>JAWQEG010000286.1:5000-72500 GCA_033782935.1 Petrolisthes cinctipes | reverse complement strand
TGCATACTTCCTATTCTAAATGTGTAGGAATTTGTGTAAACTGACATAATTATGTACTTGCATCTTCCTCAGTTTTACTCCTCAATGCTGCTTCCTTTTCGTGAGCAGTCAGTAGTAGCCTATATGTACTTAGCATATACCTTCCTTATACACAGGTGAACACAATTGTACAAACAACCAAAATTAGTGTATGAATGATATAGAGAGGAAATACAATTTCTTTGGACAGGTGCACAGGTAACAAAGTATCTGGTGTGGAGGTGAACTTTGAGTCATTGAAATATTTAAGGAACTTTTCTTTATCTCAAACAACAGTCATTTTATCCCAAGAGATATTGACCACAAGGTTAAGAGGCTGTAAGTTAGTGGAGAGAGTGGACACAAACATTAAATGGTGATGAGTTGGTAAGGTGAGGAAGTCGTTATTCCTTATTTCACAATGGTCAGGGGCCATGTAATACCCTTCAACTCACACATGTTTTGCCTGACCCCTGCAGATCAATATCACACTAGTTTTCTGATAGTAATAATAGTGAGTTGTCCTAAAGTGTGCATGATATATGGACTCATTACTAATAGGTGTATATTTACAGACTGAAGTGGAAGTGAGGAATCAGAAATGACAAATGAAAGTTCACATAGTGACTTTGATGCTAGCCTGAAGGTAAACAAGTAAGCAGGACATACAAGCAAGTAAGCAGTGTGATATTCATCAAGTGAATCTTTCTCTAAGTTGTCTATTCCATGGCTTGTAGTCCTTTGAAGCAACAATGTGTTTGGGAGATTTGTCAACAGTCAGTAGTGTATTATTTAATTGGAATGGGTCTCATTTTCCCAAATGTTGAAGGCAGTCTGGGACTTAGAAGGAATATAAATTAATATATTTGTTTCTGTAAGAATAGACCATATAACTGGATAATAGTATTCTATGTCGGACATGGCAAAAATGGAAGTTAATCCTTACTCATTGATAGCAATTTTCACTGCAGACCACAACTATAGACTGCATCTACTAAATCTCTGATTATTACCTCATTGACTTCAGTTAGTTTCTGTATAGCTATTTCTATGACTGCTATGTACTCAGAGAATAGTTGGACTTGTTCTATCTTTGGCACTGTTTCAACTGTAGTGGCGCCATACGCACCACTCCATATTCCTCTATATATTCCATGTGCTGGTACACCGCTCCCTGTTCCTTTGTACTCTCCTCGTCCCAGACAAGCCACAGTCTGGCGGTTTGGTTAATCCCGTCCCCTGACTCAGCTTAACAGACTCTTGGGAGTCCAGCCACCAGCCTCCCGCTTTCTCCAGGTATGAAACGAGGTGGGTGCAGCAGGTCAGGTGATGGCGTGATCACGTGGGTGACGCTACATACTGGAACCTGAAGCAAAGAGATAAAATTAGCGGAGCTGCGCTTGTATGGTAGACTATCCAGTGAGCTACCGAAGTGGAAGGACCTGCCCTGCTCCTGCCGTCGTCTCACACCTACAGCACACGTGTTCCCACTCCGACCACACGTCGTACCTATGCTCTACACTACTACACAAGCGACACTGCAACTACCGACTCTCCACGACGCTACACGGCAGGCTGGCCTTCCCCATATCATATGTACTACACTCTTGTATATTACCAATAAACTGTACCATGTATTCTAGAGTCTGTTCACCCGGGTAGATGCATAAGGAGCTTCCTTACTGTCTCACAACTATTCCGTTTATCACTCTAGATCCTGGCAGGGGTTTTCAACCTTTTTCTCCCCACGTAACCTTTTGAGTTTTGTTTATGTCAGCCATGGCCTGTACCCCCTTCTCTTTGTGATAGGAGGAAAAAACACAGAAAACATTTCCTTGTGTATATTTGTAAATACAGTACTTAAGTGAATTAACTACATAACCGTCCTGCCATAATCAGTAATATAGTAAGCACGAACAATTCCATTGAAAATTAAAGAAAAAATTCACAAATCTTTGACTGTGCCTGTGCAGTATAAATTCCATGGTAAAGGAAAGAGCTGAAAAAACAAAACACTACGACTACGTTATCATTACATCTGCTGCAAGGGGAATTAATGAGATGGCTGGATTGCTTTTTTTCAACTACTCTAGTCAGCCGAGGAGCAGTTTTAGCTAAAGCACATGTACATCGAAGGTCGGCTTCCACATTCAGTCGAGATCTTAGTTTTGATTTTATGACCAGTAAGCTGGAAAACCCAGTTTCACACAAATATGTTGATGGGGAAAGTAACAGCGAGTGAAGAGGCTCCTCTGCGACATGTGGATATGACTTGCTTATTTCACACCAGAACTTGACTAAAGATTTGTTCTCAAAGATATCATAAGCACTGGAGTCATTCACAAAGTCAATAAACTCTTCCTGAATGGCATCATTAACAGAAGCAACGTCTGTATGGAAAGGGTCTCTAATTAGCTTTAAATTAACTTCAGACACATCTGGAAAGTATCTCTTTAATTCATTTTGCAGTGAGGAAAGAAGCTCCACTATCAAATTTGCCATCTGAACTACAGCAAGGCCAATAAGACTAACAGGTCTTGTCATACAAGGGCAAAAATGAGTCCCGCTCGCGCATGACGTCACGGCGAGTATACACCACAGAACAAGTTGCCAAACAGTGATAAACAGGCTCATTTTCTAGTCAGTTGACAGTAGGTCAAAGGTGATACAGGTCATCTCTCTATAGTGTCCACCAAGTGCCCAGTGTGAAAATGCCATGCAACTGCATGTGCAGTGTGTGGGTGTGATTCTGTAGGAAGAAAGGGTTGCAACATAAAATTTCATGTCTTCCCCACCGATACAGAATCCTGATCTCTTTCTCTTTGTGAGTGTCTTGTCAAGGTAAAGTAAAATGAAAAGCTTAGCAGTCATCTTAACTGTTCGAATTGATGTGCAATTGTAACAGGTTTTGCATACAATAGGGATGAAATTAGACTTGGTGTCCAGTATTTGGGAAGTTTCTGGCAATCACCTATCCCCATCTACCCCCACATTTCCTCCATCTATTCCCTAGAGACCACGTTTCCTCCACTCCAGGTGATGGATGTTCATAAGTACCTCCCATTTGTTTTAGACTGCAAAACAAGTGTTCTATAACATCCTGATTTAGCCTATGTGTGCGTATATATGAAATGCCATATTTTTCTTTCAGCATTTCATATAGTTTGGGCAAAGATTTGGAATACACAATAAGTCCTTTTTGAAACTGGTACATATTTTGTTTCACTCCACAAACTTTCATTGACATGGCTGTATCAAGCATATCATGCAAAACTTTGTTTTGTTGCTCCAAATGAAGTCCATAGCCATCCCTAGTGAATTTATTACTGAATGCAAATCTCGAGTTGAATAAATCAAACCAGCTGTCCACTAATCCCTCAGACATACTCGTCGGTCAGCTGACATAAGCAATCATGTACCTCTCCCTGAAGAAATTATTGGGTTTTATGTTAGATGTAGGGTATTCTTCAGGATACGTATATTAAACAGAGAAATGGGTAGCAGCAAAAGAAAGCTAGCAAATAAAGTATGCAAGTCAAAGAAATGAGATGTATGACAATACATGACACTACTGTAATAAATGGCAATATATCAAGTTTGTGTGCAAATTTTATAGTTTACATTTAACTTGCATGTTCAACTTAGGCTAATTGTGTTTAAACATGGTATGCATGAATGTTCAATGAATGGAAGGGAGATGAAAGGATGGTGAGGGCATATAGTTATCTTAAACTTAACTCCTAATCACCATTAGATCATTCTCATTATAATTTAATCACTTACACTACTCCTCTCACCACCTTTTTCATTTTTCATAATTGCTTCCTAACCTGGGTAATTTCATCTGATGATAACTAGAACAAAACGATAAAAGCCGACAGGATATTGAACAGAGAAAGAAGAAAAAACTTTGTCACGGGATCACGGTATGCCCGCCTGTAGGCGACCTCACTCCCATACCTGTCACCATGTGAGGTGATTGGGGGAAGAGGCTGGGGGGGTTGTGGGGGGGAAATGGAGAGAAAATGGGGGATGAAGTCCACCACGCCATGACGTCACTACAGCTGCGCAGTACCACTGGCTGACAAGACCTGTTAGTCTTATTGGCCTTGATCTACAGTAGAGGTATCCTGCCGGTCGGCAAGTGTTTGAAACATGTCAACATTTCATTTCCTTAATTTTGTCTCCCACAGTTCTAGTTTCATTAGAAAACTCTTCAATTTGTTAACATCGTCAGTGACAACAGCATCAACTCCTTGCAAAGACTTGTTTAGAATATTTATGCGTGTAAATATGTCAACAAGGTAGGCAAGGTAAGTAACCCACTTTGGATCATTCAGCTTTGAATGATAGCCTAAATCTGATATTCCTTCCTGTCATTACGGCTAAAGAACTCTTTCAGTTCGTGCTGCAGCTCAAAAACTCTCTTGACAACATTTCCACGAGATAACCATCGAACCTCTGTGTGGTACAAAAGTGTTTCATGATCAGAATCTAAATCTGAACAGAAAATTCTAAATCTATCCCTATCCAATACTCGTACAAGTCAGTGGGTGGTCAGTCACACGGCCTGAAGCGCGTACAACCCGTGGGGAAGGGCGTACCCCCTGACCACGGCCTAGTCAATCTGACTATAGGCCGTATATTAGCCCAACTGACATGTTCACTCTCTCTCCAGTAACTTCCAACAGAGGACACAGATATAAATTGGTTAAACCTCATACCTCAATAGAGTGTAGACGTAGATTCTTTAGTGTGAGATGCATCAACAGGTGGAACTCTTTGCCTGACTGGGTTGTTGAAGCTGATACTATAGAAGCATTTAAGAGGGGTCTGCATTTGAGTCTTGGGGAAACATTGTTTTTATTTATAGACTAGGACTCCAATATTATGCACAGATACACAGTATATATATATATATATATATATATATATATATATATATATATATATATATATATCAGCAATACACATATCTGCATATGGCACACAACTCGGCCCACACTACTTGTTGGTGGGCTGGCGTGCCAGCAGTTTTGGGCTACCAATAACCTGTTGCCTTGACAGTACGGTAAAGCCTGACTAATATGACGAGGGGTAGCCAACCAGGTGAGCTCACCATGCAATCTTGATATACTGTTACCAGCTACTGGTAACTACTCATGACATCTTGCAGTCCCTCAATGACACAAAATTAGACAGGTTGACGCCATAGTATTAGACTTTGCCAAAGCCTTCGACAAAGTCCCTCACCAAAGACTACTACACAATTTAGAATTCTTTGGCATACAGGGACAACTTCTTCACTGGATTAGAACGTTCTCGACTACCAGAAAGCAACGTGTAGTTCTTGACGGTAGTCAGTCTCCATCTGTTCCTGTGACCTCTGGGGTAACCCAGGGCACTGTCCTGGGTCCCCTTCTCTTCCTTTCATACATTAATGACCTCCCACTCTCACTTTCCTCTACCACTAGACTCTTTGCAGACGATAGCTTAGTTTACAGACCGATTAAAGATATGAATGACTGCCTTCGACTACAGGACGACCTAACTGCACTTGAAGACTGGGAAGTCAAGTGGCAGATGACATTTAGACCAGACAAATGCCATCACATCCGTTTTACCTGTGCCCATTCCATATACATACCAACTACACAACACCAACCTCAACACAGTCACTTCCCACAAATACTTGGGCGTCCACATCTCAGCGGACATGAGGTGGAACACACACATAGGTAGCATCAGTGCCAAAGCTAGTAGGGTCCTGGGTTCTTGCGCAGGAACCTCAGCAGGTGTAACACAAACACCAAAATTATTGCGTATAACACTTTCGTTCGGCCACATTTAGATTATTGCGACACCGTCTGGGACCCACACACTTACAATAATATCAATAAATTAGAGTCCATACAAAACAAGACTGCAAGATGGGCCAGACGTGATTACAGACACACTACATCAGTCACTTTGCTTAAACAAGACACAAAACTAGACCCATTAGTAACAGGAAGACAGATACACAGACAACAGATGATATACAATATCACAAACAAGTTAGTTGACATAGACAAAGACACATATATACACCCTACAAGTATACGATCTACTAGACTCCAGTGGTTCTCAACTGGTGGTCCATGGTGACTTTTTGGGTGGTCCACAGGACGTCCACTATATTTGGTAATAAACTGGAAATAAGTGCATACAATTTATTGAATATTCAGTACGAAAAATTTTATCATGATAATTACGGTAACTGGCCATTCATTTTCATATATTATTCCTATTTAAGAAATATATTGGCAATCTTCAGGTTGAAGCTGCTAAGTAGCATTTCGAGTCACTAAGTTTCTAAATTTATTCAAAATTTTAAAAGGAATGTCCAAGATTCACGCAGCTATTCCTGGCCTTAGCCTAGCCTAATACATACTTTACCAGTCGATGTGACGAGCCTTCCTGTTCGATTCCTGTCAGCTACCGTGCGGCTATATGTAACACTGTTGTAGTGCAGTAGCCACCGAACTGATCAGTTTATTAGTTGTGTTATTCGTCCTGCGCTGTTTTATAGGTGTGGTGTACTTTGATTTTGTTTTCAACTGTAAATTGTAGTAATCTAAAATTAAGCAGGGAGGAAGAGTAGCCTAGAACGGAGTGAAATATTTCTGGTCAGTTGTTATGCTGTGTGCTGTGTTATGCTGGTTCTGTCTGTTAACGACAGTATGTTTTCATTGCTGTTAGTTTCTCTGTCTGTTTGTTTGTTTGGCTGTCTGTCTGTTAACTTGGTAACACAAAAACAAGAGGACAGATTTTGTTGAAAATTTTAGGAAAGGTTGAAACTGGGCGGATATTGATGAAATTTATAGGGGTCACATAGACTCATAGAGGGCTAGGATCAACCGTACATATTTTGGAAAATATCAGAGAAAGCGTATTTCCGCCAAGTGGAATGGTCCACGATATTCTTTTAATTGGGCTGGTGGTCCATGGCCTGAAATGAGTTGAGAACCACTGCACTAGAGACAGCCACAACTTAAAATACCATACATACCAGACAAGCACTGATATATTTAGGCACTCATTCTTTCCCCGCAGCATCCAAGAATGGAATCATCTCCCATCTCATGTAGTTAATAGCCCCACTCTTGACACGTTTAGAAATAGGATCACTAATCATTACCTCCCCAATCCTAATCCTCAACCCACAGTCCCTGACCCAATCCACCCTTATCCTAACCCCCTTCCTAATCCTGCCCTGGAGCGGCCCTCTGCGGGACCCTAAACTTAAACTAAACTGTACACGATATAAAAGTGACCCCGTTGGAAAGTTAAAACAAACCCCCGAGTTAAAACATCGTTTACATGTTTTGTTTACATGGTCGTACAGTCTCGTACTACTACTTATTTATATTCAGTGACAATCACATAGGAAGATTACCGTATTGGGATTGCATCGGTATATATTGTTACATTTAAGTTTTGTTTGTTTTTCATCAGTTTTAGCGTAGCGTACAGTCGGCAGCATAAGTTTGCTTCATTTTCAACAGCATAATTATGAGCTTAGTGATGTTTGTAAAACTATTTAAATGCAGAGATGACAGACATACTTTTCATGGTGTGGCTACAAACTTACTTAAATCCACCCTATGTCGTTCCCCTGAATTCATGACGGTATTTATTGAAAGAATTACCGTTTTGCAGCAGTGTTGCCAGATCCGGCTGGGTCCCAGTATTTTGCCCCAGTCATTTATTGTATTTTATCACGATTATTTCCCGGTAGTTTGCCCAGGTTAGGTTCCGGTATTTTGCCCAGGTTAGGTCCCGGTAGTCTGATGCGGTCTAGGTTAGGTTAGGTCAGGTCAGGTAAGGTCAGGCTAATTTCAAAATGCCCCATTTGAATATGCCCTATCTTGGAAATGGGGCATTTGCGGAGAAAATGCCATAGAAGAAAATAGTCTTAGAATGGTCTAAAATAGTGGGTAATGAAGGTAGAAAAACCGTAAGCAATAACGGTAATTCATTCAATATTTACCTTTATGACCTACCTATTTACATCAGATATCAGACCCCTAACGTATTCCACTTTGCTTCCCCTGTTTGGAATATTGGTTTCCTGTGGGATTTTTCCCTTCTGGAATCCGTTCAATGCAGGTGGACAAAACAGGTATACAACCTCTCTAATCTCCCTTATCAAGACCATCTCTCCGCTTTAAACCTGTTCTCTATCAAAGGCAGACATCCGAGGACAGATCTCATTCAACATTTTAAGATTTTTCGGTATTTATTGAAAGAATTACCGTTTTGTAGCAGTGTTGCCAGATCCAGCTAGGTCCCAGTATTTGCCTCGGTCATATACTGTACTTTACCACGGTTATTTCCCGGTAGTTTGCCCAGGTTAGGTCCCGGTAGTCTGATGCGGTCTAGGTTAGGTAAGGTCTGACTAATTTCAAAATGCCCCATTTGAATATGCCCTATCTTGGAAATGGGGCATTTGCGGAGGAAATGCCATAGAAGAAAATAGTCTTAGAATGGTCTAATTTAGTGGGTAATGAAGGGGGGGGTCAAACATAGTCAAAATGCACTGGCACACTTATATTTTCAACATAATGATAAACAGGGAATGATTGATTATCCAAGAAATTTTAGGAAAAAATTGCTTTTTTTTACTATTTCTGTGGCTTTTCTGAAACTCACTTGATAACCCACAACAAGTATATATATATACTGTACACTGTAGTTTATGTATTGTATACTGTATATCTTGTACAGTAGCGTGGTTGGAGCAATGGTTGCCATACTATAGCAGAACTCACAAATAAAATACTTGGCAACCCATTCCAAGTACAGTAGGCCTATATAATATGTATTTTATGTCTTCTTAAACAGTGGTTGTAGCTATAATTTTGATGAATCACTTGTTCTAGCTTTGCCACCACCAACACTTTACTACCCCATTAATTAAACAGGATTGTGGTTGTAACGATGGTTGGAAAAATTAGTTGCTGCTGATTTACCACCACCAGCACTGTGCTACCCCCATAATTAACAGCATCATGGTTACAGCGATGGTGATGGTACTGTGGCAGAACTGGGGTGAACACGTTGGTCGTCAGTTGCCTCACTTCCTCACCGCCGCTACACTCACTGACGTCACCATCACCGTTGGTCATCGCAGCCTACGCGCTCATCGCATCATACTCGCCTTCTTCAGCCCATTCTTTAAGGTAACTAATTACGAATCACTGTAAATATCTTTCCCCTATATTTTATTGAGTCAATGTAAGCCTGCCTTTTCTCTTTATCTTTGAGTCACTGTATCTCTCCCTTTATTTTTACTAGTTACCGTACTTTAATCTTTCCCCTTCATTTTCACTAGTCAATGAAACCTTTTACAGAGGCAGCACCAAGTTAATTTATGAGTTTATAATTTTTTTCCCATTCTCTTGTATTTTTATGAGTTCACAGTAAAATGAGTAGGATAATCCATTGTTTTGCACTGTTGTTTTATGGGTGTGTACAGTATATTCTATTTTCAATGTGTCCGTGTCCAGTAAACCCTCATTATCCACTGGGTTTATGGGTTTTTAATGTACAAAGAGGGTATACTGTACACAGATTCATTACAAACAGTGCAGTACACACCCATACTACCAACAGTGGAAAACACACACCCAAAATAATTGGCATAACATACAACACATCTATGTCATTCAAACAACATATCACAATCATCAAAAACAAATGCATGCAAACACTTAATGCCCTTAGATCACTTGCCAGCACAACATTTGGACACAACAAAGAAACCACAACGACAGTGTACAAAAATATATCCGATCAATGATGGGTTATGCAAGCCCTGCCTGGGCCTCAAACCTCACTGAGACTCATCTCAACACCCTTCAGACCATACAGAATAGTACCCTAAAGATAATCACAGGCAGCACAGCTACCACACCTACAGACCACCTACACCATGAAACCAAAGTTCTCAAGATCAAGGACCACCTTGACATGAGAGGCACACAAACACTTGCTGCAGCCTCCACAAACCCACACCACCCACTACACTACATGGCACAACACCCACACATGCCAAGGAACATCAAAATAACACCCATTACACAATACCATACACAAATACTATAATCTCTTACACCATGCCCACCCCAAACCAATCTCCAGAAACGTATCCATACTCATATCACTCACCAATCCATCCAAACACTCAAGAACAACACTCAGCTGCATGCACGACCTTCTGACATCCATCCATATGAATCCTCCCTTCCCCGTGAGGACAGAGTCTACCTGGCCAGGCTTCGATGTGGCCACTACCTGGCCCTTCTGACATATCAGAAGAAGCTGGATGGAGCCATTGTGGATGCCTGTCCGGGATGCAACACAACACCCCATTCTATTTGACACATTATGGAAGACTGCAATGTTCACAATCACACTCGCCAACAACACAACATACACTCTTTGAGGGCACTGTGGGAAAGTCTGGCTCAGGCCGTGGCCTTCCTCAGGAGCTAGGGGCTGTCGGCCAGACAAATTGAGGAACTTCAACAACAACAGTGGAAAACAAGACATTAATTAATATACAGTGTAAATATTTCCCCTGTACAGAGAATATCGGAAGTGTTATGTTATGTTATATCGTGTTATATTTTGTTACAGTCTCCCTTTAACTGGGCAAACATACTGAGTAATACAGCAAAATATTATCCCGTATCCAGAGAATGTTGGAGGAGGTGTGTGAGGAGCGTCCCATGGTGGTGGTGTTTCCAGGTGTCAACTACGATGCTCTACAGGTCATTGTAGCCTACATGTACCGTGGACAGGTTAGCATTTAGTTTTTGTGTTATGGTTTTTTTTTTGTGTGTGGTGGGGAAGAGGGTAGGATTATTATTAAATATTTATTTTATTTTTTTCATATCCAATATTTTGTTTTATTGTGTATGTACCGTGGATAAGTTAATGTTATGTGCTTTCATTTTGTATTTGATTTGTTTTGTTATGCATGTCCTGTGGCTTGTGTGTACTGTTGCCAGGTAATTTTTTTTTTTATTTGATTTTGTTGTGTATGTACTGTAGTCAAGTAAGTGTTTTTTGTCTTGTTTTTATCGTTTATGTACAGTACTGTGGACAGTTTTTTGTTTTCTTCTTCTTATTCCATGGACAGGTTGGTGTGTTTTGTTTTGTTTTGTCTTGTGGTGTGTTTTATTGTGCATGTACCGTGGACAGGCTATTATTTTGTTTTTGTATTGTATTGTTTTGTTGTGGTCTATTTTGTTATTGTACTCTGGCCAGGTTAGTATTTTTGTTTTGTATTGTTTTGTTGTGCGTGTTGTAGTATTATTATGCTCTTTAACAGGAATTGCTTTCTTACCTATATGTACCATGGACAGGTTAATCTTTTGTTTTTGTTTTGTTTTATGTACTTTGTTGTGCTGTTGTATTTTGTTTGTATTCTTGCTTGGTTAGTGTTGTTTGTGTGTATACTGTGGCCAACATAGTGTTGTTTGTATGTTTAAGGGGTTAGTACAGTGTCGGTGGTAAATCAGGAGTGGCTGATTCCTCCAATCCATAACAGCTGCAGTATTTGGGAATTATCCTCACTTCCCTCCCTCTGTGGCTGGGTACTTGTTCGGAAGTCGTGATGTGTGTGTGTGTGTGTGAGTAGCAGCTGACCTGGGCCACGGTAACGGGCTTGATGAAGCCTATGTCCAGTGTCGGAACATATATAAAAAAAAAATCTATTCCAAACATTTTGTTTCATCTGGTCCTGTTTGTTTCTTGGCATAATTTGGAGGAATCACGATGCTTCAATATACCAAATGTATACTATCCCCTTAAATGAAGACAAACTGTGAATTCATTGATATTGTGGCTGGCTGAGGGAACCAACTTCTATACACCATAGGGCCGTATGCAAGAATGTTTGTGGTGTTGACGATGGTGTGGTATGATGGCTCTGTACGTATTGTCTTTTTGGAGTCATCATACCAGTACCACGGCCAAATTACACACACAAACAACACTGGCCTAGCCATGTTACACACACACACATACACTAACCTGGCCAGTGGACAAATGTAAAACTGATCATATATGGTGATGCCAGAGCTACCAAAACATCAGTGGATATACTGAAAACTTGGCAAAATCTCCAGAATTCCTGAACTTTTTATTGAATCTGCCATAATCTAATGAAAATATTATCAGTTACTTCAGAAAATCTACAGTACTATTATTTTGCTGCATGGTAGAAAAAATCCATAACAACTTATTATTCATATAGGTAGGACTACCGGTATATATATAATAATATTTTACTAATAATTTCAGGTGAACGTACCGTCTGAACTGCTGTCTCATGTAATAGAACTGGCCAAGATGTTACAAGTAAAGGGTCTTATTGAACTGCCAGTGAGTATGTGTGTGTGTGAGAGAGGGGGAAGGGGAGGAGGGAGGGAGAGAGGGAGGGGGGAGGAGGAAAGAAGTAAGGGATGGGAGAGAAGGAGAGCAGGAAATGAAGAAAGAGAGAGAGTTTCTAAGTCCTCCATACTATGCCAGAAAACAGACCACTTCAACATAACTCATAGGGGATCTGTTTCATAGCATACTTTGGAGGAATCAGTAGTCTTCGAATTATTTACCCAAAAGAGGGCAACTGAATCCTCCAAACTATGCAATGCAACAGATCCCTTATTAGTAACATTGAGATGTTGTGTTTCCTGGAATAGTTTTGGAGGAATCAGCATTATTTGCCCAATAGAAGATGACTGAATCAGAATACCTGTACATATATAAAATAGGGTTATATTTGCATTAACTGTATTTCATTATATCAATCATTGTTTCATTCGTTGTTTTATTTCATTCATTATTTTATTTCTTCATTCATTTTTTCATTATTGTAATATTATATTTTTTCAGTATTTCACTCTTATTCAATATTTCATTCATTGTCACTCATTACTCAGATCATTCATGCATTGTTTCATTATCTCATTTATTCATTATTTCAATCATTCATTATATCATCCATTAATTTTCATTCATCACATATTTACTTCATTCATTATTTATTCAATCATTCATTCACTATTTCATACATTACAGTCACAGCTGGACAGTGTGATAGCGAGTGCAAACAACAATGAATGTAACACCAACTCTCATCTCACCAGAACAGGTTTGTTTGTTCACCCACACTTAACATGACATAACTTAACCTAACCTAACTTAACTTTCAGCTCACCAGAACAGGTTACATAGTTAGTTTGTTAGTTCACCCACACCTAACCTAACTTAACTTAACCTAAGTTAGCCTAACCCATCCCAACCTAACCTATCTTGACCTGACCATAGCTACTAGATTATTTAGAAGATTAGATTATTTCATAAACTGTTTAGATTATTTATAAATTATTGATTATTTAGAAGGTTGAATTTTATTATTGATTGTTTATGTTACTGTTTAGAATATTAGTTATTTATAGAATAGAATACCTGTATTTTATTGATTATGGATTAATTAGCAGGTTATATTATTTTATAGATTATATACATTATTAATGAATTATAGATTATTTAGGTTATTTCATATATTATAGATTCTTTTATCAGTAATATAAATTATTTATAAATTATTGATTACTGTATTTAGAGGCTTGACTTATTTTATGAATTCTTTTCAATATTATTAGAATATTTGTGAATTCCGTAAACCAGGATGTGCGGAGATGTGTATGGAAGGTGAAGATGGAATAGTGGAGCTGGAGGTGACGGAAGGAGAGCCACACCCTACTGTCTCCACCAACACCTCATCATTCCACACCAACACCACCACATCACTACAACACCCTACCAACAACAGGATAGGTATGATATCGTGTATGGATGCATTTAAAGGAGGAATCTCTTGTTGGTAAATTGGAGGGCTATTGATTCCTCCAAACTATGTCACAAAATAGGTCCCCCATTAGTAACACTGAGGTGATTTGTGTACTGGTATGGTTTGGAAGTATGACGTTATGCATGGCTTCATTTAATTTCAGCATACCTTCAACAGTACAGGTATTATAATTCAGGTACACCATATTATATTATGTATGGGTGTAGTATTCCTAAAAATCATTCCACCCCATTACCCACTACACTACAGTACTCAAATTACACTACCACTACACGAGGCCCCTCACCATACTAAAATTTAACAACAGTACCAATATAATATTATGTGTGGTTGCATTTTGTCCTTTAATTCTTCACCACCACCACCACCAATCATGACGAGAACCATCACCACCATTACAACACCACCACCACCACCACCACCACCACCACCAGTCTCCTTTACCCAGCAAACAGGTGTAATAACTATGTATGGTTGTAGTTTATCCTGTAGTGATTATTCAGGGGGTCATTAATTTGCATTGAGTGAATTGGAGGGATACTGTTAACGCCAGACTATGACAGAAAACAGTATGTAAATGAATACTCCTCTTATTATTTCATTACTTCATTCATTGTTACCCTATTGTGTTATTTCATTATTTTATTCATTATTATTTCATTCATTGTTTCAGTATTCATTCATTATATTAAAATTTAATTAATTTATCATTTCATTCATTGTTGTTTCTGTATTAATTCATTATTTCATTATTGTATTATGTCATTATTTTATCATTTCATTCATTGTTTCATTATTCATTCATTATTTTGTTATTGTATTATTTCATTATTTTATTCATTATTTCATTCATTGTTTCATTATTTCACTCCTTACTCCTCTCATATACAAGTTTGACATTTTTCTTCACTAATATAAAATATTTACTCCTAGCATCAGATGATTTATAAGGTTTTTTGGCCTAGGCTGTAATAAGAATAGGCCTAACATATCTCCTGTGTCTTTTATTACTAACACAAGATCATTTATAAAGTCTAGGCCTAAACTTTTATTATTATTATTATCATTAGTAGTAGTAGTAGTAGTAGTAGTAGTAGTATACAGTATATATAATTTAATTATTCCTGTTATCATTATTCTTATTTTTTTTTTTTATTATTATTATTATTATTATTATTATTAAAAAAAAAAGCAAAGCCAGCACCTGAAGGAAAAAAATAAGATCAGACCTCTCTAGGCCTGGAATACCCTGTAGGACTAGGAAGAAGGTGATAGAGAAGTGGGACAGCAGGCATGAAGGAAATAGAAGAAGGAAAGGAGAGACAGTTGAAGAATTGAAAGGGAGTGACAGGGGACGAAGGGGCACCCAAGTCCTTAAAGTGCTGTCCACATCACCGCAAGTAGTACTCCCCCCACTACTGGCCCTCAGGAGACATTGGATAGGAGAAGGGCAGTGTTTGAGAGGAGAAGTGCTAACCCAACCCACTTAACCTAATTTAATTCTACGCAATCTAACTAACCCAACCCAATCTAATCTAACTTAACCTAATTTAACCCAATGCAATCAAGACTAACCTAATCTATCTAACCTTCTTTAATATGTAATGTACCGTGTGTGGTGTTGCAGGATTGTTGACAAAGGGAGAAGACAGAACTAGTACTGCCAACATCGACGCTACTACTACTACTACTACCACCACAGCTAACACCAACACTACCACTACTACCACCACTGCTAACACCATCACCACATCCACTGTCAGCTACACTACTACAGCCAACACTACCAACACTACTACTACTGCTACTACTGCCAACACCACCACTGCATCAGGTCACGTCTTCATTCAACCCGAGGATATTCAGCTGACCACCGTGGATGACCTGGCTCCCACTCACATTGTCAAGGTCAGTTAGGTCAGGTTGAATTAGGTTGCATTGGATTGGGTTAAATTAGGTTAGGTTAGGCTGGTTTGGGTTGGATTGGGTTAGGTTGGGTTAAGTTAGATTGTATTGGGTTGGGTTAGGTTAGATTAGGGAGGGAAAGGGAGGTTGGGTTAGGTTGGTTTAAGTTAAGTTAGTTTAGGTTTGATTGGGTTAGGTTAGGTTAGGCTAGGCTTGGTTGGATTAGGTTGGGTTGGATTAGGTTGGGTTGAGTTAGGTTGGGTTGAGTTAGGTTGGGTTGAGTTAGGTTGGGTTGGGTTAGGTTAGACTACTATACGTTTCAGCGCCTGACAGACGGTGTTTTTCGTAAATATCTCTTAAACGAATCGTTGTATCAATATAATATTTCAGCACACTGTCTTTAACACCCGGGCGTAATTTTTGGCTGACATACCATATTACTATATGTGTTATGTTAGGAGTTTACTGAGTGATATTAAGCCTAATCCAGTCATCATATCTAAGGCGTTATAGAGAATCGGACGAGTGTGGGGTACTCGTGTAACCCCTCCACCAACACCCCGAAATCCCCCCACACCATTCCTTCCTTCCCTACCCCAATATCTCATTATCCCCCTCCCCGTTTCACTCTTCACCCCCCTATTTACACCATCCCCCTTCCATTTTTTATGTTTTTTATGACAGTATGTATATACGTATCGTTCATTAGTAATATTGTTTAATACAGTTACCGTTGTGTGTGGACATGAAACCCAGAGTGAGTCAAACGACCATTAAAGCAATAGCTAATCCCGTTGTTAATGGCCGTATAGCCGGATAATAACCCACGTGTCTAAGGCCACCAGAAAAATTATTAATTTTGGTTTTGGGCAACCAAATATAATCGTTCATGGTTGCTTCATGTGTTCTTTACCTTTTTAAATAACCAATTTATGCCTTAATTGAATATTCACAGTCTCCCGTATCCCCTCCCCCTCTCTCTGAGGTATGAGGTACCCCCGAGTCCGAGGCTATGACTCAAGTAGTGACAGGGTAGAAATCATTGACTGCCGAGGCGCACCTATTAGCAACAATGTTGTCCATTTGCCCCCGTGGATGCAGGACAGCGTTTGTTCTTCGTCTTGCCACATTGTACAAACGTGAAAGCCAGTGATGATGAAGATGATGACGTTTTCCTTGACAGTGATTGTGAATAAATTTTGTTTTATCATGTTTGCATCATTAAATCCTACACTATTATATATATATATATATATATATATATATATATATATATATATATATATATATATATATATATATATATATATATATATATATATATGTGTGTAATTTGGTGATAATATAAATATAAAAGGGACAAGTCAACAAAATAACATTATATTAACTGGACCAAGTTGACATTTTATAATGAATAGGTACACAGTATCTAATAACTTTTCCTAGAAGGTCCAGACCACAGGTAATGCCAGTACATCGTGTTCAATTGTATGGTTGACCATAAGGACTGCAAACATGGACCTTCTACATACTACATGTATGTAAACATGCTGTTGTACAGTAATTATCAAAGTGAAATACGTCTTGCCTCTATAGAATTGTACGGCACCATACTCTTAGTTAATAATCATATCTATACATATACATCTACATAACATTCTAATATATAATACAGTGATGGAAGAAATAGGGAGGGACACGAGTGATGAGGGAGGCGAGGAGCTAGGGGGAGAAGAGGAGGAGGGAGGGGTGAGAAGGGGGGGATGTAGTTGTGGTTAGGAATGGTTTGGGAGGGTGTTGGGGGGGCCACACTTTCCTTCGAATGCGTCAATATGACTGGCTAGCTTTGTGCTATTTTTCACGAGTAAACTCCTCGCATATCATATATAGGAATATGGTATGTCAGCCATAAATTACGCCCGGGTGTTAAAGATAGTGTGTTGAAATATTATATTGATACAACGATTCGTTTAGGAGATATTTGCGAAAAACAGCGTCTGTCCGGCGCTGAAACGGATAGTAGGCTAGGTTAGGTTGTGTTAGTTTATGTGAGGTTGGGTTTCTTTGGGTTGGGTTAGGTTGGGTCAGGTTAGGTTGTGTTGGGTTGGGTTTGGCTTGGCTTGGCTTGGCTTAGGTCGGGTCAGGTTGGATTAGGCTAGGATAGGATAGGCTTGGCTCCCATACAATTGCCCAGCCACTTCCTTTCAATTCTTCAACTGTCTCTCCTTTCCTTCTGTTTCCTTCGTGTTTGCTGTCCCACCTCTCTAATACCGCCTTCTTCATTCTACTTACTTACTTACAATGGCATGGTACCAGTACGATGGCTCTGTTTTGTGTCTGTGGAGTCATCATATCGGAACTATGCCATCGTCAACACCATTAATGTTCTTGCATACGGTTCTAAGCATCATCACTTCAAGCCATGCTCTACTTTTGGTTTCAGCTGAATGAGGATGGTAGCATGGGTGAGATGTGGTTTGGTGGAGGCTATATCAGCGCTCCACCACCTCCTTCCACCTCCTCTTCCACGCCTCCACATCCACATCGACCCACAGCACCACACGCTGACGAGGAGAGTTTAGTATTGCAGGTGTGTGTTTGTGTGTGTGTGTTGAGGAGGAAAAGTTAGTATTACAGGTAGGTGTGCATTGTGGTGTTGTTGTTGTTGTTGTTGGGGGCCAAACTGTCACAAAATTCCCTTGCCCCCACCAAGAGAGCACGAGTCCCTGGGAACAGCTTTGGTCACCCGGGCCATACCACTCATAGTAGTAGAGTAATAGTAAATGAATTGACAGAACTTACTCCTCACTCAAAACCCACCATAAGGACGCTATGTAAGTAAACACATTAGTACCACACTTTCTATTACTGTGAGAAAGCAAACACACTGGTGCCACATTTTCTATTACTATGAGTAAACAAAAACAGCAGTGCAACATTTACTATTATTACGAATAAACAAACACAGTGGTGCCACATTTCACCAAACCTACTGAATTCTTGTTGTTGTTGAAGTTCCTCAAGCTGTCTGGCCGAGCAGCCCCAAGGCTGCTCGGCCAGACTGAATTCTTCTTCTTGTTATTAGTGTAGGCAACTGCACATATGTTTCATTTGTGTAGGTTGTATTTACTTGGTATGTTTTGACAAGCTTTTTTCTCTTTTTCTCCAACAGGACACACAGACTGGAGGGAAAAAGGAGAGGAAAGTTATCTACAAGCTCACAAGATATGGGTGAGTCTATCCCTTACATTTGATTTGCAGATGGAGAGTTTACAAAGACGACACATTATACAGTTGTCCCTCATTTTTTACTTTTGTTATGGGTGTGCTTTATACTGCTTGCTATGAATCTGTACAGTAACCCTCATTTTTCACTGGGTTTATGGGTGTGTATTATACCATTTTTCTATGATTCTGTGTACAGTAAACCCTTATTATCCACTGGGAAGTTTATGGGTTTCATAATATACAAAGAGGGTTTACTGTACAAAGATTCATTACAAACAATGCAATACACACCCATAACACCAACAGTGCAAAACAAGGCATTACTGTATTATAATGGGGAAAGATGCACACTAAGAAACAGAATTATGACTTTGATATTGATCTCTTAAGTTAGTGTCCTTTTCTCTTTCCACTCTCTCCACCCCCCCCCACCCCCCCGCCCCAGGCCTGAGGATCTACAGGGGGCGCTGGAGGATGTGAGAGCAGGAGCGGGCACACTGAGAGAAATAGCCGGGAGGTGGGGTGTACCTCATTCAACACTCTCAGTCAATGCCAGACTGGCCGGCATTGCACCACAACACCACCGCTCCTTAGACTACGACCCACAGACACTCCAGGCAGCCAAGGATGCAGTTAGAAGTCAGTCGTTTTTTGTTGTTGTGTGCTGGAATGTCTTTGGTGTTGATGATGGTGTGTTACAGTAATTGAGAGTTCAATTATCACACACCGGAGGGAGTGAGGCATTAGAGCTATAGATAGTAGAGATGTACCGATACCAATAATTTTACCGATATTGATACCGATACCACCTGTGGAAAAGTATGTGAGAGAGAGAAGTGTGAGGGGGGGAGGGGAGATGGAGCAAGTGAGGAGGGAGTGCTGGAACAGGGAAAACTGGAGACTCTTCTGCCGTGGCCACCCCCTTGGTGGGAGTTCCCGAAGGGAGCGAGGTGTCGGAGCTATAGATAGATAGGAAATGTGTGAGAACGAGTAAAAATTCATGGACTATTGATGATAACTGGACAAACTCTTCCTCACTACACTCGCACTAAGCCTTGAGACTAAGCCTTTTTTCAAAATTGAAATTTTCCATAATTTTAGTATATGTTTGTAATTGTTGTTAGTCATTAAAGAGAAAATTACATACAAAAGGGTAGTGAAGTATTAGGTGAGTGGTAGTTCAGTGTAAGAATATTCCTTATTTGTCCTGAAACAAAAATATCGGGGGCTGCCTTGGACCCTTAAATAAACACATCAACTCTATTTTTATCATGTGAGTTAACTTGTCTTACTAGTGTTATTATTGGCTTAAGACAATTTGTATTTTTTTCTGTTTGAGATATCATATGGTAAAGCTAGCTAAACTTTCATAAGATATAAGATTTTATCTAAAATTTTCCCATTTATCTTTAGTCCCCAAGTACGGGGAAAATCCACTTGTAATGTAATTATTGTAAAGGCCAGTGACACGTGTACTTGCGGGGACCACTGCACATCAAAGCTGTGTAATCCAACTTACGAAGGCGGAGAAGACTGTGTAGCCTATGTTTGGCTAGTGAGGGATGATAGTGTGGTGTGAAGCCAGTGAGAGGCTTTGAGTCGTGCAGCCGCTGAGCCAGGCTATACTAACCTGTCTTGTACTGTACGTGTCAAAATTGGTGGATGTGGCTATTTACAAAGCAATGAACTGTATTACTATCTAACTTGTAGCCAAAATAATGACACTATATAATATCGGCTGAAAATTAACTGATGCTGATACTCTGTAAAATGGCCGATACAAATACATCGGTACATCTCTAATGAATAGATAAATAGTTTCATAATAAAATAATGTGGGTTAATTTCTTACACACACACAGGTGGTGCAAGCTACATGAAGGTTGCCAGACAGTACAACATTCCCAAGTCAGTGTTGTGGCGGCGTTGTCAGCTTGAGGCAGTGGTCAGCGGTGGTGTGAGGCGTGGTGGTGGTGGTGGAGGCTATGGTTATGCACAGAGGGACCTGAGTGTGGCCAGGCAGAGGTTGCTTGATGGAACATCACTTTCACACATTGTTAAGGAAACCAAGGTAAGTCAAATCATGTATTCTGTCATGTATTCGATGTTAAGTCATGTAGCTCATGTATGTATAGACTGTACATGAAAGACTGAGAGTACTGCATCAAAGAATTGTGTTGGTGTGTAGTGTGTGTGTATGTAGCATTAGGGAGATGTGTGTGTGTGTGTGATGTTGCTGTAGATCCCAAAGACGACTCCATTCTGGATGAAGGAGCAGTTGGTGGATGAGATGAAGGAAGATTACCAACTTACACACACACACAGAGACACACACACACACAGCATGCATAGTGATGTGTAGTGATATTCATTATGATGTGATTTTCAGATTCCCAAGACAACTCTGTTCCGGATTAAGGAACAGTTGGTACGTGAGGGAAGGTTACCAGCGTCAAGCATCACACGGTTGCCTCGTCTTCGCCGTGCCCCTGAGGAGTCACTAAGGAGAGCAGTGGCAGCGTGTAGAGACCAAGGATTGACACACGGACAGGCATCTGAGAAGTTTCAGGTCAGAAATAGGATGGTTCAGTAGTAGTACATGTAGTAGTTGTAATATTAGTAGTAGTAGTGGAGGGTTGTACTCGGTGGTCATCCATTTAAGGTAGGGCCTAGTAGTAATTACAGTAATAGTAGTAGTTGTTGTTATTTCTCAAGCTGTCTGGCCGAGCAGCCCCGAGCCCATGAGGAAGGTCATGGCCTGAACTGGGCTTTCCCACAGTGCCCTCAAAGAGTGTATGTTGTGTTGTTGGTGAGTGTGATTGTGTGCATTGCAGTCTTCCATAATGTGTTTAATAGAGTGCATGTTGTGTTGTTGTTGTTGTTGTTCTCCCAGGGCAGAATGGCCTTCTGCCCCACAGACCCCCGGTACACTCTGGTCGCAGTGAAAAAACAATTTAAAATAAAGGATGGGCTGGCAGTATATGCCAGGGCTACCAAAGCAAATCCTAGGAAGATGGGACCAGAGCTTACTGAACCAGGGAGTCTGGGGGCCTCCGACCGCCAGGGAGAATTGGGTGAAGGTCTTTTGGCTGTGGGATCATAGTAGTAGTAGTAAAGTAATTTCCTATTTTTCAGTGGTGTTATAGGTATGTACTGATTGTATTAAATGTGTTCAGTGAACCCTCTCTCTATTACACACCTATAAACCCAGTGGATAATGAGGGTGTACTGTACACAGATTCATTACAAACCCATTACACACCCATAATGACAGTAGAAAACAACGGATGGGAGTACAAATTTTCTAAAATTTCAGGTGTCAAAGTCAACCGTTTGGCGTCGACTGAAGCGACTGAAGCAAGAAACCCCGAGCACATGTGGAGATGCAGACACTACAAGGGGCGACAGCAGCACAGTTGGGTCCCTGGTTGGCTGTGCAGGCCCGGTGGTGGTGGGGGGGGAGAAGGGGATGGAGGAGGGGGAGCAGCGGGTCAAGATTGAAGTGGTGGAGAGCCTAACCCCAGAAGAATCCCCCCTTGTTGACACACACCACCATCACTTCCAGTACTCATCTGACTCAGTGGTTGAGCAGAAGTCTCAGGAGGCTGCCAACCCCACCACTTCACCCACTGCCTCCCCAAAGCCATGTGGTGGTGGGGGGAGGGGGATGGGGAGAGCCGGAGTAGTAAGCCAGGAAGTGGTAGTTGAAAATATGGAGGTGGTGGTGGCTGGTACAATAGTGGACACAACAACAACAAGTACAACAACAGAGCATCACCCCACCACTGACACACTGGACAAAATGGACCTAGTGATTGGGACTCCTTGTAAGGTGGAAGTGGACGATCATACGGACAGAATGGAAACGGACAGAATTGAAGTGGTGGCAAGGGAAGCAGACAAAATAGAGGTAGTGGCCCGGGAAGTAGACAGAATACAGGTAGTGGCTGGACAAGCGGACAGGATTGAAGATGTGGCCCAGGAAGCAGACAGAATGGACATAGTGGCTGGACGAACAGACAGAATAGAGGTGGTGGCCAGGGAAGCAGGGGACCACTTATCTCTACTACAGCAAGAGGAGGAACAAGAGGAAGAGGAAGAAGAGGAGGAAGAAGAGGAAGATGGGTCTCTGACTGTAGCGAGGGAAGGGAAGGTGGTTACTGAGGGAGAAGAAGAAGAAGGGCAGCGCTTTGAACTGGAGATGCCCCTGGTAAGGACTGAAGGAGAACTTGGTGTGTGTGTGTGTGTGTGTGTGTGTGTTAACAGAGAATAAAACTTCGTCTCTCTGTCTGTATATGGGGCTGTCTGTCTGTCAATCCCTGTGTGTGTGTGTGTGTGTGTATTGACAGAATTAAGCTTCATCTGTATATATGTCTCTTTATCAATCCCTCTGTGTGTGTGTGTGTGTGTGTGTGTGTGTATTTGGCTGGAGCTATAGTATTTTAAATCTGTTTGTGGTGAACCATACATACCCTGTGTCAAGGTAAGGTTGGAGATGATGAATGGCTATTCCTGTGTTTTGGTGTGTACATGTAAATGTGTCAGTATTTTGGTGTGTACAATTAAGCTTGTCTGTGTTTTGGTGTGTACATGTGAGTGTGTTTGTCTTTTGGTGTGTACATGTGAGTGTGTGTGTGTTTTGGTGTGTACATGTGAGTGTGTGTGTGTTTTAGTGTGTACATAATAATAATAATAATAATAATATACCATTTATTGAACAGAGTGCAGCCCTGGGGCTGAAAATATACATACGTAATTAATGGACATAATGGATGAATAGAGTGAGATGTGTAATATATATACAAAGATGATACATGTACATACTACATGTGAGTGTGTTTGTGTTTTGGTGTGTACATATGAGTGTTTTGGTGTGTACATGTGAGTGTGTCTGTTTTGGTGTGTACATGTGAGTGTGTCAGTGTTTTGGTGTGTACATGTGATTGTG
This sequence comes from Petrolisthes cinctipes, assembly GCA_033782935.1. Taxonomy (NCBI): domain Eukaryota; kingdom Metazoa; phylum Arthropoda; class Malacostraca; order Decapoda; family Porcellanidae; genus Petrolisthes; species Petrolisthes cinctipes. The sequence goes on along the minus strand of JAWQEG010000286.1, from coordinate 48,474 downwards.
TCTGTGTTTTGGTGTGTACATGTAAATGTGTCAGTATATTGGTGTGTACAATTAAGCTTGTCTGTGTTTTGGTGTGTACATGTGAGTGTTATAATTATGAAAATATAAACACATTAGTCAGTAATTTGATTGAGTAACCCATATGTGTATTGAAACATATGACTGTATCTCAAACTGAATTGCCCATTATCTCTTATTTATTTTATTTTTTTTTGTCCGCAGGTGAACTTGCCTGGTGGAGAATATCAGGTGGTTGGGAGTGAGATTGTTATTGGTGGACAACAGGTGGTGGTAATAGAACCCAGTACTGGCACACCTCACCTGTCCTAGCCCAGTACAGACCCTCACCTCTCTTCGAACCCAGTACTGACCCCCCTCACCTGTCCTAGCCCAGTACTGCCCCCCCCCTCACCTGTCCTAGAACCCAGTACTACCCCTCACTTGTCCTAGACTCAGTACTGCCCCCCCCTCACCTGTCCTAGAACCCAGTACTACCCCTCACTTGTCCTAGAACCCAGTACTGGCCCCCATCACCTGTCCTAGAACCCAGTACTGTTCCCCTTCACCTGTCCTAGAGCCCAATATTGGCCATCACCTATCCTAGAACCCTGTACTGACCCCCCTCATTTGTCCTGGATAGAACAAGAATATCCAAGGTATTGATGATGGTGTGGTACTGGTACGATGGCTCTGTAATTTCCATCGTATGCAAGAATATCCGTGGTGTTGACGATGGTGTTGTCCGGTACAATGGCTCTGTAGTGTATCTAGGGAGTCATAGGGCCACATGCAAGAACATCTGTAGTGTTGACGATAGTATGGTACTGGTACGATGGCTCTGTTGTTTGTCTATGAAACTATTGCACTGGTACCATGCCATCGTATGTACCACAGATGTTCTTGAATACAGCCCATAGTACCAGTACCACATTATCATATGCAAAAATATCCATGGTGTTGACGATGGCATGGTACTGGTACAATGGGTCTGTAGTGTGTCTAAGGAGTCATCGCACCGGAACCACACCATCATCAACACCACACATGTTCTTGCATACAACACTTAGAGCCTAGTATGCCCCTCACTTGTCCTAGAACATCACCTGTAATAACCTTTTTCCTACATTAAGAAAGATGAGGACTAAAAGTTGAAAATAAACTTAATTTGAAATAAAAAGAGAGGTTCAAAATCATATACGTTTGATGGTCTTTGACGAGACCAGATGTGAAATGAAGTGGTGGATTCCAGTATTTATCTTATGGTATATCATGGGTCTACATTATTACACCCATTCCTAGGTTTGCCCTGTTGGTGTTATGGGTGTGTATTATAGTTTTATATGAATCCTTGTACAGGAAACCCTTATTATCCACCGGGTATATGGGTGTGTTATGTACAAAGAGGGTTTACTGTACACACATTCATTACAAACAGTACAATACACACCCATAACAACAACAGTACAAAACGAGGGATTTTTGTAGCTTGATCTGTCATCGTGCATTCTACAGTATATAACTGCTTCCTCCCACTCTCATGTTTGTCTTTCTCCCTAATAAATATTCCCTCTGAGCTTGGTGCTTAGTTCTCTTTGTAATAATAATACTGTAATTAATTACAGTAGCGACTGCAAAGTTTTAAAATCATGCAGGAAAAAAAAGTTCAAATGTTGTATAAGGCTGCGTTTACACCAAGCGAGTCTCGTCTCGTCCAAGATCTCGTCCTTGATGTTGGCACAGAGCTACAAACCGTTTGTAGCTCTGTGGATGTTGGACGAGACAAGAGTCACGAGAGTGACGAGACTATCTTGATGTAAACGCAGCCTAAATAGTTAGACCATCTATGGCCGGGCTCTATCTCACTACAGCCATCTGTCTGTAAAAGAAGATATTTTAATCATTCTATGCTATAGCCGTCTTTGATTTTATAGTTTGTAATTTGATACGCAAGCGCTAAAGATAATAACCATTATGCAAAATTTTGGTGAAAAATATAAAATAAAATAATGAACCCAATTATGAGCAAATATAAATTAACACATTATCTATAATTATGAGACATATAAAAATTATATTGTGCATTTCTACAATATATTTCATCTATTAGGATTAGTGGAAAACTATTCAACACTAAAAATTTGAAACCTCTGCAGAAAATCCAACAGGAGCCTGTATGTGAGCAGTAATGCCAACGTAGCGGATTTTCAGTTAGATTTAGCGTATCTACACAATATCTAGCGAAAAAAAAGGTAAAATCTACAAGAGTAACTAGCTGATTATTAAAGCAATTCTAGTGGAAAAATTTAAGAACTTTACCTATAATTTACCTACTTGTTTGTAAGATATTCTAGACCCCGCTCCGCCAGCAGATGATGCTCCTCTGGGCCTCCCTCAATATTATTAAACACTTGTAATGTCCATATCATCCATGTTGCAACACTCCGCGAACAAATGTCTTTTTAGTCTTTTCTTAAAAATCGAGCAATTTTCACTACGGACATTTAATGGCAATCCATCAAAAGAACCTTAATTAACCTTTCAAACGCTATGAAACCCATTGTCAGATTGCTCCTCGGCTCATTTAACCTGTACTGTTCGTCACTATGCCTGAGTTCCATAGAGGTATTTACTTAAAAAAAAACTTGTAAAGAATTCTTTAAATTTTTCCGCTTTTTTTATTTTTTCGTCCAACTTAGCGACTTTGGAGAAATTTGAGTTGGCAACTGTGAGTGTTGAGTGAGTCCCCTTGGTGCCAAAGCATCTGTTTATAGGTTGTCCGTGGACCGTCTCTATTTAGTGTTATTATAATGGCAGACGCAGGGTTTTTCCGCGTAAGTTAACCATTATGTTGTTTTGTAGGGTAATGGTGCATCAAACTATGTGTGAAGTAAAGGATGTAATAGTGATGTAAAGGGTTGGGGATGAGAGGAGGAAAAGCCGACGAAAACAAACATACAGACATATATCAACATGGCCTCCCAACATTCCCACCATACATACATACATACATACAGATATCAACATTCCCACCATACATACACATACATACACTCACAGACAGATAACAACATGGCCTCCCAACATTCCCACCATACATACATACATCATCATGGCCTCAACATACACATACATACAGATATCAACAAGGCCTCCCAACATAAAACACGCCTACATACATACATACATACATACATATATCAACATGGCCTCCCAACATACATACTGTACTTGTTTGTAAGATATTCTATGTTTGGACCCGTTCCACCAGATGATGATGCTCAACAGGGCCTCCCTTATTATTATATAAACACTATAATCGGTAAAAGTATAGAAGTACTGAGTTCACTATATTGTATATTTTAGTATCATATCCCACTATTTTGGACCATTCTAAGACACTTTTCATCTAAGTTATGGTGTTTCTCCCAGAGATGCCCCGTTTTCGAGATATGCCCCCAATACAAATAGTTAATTTGGAAATTAGTCTGACCTAACCTAACCTAGACTACAGGGACCTAACCTGCCTTGGTTTGCCGGTACCGGTTTGCCTTGGTTAGGTCCCGGTAGCCTGTCCCAGTCCTGATTAGGCTAGGTTAGGTAAAGTCAGGCTAATTCAGAACATATAAGTATTAATAATTTAATGTATTATTTGCTAATTTTACCCCTTAACCCCATTATCCAACCTCTTGGGGAGGGAACAAACATGGTCAAAATGCACTGTTGCCTGTATAGAGTACTTCATCAGTATAAAACATGAAATATTGGATTATCCAAAAAACATTGGGGAAAAATAATGTTTTTCATTCCTGACTCAAATTGAAAATGGTCAATATTTTTATAAACTAAAGGAGGAAGCCTAGATATGCATTTTTTACTGATGTTACTCTATGGGCCATATGCAAGAATATTCATCGAGTTGACAATGGTGTGTTAATGGTACGATGGCTCTAGTACGTCTATGGAGTTATCATACCAGTACCACACCATCGTATGCAAGAATATCCATGGTGTTGACGATAGTGTGGTACAGGTACGATGACTGTAGTGTGTCTAGGGAGTCAACGTACCGGCACCACACCATCACAACACCACAAATGTTTTTGCATACAGCCCTATGTATGGTCTGCTGAAGCAGATAATAATGTACCCAGAATTAGTTAAGGGGAGAGTTTATATTTGGTACATTAGAACAACTTGAATCCTCCAAAGGAAGCCAGGCAACAGGGCTAGAATAACAAAATTAATGGTGGCCTGTTGCTTGGAATTGTTTAAAGGAATCAGCTGGTCTACAATTACCAACACTTTACTACTCCTTTAAGAGATTTATTGATGCTTTTTGTTTGTAGTTAAAGGGTATTGTTACTATTGTACTATAATATTGTCACATTTTATTAACCGTAAATCCTTTTCTCCTTCCTTCACAGGGTACGTCCGCTGAACAGGATAATAGATTTAGCAACAAAGACAAAAAACTCATGAAAGAAATGAAGTTTGCCGAAAGCTTAGCAAAAAAGGTAAGTTGAAATTTTTCCATTGTACTAAAAAATATTATGTTGTTGCAGTCAGTGATAGCTGAGTGTCCAAGGTAGGGTCTTATGCAAGAATATCCGAAGTATTGACGGTGAGGTGGTACTGGTATGACGGCTCTGTTGTTTGTCTATGCTCTATGGAGTCATTGTACCGGTACCACACCATCATATGCACCACAGATTTTCTTGAATATGGCCCATACTTTTACAATGCTATTAATCTGAATAATATACCATCACTCTCTCCACACCACACCCAACAGAAAGCTAGTTTTACATTGCTATTAATCTGAACAATAACAATTCTCTCCCCCACTACCAGGTTGACATGACGAAAATCCGGCTCGAGGTGGTGAAGCCTTGGGTCACTGAGAAGATCACAAACATCCTGGGCATGGAAGACGATGTAGTCATTGAATACGTCTTCAACCAACTGGAAGCTGAGAAGGTAAGTCCCTGTCTGGTGGGGCGGTGAGTGTATGCAAGAGTGAGAATCTGTGCGAGTCTGTGAAAGTGAGATTGCCTGCCTGAGTCTGAGAGAAGTTGTCTGTCTGAGTCTGTGAGAGTGAGTGAGGTTGCCTGCCTGAGTTTGTGAGAGTGAGTGAGGTTGTCTGCCTATAGGTGCGTCCACACCAGCAACATTCAGTCTCAAGCAAGTTGTAAACATTGACTTAAATATGGCAGTCAACATCTAGAGACACACCATCCACACCATTGTATCATTGGCAACACATTGTTGCCTACAGTTATGTGATTTTTGTTAATATGTTTTATTGCCGGTGTGGACACACCCTTAGTCTAATATGTAGAAGAAGAGAAGTTCTCACATCCTCAGTTCATTAAAAAAGAGAAAGAATAAGTATGGTAATGATGCATACTTATCCTTACCAACCATTTACCTGGTGTGTGTGTGTGTGTGTGCATGTGTGTGCGCTTCTTAGCTGCAGATGCAATGTACCTCTTAAAAAAAAACAACAACAAAAAACAGAATTATCTCTGATGTTACCAATCTTTCCTGGTAATAGCAAGTAATGATGCCAAAAGGGTGTTGGTCCCTGGTGGTGATGGAGTGAGGTGCCCCAGCCAGCAAACCTGCCCCAAGATACCATACCACTAGGGCAGTACAGTACCTCTACTTGACACCTGTTGCTGGTCTGGGTTGTTACTGCCAGGAGTGTCACACACAGAGTCTGGACACTTTGTGACACAGAGAGAGAGAGAGGCTTCTCTGTCCTCTCATCATCATCATCATGAGCTGTGACCCCCAGGGCCAAGGACTGGGGTCACAGCTTGATCTGACACCATAGGACACTAGCCTGGACTGCCCTGGGTGTGAGAGCCTGGAGCAGTCTGGGTATTACTTCAGCCTGGACTGCCTTGGATGTTAGAGCCCGGAGCAGTCTGGGCATTACCATACCTTGGATGTGGACCTACCCAGCCTGGACTGCCCTGGGCATGAGAGCCTGGAGCAGTCTGGGTATACTTCAGCCTGGACTGCCCTGGGCATAAGAGCCTGGAGCAGTTTGGGCACTATAACCATACCTTGGATGTGGACCTACCCAGCCTGGACTGCCCTGGGCATGAGAACCCGGAGCAGTCTGGGTATTACCTCAGATGTGGACCTACTCAGCTTGGACTGTCCTGGGTGTAAGAGCCTGGAGCAGTCTGGGCATTACTTCATCCTGGACTGCCCTGGGTGTGGATAGCCTGGAGCAGTCTGGGTGATACATCATCCCTCATGGAGCCGTTACCTGAAGACAGAAGATTGGGCTGCCTCTTTGTAAGAGGTGGTCTGTCCCCCCGATGAGGATGTGGCCTGGGGGGCCTCCACAAGGACACCAGTGGAGCCTCCTGGGCCAAGCACCCTCAAGGAAAAAATACATCACACTTCATCCCGAACTGTGTGCTTTTGATTGGTGAGGCATGCATGGCCAGATTAACACTGAAGACCCACCACGTCCCAGGTTGGTTGGTTTCCTTCCTTCCCTCACTCCCGGCGACATTATCCAGAAGGCAGTAAGAGTGATGGAAGCTTGTTGTGGCTGATCCAATCAACATGTGAGTCCAACATCTAAGGTTGTGAACATTTCCAGGAGCAACAACTCGCTACATCACCGCCCTCAGAAATGGCTCTAAATGCCATACATTCTATAAGGTACACAGGTTCCTAAAACAGTGTTGCAACTATAAGTACAGTATATCTATATGTATAGCTTACTTAAGGATTCTAACAATATTGAAGTAATAAAATATTTTTAATGATAACATACACTAGGCTATATGATTTAACAATATAAGCAGGTGTTTTTGTTATAGGTTTGTCATTTAACTACAGTTACATATAAATTAAAGATAATTGATAATGATATGTAATAACTGTAAGTTCTCTTTCTTATTGTTATAATGCATACATGTATAGGATATATAGTTTCTATTTAACACTAATGTTTAGCTATGAACTCAAGTGAAAGAATTGTTCAGCACATTTTTTTTTTTTTTTTTTTTTTTATAGAAAGATCCATGTAGCAATACAGATACAGTTTACAGTGACCCATTTTATGGGGGTATTATACTTTAGGTGGTACATTAGAGTGCCTTGATTCCTCCAAAGTAAGCCAGAAAACAAACAGGACCAGATTGATAAAAATAATGGTCTGTTGTTTGCTTAGAGTAGTTTGGAGGAATCAGTTACTCCAAATTTGCCAGCACTGTGTTACCCCCCTTAAAAGTACATTAATTTTAGTGTATATTTTGGGGTTTATCTGCACATCATTCATCATCACAGGCATATGAGCATTTGGCAGTATATATAAAAAAAAGGGGGGGGATCTGAGTTGAATCTGCAGTACTGTAATGCCTTGTTTCCCTCTGTTGGTTTTCTGGGTGTGTATTGCACTGATTGTAAGGAATCTGTGCAGTAAACCCTCTTTGTACATGACACACCCACAAACCCCAGTGGATAATGAGGGTTTACTGTACAAAGACTCACAGAAAATGGTATAGTACACACCCAAAATAACAGTGGATAATGAGGGTTTACTGTACACAGACTCATTACAAACAGTGCAATACACACCCACAACACCAACAGTGCAAAACAAGGGATGACTGTATGCAGAGGATGGATGACAATAACTGTGTGGAAGGGCTGTATTCTTACTCACATTACAACTTAAGATGCAAAGTCACTGTTTGTGTGTATTGGAACTTAAACCAATTACATCTGTGGGGTCAAGGGGATAATACACTTGATTCCTCCAAAGTGCATGTGCCAGGAAATAGGACCAGATTAAGGGGAGAGTATACTTTTGTTACATTGGAGTGCCTTGATTCCTCCAAAGTATGCGAGGAAACAGGATCAGATGATAAAAAATAATGGTGGACTGTTGCTGGGAATAGATTGGAGGAATCATTATCTCCAAAAATGCCCAAACTGTACCCTCCCCTTAACGTTAATGCTGGTGTCCTGTTGCCTGGAATAGTTTGGAGGAATTAGTTGCTTCTGATTTACCAACACTGTAATGTCCCCTTAAAATTGATTGTTAATGAGTGTTTTCTGCAAATCTAAGCAAAAAAAAAAAGTACAATACAAGGAAGGACTTGTCAATCAGAAGAGAGAAGAATTGGACTTAATAACATGATTAGGAATGTTGTAATTGATACTTTGGTGTTTTATATCATTGCCCTTGACTTTTGTTTCAAAGTGCAGTACTCCTTCATTTTCCACTATTGTTGTCTATAAATCCTTGTACAATATACCCCCGTTATGCACTGATTTTATGGGTTTCTAATGTACAAAGAGGGTTTACTGTACTGTACACAGATTCATTACAAACAGTGCAGTACACACACACAACACCCACCAACAGTGGAAAACAAGGTATTATTGCTCGTAACACAAATGTGACTTGGAATACGGCCCAAAATAAATGTGGGTGGGAGAAAACCAAGGCTGGTATTATTAAATTACTTTGAGGAAAAGGCTATTCACCACTCGATTCTATCTATAGCTCTGATACCTCGTTCCCTCCGGGAACTCCCCCCAAGGGGGTGGCCATAACAGAAGTGTCGCCAGCTTTCCCTGTTCCAACACTCCCTCCTTACTTAGTCAAGCCCTACTCTACCCCTCACATTTCTCTCCCTCTCATAATCTTCCACTCTATTCTGCCATCTAACCGGAGGTCTGCCTCTCACACCAGGTCCCACAAGTTCACTTCCATACACCCTCTTTACAAATTCCTCACCTTGCATTTTTTCCACATCTCCAAACCACCTCAGTGTATTACGCTTTACTCTCTCAACCACTCCACACTCAATACCAATTACCTTCTCACTCATACCACACTTATACTCTCTGATGCACACACTCATTACTTTCTCCATCCCATTTGGTAAGTCCACATGCTCTTCTCAAGTAACTCGCATCCACTGCACCTATTCTAGACTGATGAGCCCTACTCCATGTCCATGTCTCTGATGCATATGTCAGTATTGACAGGATTATACTGTTTCGTAGTCCCCGTTTCACTTCCATACTCACATTTCTACCCTTCGCAATCATCCCTAATGATCCTATGACCTGTCTACCCCTCACTGCTCTCCCTGATTTCTCCTTCCATATTTCCATGTTTACACAGAACTGTACCCAGGTACTTCTCCCAACTCCTTCACTTCATCCTCTTACCCCCCAGAGTTATCTCACATTTAGTCCTAGTTAGTGCTCCCACTCTGTAGGGTGTGGCAAATTCAATCACTTCAGTTTGCCCTCTCAGATACCATCACCTTACTTTTACCAACATTCACCTTCAGTTTCCTTCGTTTTCATATGGACTGTAACTCCGATTTGTATTGCAAAATGATACAAGCTGAGCGATGAAGAGCCTATTCCTTGAAGAGGTAGTCATTTATTAATACCACCCTGAGGGGCTATTTAGTAGGGGCTTGATGTGTTGTTAATGAAAACATGAGCTATAGACATTTCAAGACCAAATTTGTTTTCAGTTATGTAGACGAGTCTGGGTAAGGGGTTAATACAGTGTTGGTAGTAAATCTAGAGCAACGATTTCCTGCAAAGTATTCTAGGCAACAACAGGCCACCATTATATTTGTTAATCTTGTCCTGTTTTGTGTCTGGCATACTTCGAAGGAATTTAGGCACTCTAATGTACCAAATGTGTATTACCCCCTTAATCACTCAGGAATGCTGGGAGGTAATATCAGGTTAGGTTCAGGTCAGATCCTTGTGTTCATGTGACTATTATTTTAACTCTCAAACCTCATTATTTCTCTGTATCATTCTATCTCTCCTATACTGTCTCCTCTGGTTATTTTGCATATAATAATATATCCCATGATGAAGTGAAGGTTTCTGAATAGCTCTGCAATATAATAATGGTTCAGATATTATGTTCAATATTGTATCAATATTTTTAAGTATGCAGTTACTCTACTTTAGATAATGCTTGGTTCTCTAACTCTCCCACATAAAATAATCCTCAGGTTTGATTGCAGATATATACAATAAACTTATCCCATGGAAATAAAAATGATAAAATGGGGGTAGTACATTGTTGTTGGTAAATATGGAGCAAGTGATTCTTCCATATTATTCCAAGCCACAACAGGCTACCATTATATTTGTTCATCTGGTCCTGTACCGTGCCTGGCATACTTTGGAGGAATCAAGGCACTCCAATGTACCAAGAGTGTGTTACCCCCTTTTATAACTGTTGTGAGGTACTGGCATAGTTAGTTAGACAATTGGCCCTCGATATAAAATTATTAAGTTTAACACTATCCTTTTACTATAAGCTCAAATTATCTCTTATAGTCTGTATGGAAATGAATAATAGAAGCCTGGGAAAACATTGGGTGATCTTCAGTGAGTGCATAATAAGAGTGGTGGTAGATACAAATATTTATTCATTGGTGGGTACTAGTACTTTATTCATCATATATCAAGAGTCTGCTATAATTATCGGCATTGTGTGTGTGTGACTGATACTGACTTTGACTCAGTCTTCTAGGGAGGAGAGAGAGAGAGAGAGAGACACTGGGAAGCCGAGACAACGCACCTCACACCCCTCTTGTACTGTATTGGGAGTCAGTCAGTGCTTCTCTCTCAGGTTTGGTGTGTTTAGTCTGCTGCCCCCCCAACCCCATCAACATCCTGCCAGGCCCACCTCCGACTGTCACTGAATAAAGAGAGCGTGTGTTTGCCGTCATATCGGCCCCCTATAAATGCAGCCCCCCTCACTGACTGCCTTCTCTCTTTTTGTCATTTCTCCTTTAAAGGAAATATTTGTCACATAGCCATAAGAAGTAATTAAATTAATGGGGTGTATATTATGTATATGTTTTTTTTTTTCTATAATAACAAATATAGTTCAATATTGTTGTCAATTTTAATTATTATAATTTTAGAGTACTTTCTTTAATCACACTGTAGCATTGTTTCATATGCTTGACTTGAAATGTTGCTGGTTTATAACAATGTAATATTTTTTCCACTTATTCTGCTGTGAGACAAAGGGCTATATACAAGAATATCTGTGGTGTTGACAATGGTGTGGTACTGATACAATGGCTCTGTAGTGTGTGTATGGAGTCATTGTACCAGTACCACACTATCGTATGCAAGAATATCAGTAGTGTTGACAATGGCAAGTTACTGGTATGATGTCTATGGAGTCGTGGTACTGGTACCACACCATCATCATCACCAATGTTCTTGCATACAGCCCTGGTCCTAAGTTCCAACAACACTGATTGAGCTTTGTGTGTGATCTATACCATTACTGTACATAATTATCATGGTGTGGCAGCTCACCACTAACCTCTAATAAGTGTTGTTTTGTTTATGTTACAGAATCCAGACCCCAGGAAGATGCAGATAATGTTAACTGGCTTCCTCAATGGTAAAAATGCTCGTATCTTCATGGGAGAGATATGGGAGTTGCTGCTCTCTGCCCAGGCCAGTCCTTCAGGCATTCCTAAGCAGTTCTTGGACCAGAAAAAGGAAGAACTGAAGAAAAAGATGGTAAGTTAAGGTTGTGTATTTATTATGAAAGGAGTGAGTGAGTGAGTACTTTAGAAATCAATTGGTCTAGATTTACCAACATCAGCACTGTACCAGCACCTTAAAATTACTTCAAATTTACCTTGCAGGAAGAGGAAGAGAGACTTCAGAAGATACAAGAAGCACGACGAGAACGAGATAAAGACAAAGAAAAAGAGAAGGAACGCGACCGAGACAAGGACAGGGAAAAGGAACGCAAGGAGAGGTAGGTCCCTCCCCTCCCTCTCTGTGTATGTGTGTTGTAATGCTGTTTACCTTCCCACTCAGTCTCTATTGATAATATAAATAGGATTGCATTCCCACCTATATTAATATTAAGTTTTATTTTTTACAGGAGGAGTCGTAGCCGAGACAAATCTTCGCGTAGCTCCCGACGCGACCGCTCTCGTTCCCCTCGCTCCAAAGACGACAAGAAAGATCCTAAGAAAGATTCCTCATCATCATCATCGAGGTGTGTCATTTAGTATTACCTATATTTCTGGTTTTCTTTCACAGGTAAATCGTTACGGGGGTAGTCTTGTGCTGGTACATTACAGCTCCTTGATTCCTCTGAAGTATACCAAGAAACGGGACCTGATTAACAAATATAATGGTGTCCTGTTGTTGTGTCAAATAATTTGGAGGAATAATCAGTTGCTCCAAATTTACCACCAACACAGTACTGCCCCCATAATCTTGACTCTGTGGTGCTGATACTGTTTAGGCTATTGCTAATATAAATACATAGGATGCTATCAATAAATTACTACTTCATGGAAAAGTTTTCTTCCTATTATTTTGCAAAACAAATTGATCAACAAAGAGCCGTTTCGTTGAAGAAGTTTGATAATACCACCCATACAGTTTTCAGATGGGGTAGAAAGGAGGAATCCCGTAATATAAAGGCGGAGAAGAAAAGAACATATAGATACATAAATTATTCAGATGGGACAGAAAGGAGGAATCCTATAAAGTAAAGGAAGGGTAAACAGAATCTGAAAAAAAACAAAATTTTTCAGATCGGACAGAAAGGAAAAAAACATATATAAAATACTGTACATACATACTTTTTTCAGCTGTGGCATAAAAAAGGAATCCAGTAAAGTAAAGGAGGAGTGAAAAGAATATCTAAATACATATGATAACATTTTTCAGATGGGACAGAAAAGAGGAATCCAGTAAAGTAAAAGAGGAGAAGAAGGAAACCAACGGTGATGTTTCAGCGAAGGAGAAATCAGGAGGCAAGTCACCGAGGCCTCTAGAAGGCTCTCCGAAACCCGAGGCAACGGCAAAGGCGGAGAAAGAGGAACCAGCCCCAAAGAAGGAGAGGTGGGACCGCAACGACAACAGACACTCCAGGGACAGGAAAAGTCGACGGTCTGACAGGTATGTGTGTGTGTAGGGGAAGTGGGGTAGCATTTTAGTTTCACTGTACCATATACAAGACAATATATACTGTAGACCCTCAGTATACAATGAATAAATACTTTTATCCACTACTGCATCTTACACATTGAAGACCATCAAAGATTTTCCCAGGCTTCTGCTATTCATTACCATATAGATTAAGAAATTTACTGAACCTGTTTTAAAAGGATAGAACTCAATTTAATCATCTTATGTCGAGGGTCAATTGTATTGGAAGTTTTTGTCTCTTTTTGTATTCTGCTTCCATTTTCTGCACCTCAGGATACAAAGGAAATAATGATGATGATGTTTTAGTTTAGAATTTCCAAGCTGAAATATTCAAGCAACTCTTTAAGTGTTAAGGGGACTTTTGGTTTATTAGAGCACCATAATTTCTCCAAAGTATGCCAAGAAACAACAGGACCAGATGAACATAAATAATGGTAACCTGTTGCTTGGAATAGTTTGGAGAAATCTGTTGCTCTAGATATCCCACCAACGCTACTTCCCCCTTAAATTTGGTAGCTTGTTGCATCATCATGAGGGCTGTAATTAATGTTGAAAATTCAGCTGCCGCTCTGACTTATTCCTTTTCAACCTTCAGATCACCCAGAGGACGATCTCCAAAGAAAGAAGAGGATCGTAGAAGGAAATCACCCAGGAAGCGTTCCCTTAGTCCACGGAAACACTCCCCGGGCCACCGCAGCAAACGTTCTCCCAGCCCTCGTAGTAAACGTTCTGTCAGCCCACGTAGCAAGCGCTCTCCCAGCCCACGCAGTAAACGGTCTATCAGTCCTCGAAGCAAACGTTCTCCCAGCCCTCGCAGCAAACGTTCCATCAGCCCACGCAAGCCGTCGTCCAGCCCTCACAAGCGGTCGGGCAGCCCACGCAGGAGTTCCCCTGGCTTGCGCAAACGTTCAGCCAGTATCCCCAAGAGGTCAGGCAGCCCTCGCAACAAACGATCTCCCTCACCAAGAGTGAAGTCACGACGCAGACCATCACACTCGCCAAGCTCCAAGTCAGACTCATCCAGGTAAAATGATCATTTTCACATTACAGTATTCCTTTGTTATCCACTGTTATTTTTGGTGTGTATTATACCCCTTTCCATGAATCAGTTTACCATAAACCATCATCATGCACAGGGTTTATGGGTGTGTGATGTATAAAGAGGGGTTATTATACACAGATTTATTACAAACAGTACAATACACACCCATAACACCAATAGTGCAATACAAGGCATTACTGTACAATGTCTCTGTTGTGTGTATACCTCATTAAAATTATACAGTAATGTCTGTTGGTGTTATGATAGCTGTGTATTGCACTGTTTGTAATGGATCTGTACGATAAACCCTCTTTGTACATTACACACCCATAACGCCAGTGGATAATGAGGATTAACTGTACACAGATTCATGAAATACACACCCATAACACCAACAGTGGAAAACGAGACATTAATTACTGTACAATGCTTTTCCTGTATGTATACCTCATTCTAATTGTATTCCTGCTTCTGCCAGTACTTCCAGATCCCGCAGCCGCTCACCGCTCAGGAACAAAGAGGATGACTTTGAAATTCACCGTAAAGAAGACTCAGTGTTAAAGAAGAGACAGTACAGGTCCAATAGAGATCCTTCCAGCTCTGAAGATGAAGTAAGCTATTATTTGTTGCTCTCTGTGCTAAATAATTATAGTGAAAGTAGATTGTAGTATTGAGTTCTTATAATGGATGGGTGTAAGAGAATGGTGGTAAATCTGGATCAACTGTTCCCTCCAAACTATTCCAAGCAGCAACGGGCTACCAATATTTTTGTTTATCTGGTCCTGTTTCCTGGCATACCGATACTTTAGAAGAATTAAGGCATTCTAATGTACCAAAAGCATACTACCCCCCATAAATCTACTCTCATAGGTGTTTCATCTTCAGAATAGAAATGTTGAATGTAAAGCCATTGTTATGTGTTCAGTTGTCAACATGATCAGTGCAATATGTTTATCAAGAATTAACACCATTGTCTACAGTGGGCCCTCGATGTAAGGTGAATAGATTTAGCTCTATCCTTTTAACACAATCAGTAAATCACTTAGTCTGTATGGTAATGAATAACATGGGAAAACATTTGGTGGTGTTCAATGTGGGACTGAGTGTAGAATGAAGTGATAGATACAAGTATTTTTTAATTGTATATCCAGAGTTTATTGTAATTAATGCCAACACTGTACTACCCCATTAACTGTATAGTATCTATGAACAGGGACCGTCACGCAACACAACCGATCAGCGTGGTGGTGGTTCTCCTCGCCGTGGCTCCCCTCGTTACCACCGGCGGTCGGGTTCACCTCGGCGGGCCCGACGCAGCCCCTCACCACGCTACCGACGCAGGTAACCAACTAACTACCACAGTGTTCAAAGACATCATCATCATCTTCATCTTACACTGCTATTACAACCTAATGTAACCTAACCTAACCTAAACCATCCCAACCTCAATATCGATGCAGGTCACTATCACACCATTGAAAGACATCATAATCATCATCTTGGTTTTGCATCCTTCCTTTCCCATTAAACTAAGGTTGGACATGCAATAGCTCCTCTCACACTGCTTGCTTCATCATAATTTTATTATTCATGAATATTTAGTGACATTAGTGTTCAGGAACTTAATTTTATTATTATTCATTGATTATTGATATTAATACCTCTAGAAATAGACTAATAATGTTAATCCTTCTATACCCTATATATCAATCAGGTCACCCAGCCTGCAGCGTCGCCACCACCACCACTCCCCCAGTCCACGTTATCACCGCAGATCACCAAGCCCTAAACCAATGATGCGACGGTCACCACCATCTAGTCCAGCTCGGGGTAGGATGTCCCCACACATAATGAGAAGAGGAAGGTCACCCACCAGCCCAAGGGGAAGACAGTCCATTAACTCAAGGGGACACAGGTCACCAAGTTCACGCGGCAGGAGGTCTTCTCTCAGTCCAAGACACAGACCGCCACTCTCACCTCCAGAAAGGTGAGGGAAACAAGGCAGTTATCATACTAAATAGCCTTACAGTAATGCCTTGTTTTGCACTGTTGTTGTTATGAGTGTGTATTGTACTGTTTGTATTGAATATGTGTGCTGTACAGTAAACCCTCTCTGTTTACATTACACTCCTATAAATCCAGTGGATAATGAGGGTTTACTGTACACACATTCATTACAAACAATGCACTACTGATGAAGTGTGAGATAACTGAGGGGTTAGAGGATGGCGGAAGTGAAGGAGTTTAAGTACCTGGTTACAGTTCTGTGTAAACATGGAAATATGGAAGGAGAAATTAGGGAGAGAGCAGTGAGGGGTAGACAGGTCAAAGGATCACTGGGGAGGATTGTGAAGGGTAGAAAATAAGAGTATGGAAGTGAAACAGGGACTACGAAATAGTATAATCCTGCCAACACTGGCGTATGCGTCAGAGACATGGACATGGAGTAGGGATCATCAGTCTAGAATAGGTGCTGTGGAAATGAGTTCCTTGAGAGGAGCATGTGGACTTACTAGGTGGGATGGAGAGTGTGGTATGAGTGAGAAGGCAATTGGTACTGAGTGTGGAGTGGTTGAGAGAGTGAAGCTTAATACATTGAGGTGGTTTGGACATGTAGAGAGAATGCAAGGTGAGGAATTTGTAAAGGTGTACGATAGTGAAGTTGTGGGACCTGGTGTGAGAGGCAGACCTCTGGTTAGATGGCAGAACAGAATGGAAGAGTATGTAAAGGAGAAAAATGTGAGGGGCAGAGGAGGGCTTGACCAAGTAAAGAGGGAGTGTTGGAACAGCGAGAACTGGAGACACTACTGCCTTGGCCCACCCCCTTGGGGGGAGTTCCCGGAGGGAACGAGGCGTCACACACAACCAGAACACCAACAGTGGAAAATGAGGCATTACACTATCTAGTGTTTCATAAAGTGTGTGTGTATACATTTTCTCTTAGTGGTGTTAACTTCATGTATATTGCGTATAATGTATGAGGTGTACTCGGTAAGGTGTTTGGAAGAGTTCTAACTTTGAAATTAAGATGAAAATAATACTGTATACTTTTGGTACATTAGAGCACCTTGATTCCTCCAAAGCATACTAGGAAACATGACCATATTGGCACTCATTGAAGACCACCAAATGTTTTCCCAGGCTTCTGTAAAACCATAATTTTTTTCCCACTTTGGAAAACTTCACTTTTAGATGAGAATTTGGTAGCGTAAGGGGGTTTGGGGCCAAGACTTAAAGTTATCAGAGACTCGGGAATCACCTGTTAAACCTACTCGTCACCCTGCGTGTAACCTGGCCCGATCACCATAAGTATAAACACCCTACTCCAGGAAGAGATAAACTCTGAATCTGAGTGCTCAAAAAAATTCTTGTTACCCCACGGTGTCGCAGGCAAGTTCACTACCTACTGCTCGGCACACGCCTGCAACTAGACACCAATACAAACACTTGGGCCCACAGCACTGGCTGTGGGATCAAAGACCTCCCCTCCAATCTCCCTGGCAGTCGGAGGCCCCCAGACTCCCTGGTTCAGTAAGCTCTGGTCCCATCTTTCTGCGATTTGCTTTGGTAGCCCTGGCATATACTGCCAGCCCATCCTTTATTTTAAATTGTTTTTTCACTGCGACCAGAGCGTACCAGGGGTCTGTGGGACAGGAGGCCATTCTGCCCCGGGAGAATATCAAGAACAAAACAACAACAACAAACCCCAACAAATATTACCTAAGTGCAATAATGACAGCCACAACTCTGGAGGAGACCCTAACTCAACTCAACACCGCTGTGGTCGGTTGAACCCTTGCACCTGGTTATCCAACTAAATTATGTGGCCAAAACACAAAGAATATAAAGATATGATCAGATATAACCTAGCAAAACCCACAAATTATTATCCCAGTGCGATAATGACAACCACAACTCTAGAGGAGACCCTAGCTCAAACTCAACAGCAACTGGTTTCCACACTTAAGGATTACTGGAATTGGACCACTCCCTAGTTCTCTAGATAGCTGTGTGATTGGGCTGGGCTGAGCGGTCACTGTGGAACACATGCCACCAGTAGAGAAACTCCAAACTAGCTAACTGTGTGTGTGTGTGTATAGGGCACTACGCTGCTCGATTCCCAGCTTGTTTTGCTATTCAGCTGGTTGCAGCTGAATGAACACAGGGACTTATACTTTCAATGCAAGGTTACTTTAAGGGGCCACTCACTGACTCTTGTTTTAAGAAAATAAAAAAAACTGAGCTATTATGCCATTAGGAGGAGAGCAAGTCGGAACATACCTATGAGGAAGAGGAGTTTCAGCTGAATGAACTCAGAGCCTTCTCTCTCCTCCTCACTAACGGTGTCTCGACCCCTGGCCCAAATATCACTTCCTTTTTCCATCTTTCAATGCATAGAAAAACCCATCTCAATGAAGAGACGGCGATTCTTAAAATTTTACCGTCACTTTATGGTCATACAAGGGATGAGTTTATGTTATTTAGCATGTAGTTAAATTTAGTGAAAGCAGGGAACCGGACTGGTCCTGCACAAATGCAGTACCTCCTTGCCACCTCACCACACACACAAACGACCCTGAATATAAAGAAATAACCTTACAATTATACAGTGAATATCTTAACCTACCCAAAATATACACCGTATGTGATATACTGAGTCTTGGTTAAAAAGATAGTGCTAAATTTAATCATCTTACATCAAGGGCCTGCCTACTGTACCAGTGTCTTGTGAGTGATCTTTGTCGTACTTTTTATCAGGTACCGGGGTTCACGGTCGCGATCGCCAGCTCGCAAGAAGTTGAGAAGCGCATCGAGGTCACCGAGACGAAGTGGTGGCAGCGGCCCAGCCCCACTCCCCATCCCTGCCACCACAGACAAGAAGCACAACATCAACAATGCCAGCAGACTCATGCAACTTGCCAACTACTCCGCTGACACCATCAAGGAAGTCCAGTACAAACTCACCAAGAGGTATTAATTCTTACCAACCCTCTAGTATTGATTCTTAAATTGATTGATTCCTACCGACCCTGGAGTACAGTAGTCAGGCCCTCTCTATATATAAATAATTGAATTTAGCACTGTCCCTTTCTTAATACAGACTCTGTAAATCACTTAGTACCAATTCCACAGTGGTTTGTTTTGGTTTGCAAACACCCTAACGAAAGATACTGAACTGTGTAAAGGACTTATGAGTGAATTATTGGATGAATTTGTTGACTCCACTATCAAACTATGATAATAATGGAACTACCTGACAGATTTTGTGGATATGGAGACTGAATTTGTTGTTGGATATAATTAAGACTGACAAGTGTGATTGGTTGGGGAGCATCCTAACAAACCAAACCCACTGTGGGAATCGACCCTTTATCTCTATGGTAATAAATAACAGAAACCTGGGAAAACATTTGGTGGTCTTCAATGAATGTAAAATTAAGTGTTTATTTATTTACTGTATATTGAAGGCTTAATGTACTTTATTTAGTAATGGTTTTAGTACTCCTTCAGTCCCAGCCACTCCTTTTCAGTTTTTAATTGGGCCCTCTTTTCCTTCTGTTTCTTTCCTGCTTGCTGTTCCACCTCTCTATCACCTCCCTTTCCTTCATATTTGCTGTCTTCACCTTTCTATCACCTTATCATTAACCATTTTCATCATTTATCATCTTGAAGCTTGTTATATAATATAATAGTATATAAGCCACAACAGTCACTAATGATATCAGCCTCCCATCATCATTTATCGTCACTGGTGCCATGAAGTGTGTAATATAATATAAACCAGTGTAATATGATATAATACAGTATAAGCCAAATCATGTCAGTCACTGCCAACTATTAATATCAACCCCGTTATCATTTACAACTGCTTCATATATATAGATAAATCAAACTGTAAGTCACTACCAACTAATAATATCAACCCTGTTATCATTTACAACTCTGCTTCATATACAGTATATAGATAAGTCAAACCATAACAGTGACTTCCAACTAATTGTATCAGCCCTCCATCATATATTATCATAAAATACAACAGTACTTTATATATATAAGGCAAAATTTAACAGTGATTACCAGCTGATAATATGAGCCCCATCATCATTTACAACTGTACTATATATATACAATAGATAAGTTAAATCCTAGTAGTGCCAACCAACTAATGATATCAGCCCCCGGAACACTGTGGCCCGCCGCCGGAACGAGAACAACCCGATGGCCTCCGACACCGACGACGACTCAGACACTGACTCCAACGACGAGGGTGATCACCGCACACTGAAACATTACCACCACCAACACCACCGACGACGCTCATCACGATCACTCAGCAAGTCAGCATCACCCCTTCAGCAGCAGCAGCGTGGTGGTGGCAGGAGGGCAGCGGCTGACAGCGGCTCGGCAGACGGCTCGGACTCAGACGGCTCCGGCGGCTCCTCCAGCAGGGAATCCTCACCCATAGAGAAGAAAAAGAAGAAGAAGAAGAAGAAGCACAAGAAGAAGGACACTACTTCAGACTCAGGTGTAAGTGTATGTTGTTGTGTTCATCTTGGAAATAGATAGCTACAGTAGGCCCTGTAAAGAGGGTTCACAGATGGATGTGTATTATACTGTTTGTAATGAATCCATGTACAGTGAATCCTCATTTTCCACTGGGTTTATTGGTGTGTAATGTATAAGAGGGTTTACTATACACAGATTCATTACAAACAGTGCAGCACACACCCCTAAACCCAGAGGATAATGAGAGTTTATTGTACTAATGGGTAGACTGTGAGTGAAATGTATATTGTGCAGATGCCACATCTGTGACTCTCAGAGATCAGACTAGAACAAACCAACAAGACTATTTTATTACAATAATGCCTTGTTTTACACTGTTTGTGTTATGGGTGTGTATGGTACTGTTTGTAATGAATGTGTACAGTCGGCAAAAAAAAGTATTGGAACTCCCCTATAGATAATTATAGTTAATTTAAAAGTAAGGGTGGTTCCAATACTTTTTTTGCCAACTGTACATTACACACCCATAAACCCAGTGGATAATGAGGGTTTACAATACACAGATTCATGACAAATACCCATAACACCAACAGTACAAAACAAGGCATTACTCTATTTTAGCTTTTTTGTTATCATTATCCAGGAAATAATCAATAGTGTGGTTTTATATTTAGATTGGCTTATATATATTTAGGTTGGCTTAGATATATGCTTCATTCATAAAGCTTAGGAGTGTTTCTTGGAATATATTATTGGGCATCTCGACACTCTTGCGCACGGCTGACGCCTACGATGCGTTTTAGGAAAAAAATAATAATAACTTTACGTTTGCGCGCCGACACCACTTTGGCATCCTAATTTTGGAAAAATCCTTGTTAAAACTATTGGGCAGATTTAGTTCAATTTTGGATGCCACATAGGCATCCTCTACACTAGTAACATATGAAATATAATGAAACACACACTGTCAGGACAGTGGCTGGCTGCCTCAGTCAGTTTCCCCAATTCAAACTAGCACTCCAAAAGTGAGGTGTGTCCTGCCACGCCCATGAGCGCAGTTTAAACAAAACCAGGCCGTGCTTGAGAGTGTTAATGGGGTTTGATAGTACAGTGTTGATAAATCTGGAGCAACTGATTCCTCCAAACTTATCCAGGCAACAACAACAGGCCACCATTGTTTTTGTTACTCTGGTCCCACTTGTTTCCTGATATACTTTGGAGGAATCCGGACACTCCAACGTACCAAAAGTGTATTGTCCCATTAATTGAGTTTATTTATTTATTTTCAGTTGTCAGATGCAGAAGAAAAGAAAAAGAAGAAGAAAGATAAGAAGAAAAAACATAAGAAGCACAAGAAACAAAAGAAGCACAAGAAGCACAGGCATGAGGTAAGGAAGGAGGGAGGGAGGAAACACGGAAGGAAGGTGGTGTTGATTTTGGTGTGGTAGCAGTACAATGGCTCTGTAACTTATCTATGGAGTCATCGCACTGGTACCACACCATTGCATGCAAGAATATTGATGGTACCGGTACAATGGCGTGGTACTGAATGTTCTTGTGTCTGGCCCAAATATAAGATTCAACTTCCTCACTGTGATATGTATTTTGTGTGTGTGTGTGTGTGACGTTAATTTGTCTAACCATCACTAAAATGTAAGCTGTATTTTATGGGTTATAGTAATTGAATATGTTTTATGCCCTTTTACTCTGTTCCTTCATTGCCATTTTATTTTCAAACATTATATATTCCCTTTCAATTTTCATACATTTTATCCTTCCTCATTTCTTTCCATTCTTTCACTTTTCTTTCTCTCTTCTTTCCTTGTTCATTACATAATATTTTGTTTTCTTCAATTTTACTTTTATTTCTTTCATTCGTTTTCCCTTCCTTCTTTCCTTTCTTTCATTTTTACTTTTATTCATTTTGTTGTTTCTTGTCTTTCCTTTCTTCTTTTTCTTCCTTCCTTCCTTGGCAATCCACAGAATTAAGAGGAGAGACTTTTCATGGTAATTTGGTGGAATAACAATTCTTTCTAACTGTGTCACGAAACAGATCCCCCACTAGCAACATTGAGGTGATTTATTTGTTGGAATAGTTTGGAGGAATCAGTAGCCCCCCTTTATACTGTCAAGAATATCTCTCCTATCTTTCCATCTAGTTGTGTGTTCCAGAGTCGACTAGTTGTGTATATGAAAGACTGAGGGTACAGGTTAACTCTTGCATCAGGGAGTTTTATGTGTGTGTGTGCATGTGTGCGTGCTTGCTTGCTTGCTTTTTTTTTTTTCCAGAGTTGAATGTGAAGAGATTACAGCACTGCACAACATTTGAATTTCTTCTTTGTTTACATACAGGAATCTGCCAGTGAGTCTGAGGAGAGTGTAGGGGGCGAGGAGCTGGAGAGAAAGCTGCGAGAGAAGGCGCTGATGTCCATGAAGCGGCAGGAGCGGTCATCAGCAGCGTCAGAGTCTGAATAGAACTGACTTCAGCATTCATTGCCTAGGGTATGGTCTCTTATCATCTTGGTACAGTAGGCAGGTCCTTAACCCCTGTCCTCTTAACACAGGCTCAGTAAGTCACTTAGTTATTCTATATAGTGGTGAGTAACAGAAGGCAGAGAAAACACTTGGTAGTCATTAGTGAGTGTAAAATGAAGTGGTGGTGGATTCAAGTATTTATTCATTGTGTTGTTCTTTATTGTTTGGATGGGTTGGTGAGTGATTTGATTATGGATATGTTTCTGGAGACTGGTTTGGGGTGAGCAGTCTCATTGAGGTTGGAGGCCCAGGCAGGGTCCTGTTGTTTCCTTGCATACTTTGGAGGAATCAAGGCACTCCAATGTACAAAATACATAATTTTGCCCCCATTAAAAGTAATCTTATTTTTCTATACATTTCAGGAACTTGGTGTCAGAGGCTGGGAAACACACCAGACACAAGTTGGACAACAGTAATGTAATGTTAGTCAATTTTCAGGCAGTTAATTATTTATTTTAAATTGTTCATTATGTTTAATTTGATTTTGAAGACTGTTATAAATCATACAACTATATGTGTTTCTAAGAGTTAAGATTAAACATAAATTTAAAAGGTTGTATGTATAAATTTATTATTAGTGTAACAAACCTACAGTATTTGGTGATGATTTTAGATTACCATTATGACCTTTGGAGAATGGGCCATAATATGCAAGAACGTCCGTGGTGTTGACGATGGCATGGTGCCGGTACATTGACTCTGTTGATTGTCTATGCAGCTGTTGTACTGGTACCACGCCATCGTCAATACCATGAACGTTCTTGCATACCTTCCCAATGATTTACAAGATTGTTTTGGTTAAAGAAAATTAATGCAAGATTTTTTTGATTGAAGAAAATTAATAAAAGATGTTTTTGATTGAAGATAATTAATGCAATTTTTTTCTTCTTATTCTTTTCTTCTCTTCATTGAAGAAAGTTGAATACCATAAGAAAAAAACAATAATATTTTCATGTTGTGACTATGCAGTCATATAGAGATTATGATAAAATAAAAAATGTAATATTTCTGAAAAGATTAGGAGAATGATAGTGAAAACTAATGTAAGTAATGATGGAGAAATGTGGAAGTATAATTATAAAGGGAATAATGATGAATAGAATAATGGTGGAAATTTAAAATGCAAGAAACAGTGAGAAAAATGGATATAACATGAAAAGAATAATAATGATAATGGTGCAGTAACATAAGTGATAATAAGAAAATGGATGTAATAATTATGTAAAGAATTAAGGAGAATAATGATAATTTAGAAAATGGACGTAATATGAAAATAATAATAGTAATGATATGAGTGAAGAAAAAAAACAACTATATAATCAATTTTAATACTAGGAACTGAGAATAATTATTTAAGGAGAATATTTCTTGTTTTGTTTCCAAGGACAGTACAGTAGTGTATTATGTTTGAGTGATTGAATGAATGTATAGTATGTTTACTTGCACGTATATCTAAGTAGGAGCCAAGGATCTTTAACGGGGTAAGACAGTGTGTGTCAATCTGGAGCAAATTATTCTTTGAAACTATTCCAAGCAACCGGGCACCATTATTTTTGCTGATCTGGTCCTGTTTCCTAATCTACTTTGGAGGAAACAAGGCACTCTAATGTACCAAAAGTGTATTAATTCCTTAATATTATTGATAAACTACGCCTGTAGTACTTTAGATCGTGTGCAAGGACATCCATGGTGTTGACAATGGTTCTGCATTTTGCCTACTGCAGGGAGTCATTAGGCCATATTATGCAAGGACCTCCATGGTTTTGATGATGGCTCTGTACTTTATATACTGTAGGGAGGCCATATTATGCAAGGACCTCCATGGTGTTGACAATTGCTGGGAACTGGTGATTTTTTTTTATTTATTTTATTTTTTTTTTCCCCTGTTTACCTCAACACTATGCAAGGATACAACTACTGTACTACTGACGAGTGTACTTGAGTAGCAATCTTTTGTTCTCACTAATATTTGTTTAATAATTATCAGCTCAGGGTGTAATCCTTCTAGGTCCAAGTAATACTCCATTCAGCAGCCAGCCAGCTATTCCAGTCTTCGGGCCATACATAAGAATATTGGTAGTGATGATGATGGTGTGGTACTGATACGATGACACCACAGATGCACTACACAGCCATCTTACCAGTACTACACCATAGTGAACACCAACGATATTCTTGCATACAATGGTGTAGTACTGGTAAGATTACTCCACAGACACAAGACAGAGCCATTGTACCTATACCACACCATTATCAACATCCATTGTTCATACATACAGACCTGTGTTTGTAGCTCTGCTCTGCTTCCTGTGAATATGCATATCTTGTGGGGATAGTACACTTTTGGTACATACATTGGAGTGCCTTGATTCATCCAAAGTCTGCTGGGAAACAGGACCAGATTGACAATAATAATAGTGTCCTGTTGTTGCTTTGAATAGTTTGGAGGATTCAGATGCACCAGATGTACCACCAACACTGTATTACCCTCCTTAACCATGTATAATTATCTCATTGCAACTATCTTGCCAAATGAACATTGGAGAGACCGACTAGCAGTGAGGTTTCTTTTGATGGTGTGATGAAAGTCATGTCAGCTTAAGGGGATAGTATACTTTGGTACATTGGAGTGCCTTGATTCCTCCAAAGTATGCCAGAAAACAGGACTAAATTGATAAAAATAATTATGTCATGTTGCCTGCAATAGTTTTGAGGAATAATTTGCTCCAGATTTATCAGCACTGCACTACCCCCTTAATTAATACAGTTTTAAATAATATGTGGAGTTAAAATTGATATATCCTAATGAATATTGTAGTGAGTGAACAAGTTTTTTCAACAAATGAGTGAAATGTTACACTCCTTGTTTTGTTTTCCTTTGAACTAATATACAATAGGCCCTCTATATAGGATTATTACATTTAGCACATACAGTATATCCTTTTCACACAGACTCATTGAGTCACTTTTATATACAGTAATCCGTCTATAGAAGAAGATTATTACATTTAGCACTTAATTTTATATCTTTTTTAACACAGGATCAGTAAATCACTTGGTTAGTCTGTAAGGTAATAAATAGCAGAAGCCTGGGAAAACATTTTTTGGTCTTCAGTGAGTGTAAAATGAAGTGGTGGTGGATACAAGTATTTATTTATTGTACTGTATATAAAGGGTCTACTACCCTGTATAAACCCCTGTTTTACATTGTTGGTGTTATGGGTGTGTATTGTACTGTTTGTAATGAATCTGAACAGTAAACCGTCTTTGTACATTACACACACCTATAAACCCCAGTGGGTAATGAGAGTTTACTGTACACAGATTCATTACAAACAGTGCCATACATACCCATAACAATAAACAGTGGAAAACAAGGCATTACTTTAACATATCATCATTGTCATCATCAATACAGTACAGTACCCCATTTCTCTTTTGTCAAAGGGTGGGTGTGGGGCTTTAGTGTCAGGGATTGAATCATGAAACTAAAAATAACGGTGACAGAATAACCGGTGTAATGAGTCACACAGTCACTCCCGTTTTCCAGCCCACACATTTTTCATCTCCTCCCCCCTTCTCCCCAACATTGTACTACCACCAAAAGGGTTTTGATGCCCCTTTGGTTCACCAGCTACTCTCTGTCCAGCATTTCATTAGCCAATCATAGGCCAGCATTTCATTAGCCAATTAGAGGCCAGCATGTCATTTGCCAATCAGAAACCAGCATTGCGTTAGCCAATCAGAGGCCAGCATTTCGTTAGCCAATCAGAGTATATAAAACGAAATTTAGTAAAGCCTTTGCAATCTATTTAAGAGTGCAAACAAGCAATATAAATAATATTTAATTATCTAGACTATAATTTCTAAATAGTAATAAATTATTGTAGACTTTAATTAATAATTTATACAATACAAGTTTATACATATAGTCCCTTCCATCAGTGCCGTGACGCCAGTGTTGCCAGGTGCAGGTAAATTTATCTGTTTTAGGGAATTTAAAAGTCCATACAGGGAAATTATGCAAAGATTGAAGTCTTGAAGAAGTAGTTTAGAGCTACCTCACAGACGTGGTGGTCCATTGCTGCTCCCGATCCTGGCGTCCTTATCCCTAAGGGCCAGCTGATGTGGTATGTTGTTAGAGGTCCAGCATCTGGCAGTATAGCCCAGCACTGGGGGTTGGTTTGGCACCGTCCACAGGAACTTGCCCAGGCCAGACTTGAAGTTCTCCACTGGGCAGCCAGTAGTGTTCCTCACCTCTTTTGGTAGTTGAAGACCTTAGGCCCCTCATGAATTAGGCTAGATGCTAGCAGGGTCCTGATCCTCTCAGGTTGGCCGGCTACTCCTTATGCACTTGCGTCCAGTCCTCTGTGTATGGCTGCAGAGTGAGGGGTGCAGGATTATAGGTATATACCTGTCCCTCCAGGATCTTCCACATGTAGATGACCCGGTACCTGTCTCTTCTTTGTTGCTGCGAGTAGAGCCCCAGTTCCATGAGTCTATCCCAATATAGCTAAGGTCTCTCATCCCTCTGATCTGCCTCGTGAACGACCTCTGCACCATTTCCAGTTGTTGGATGTCGCCACTCTTGTGAAGCGACCACAGCTGGCTACAGTAGTCCAGCAGGGGCTGTATTAATGTCTTCCAGAGGGTCAGCATTGTTTGTGGTTCTCTGGTGTTGAAGGTTCTTAGCACCCAGCCTACTATCCCTTTTAGCTTTTCTGATTGTCGCCGCAATGTGGTGGTGGAAGGAGCAGTCTTCACTGAGGTGTACACTCGATCAAAAGAGTATCGCGCATTTCCCTCGTGAAACATTCTGACACCTAAGACGATGGCTACTGAAAACGAGCTTGTTTATCATGAGCTGTAGCGATCATATTTTACAGAACCATCGGACCCCACCTGCGCGATACTTTTTTGAGCCAGTGTACCCCCAGGCATTTAGCATATGGCTGTGGTGACTGGTGAGATTTCCTGTCCTCCTTCCGTGTATAGTTTTGTTTCTTCCTTTATGTCTTGTTTCTGCCCGTGCCTTAACATCTCAAAATTTCTTCGTTAAATGTCATGGTGCTTGCTGCTGCCCAAGCATAGACAATGTTGAGGTGTTCTTGTAGGCAGGACACTTCTTCAGTAGTGGTGACAGGAAGACTAATACTGGTGTAATCAGCAAAAGAGGAAAGGCATGAGCTGTACCAACGATTCCCTACACTTGAGAAGTAGAATGGCTGGCACCGCTTTCTGTGTCCTCTGCAGTGATGATGATGTCAGTGATCTGCGCGCCTGCTGTGTGTTTAACAGTAAACAGGAAAATTTCTACCAGACGAAATATATACCAAAAAGACCATCAATATACAGTACTTGTACAGTATGTTCAAGGTTATCAAACAGGGAATTATTGAGGTAAAAAGGAAAATTTTGATATTAAAGCTGGGGGAATTTGGTGAAGCAGGATCTGGCAACACTGTGTAACGTTACTAACGTAAACAATGACAGAACAAGTCGGCCACATACTATAATACACACATAGTCATACTTTACTCATGTGAACGGTTAAACCTGTTAGTGGCATTTCAGAATCATTTAAAAGCAATAATTAAAAGACGTGTTTAAGTAGATAGTTCAAACTTGGTCCAAAGAAGTGGTTAGAAGTGATTACTGAAATAATTAACACGTACTGAAACAAATGTAAGAAGTGGTTCAATAGTTCAGAATTTCCCCAAAGCAAGTTATTAAGTTAGAAGTGGTTAGAGTGTGTTTGTGTGTGTGTGTGTGTGTTAGTACATAATGTCAGGGTTAGGAGAGTACAGGCTGCGTTGTGAGTTAGCCGGACATAGTAAAGACGTGAGAGCCGTGACCACTACACCTGAAGGATATATTGTTACTGCCTCCAGGGACACCACCGCTAAGTTATGGGTTCCTCTTCCTGATGGGTAAGTATGTGTACAGTCGGTAAAAAAAAGTATTGGAACTTCCCTATAGATAATAATAGTTAATTTGATATTTATCTAGAGCAGTGGTTCTTAACCAGGGGTGCTCGCACCCCTAGGTGGTGCGAGGCCGGTTCCTAGGGGGTGCGAGGATAGGCATAATTAAAGCAAATTATATTTTTATATATGCATGTTATTTTTTTCTGCAAAAAAAAATAATCTTTTTGCTACAGCAGTGTTTTGAGCTAGAGAAAAACCTACACCTAATTTCCTAATGAAGTGCCAACGTTGCAACAGACTCGAGTAAATATGTATGTGATTCGGAGGGACGAGGGAGGGAGGACACGTATAGGTGACACAGAGGGAGGGAGGACACGTAGGTGACACAGAGGGAGGGAGGTTATCGTCACCACCCTCCCACACCATTAACACGCAGACCTCTGTTTGAGTGATTTATGGTTTCCCTGTTTTAATAACTTTTTCTTATTGATACATATACAGTAGGGTGGAGGATTGGTTGTGAATCATTTCTGATTTTGCTTTCTTCACATGTATTTAAATGGTCGGTTTATATAACATAAATCATTACTGTAGCAGTGTAGCCATTACAATACTTTCATGGAATGTATTGTGTTGGCTACAAATGTACTTATTAAAACCACGTATTTCAGTTTTAGCATTTTTTTTTTTTTTTTCAGCAATAGAGGGGTGCGAGAACTGACTGCTGATTTGAAAGGGGTGCATATATTGAAAAAGGTTAAGAACCACTGATCTAGACTATTGCCGTTTTGTAACAGTGTTGCCAGATCCGGCTAGGTCCCAGTATTTTGCCCCGGTCAAGTTTTGGTACTTTATCACGGTTAGTTCCCGGTAGTTTGCCCAGGTTAGGTCCCGGTAATCTGCTGCGGTCTACCTCCCCAACCCTATTCCTCAACCCACAGTCCCTGACCCAATCCACCCTTAATCTAACCCCCTTCCTAATCCTACCCTGGATCCCTAAATCCCCCGCACAACTCCCGCATATTATGCCGCCCATGAGCGGCCCTTTGCGGGACCCTAAACTTGAAGGTTAGGTTAGGTAAGATCAGGCTAATTTCAAAATTTGAGAAGAAAATGCCATAGAAGAAAAATGTCTTAGAATGGTATAAATTAGTGGGTAAAGAAGGTAAAAACATTGTAATAGAAAATGGCTATAGAATAAATAATTACCGTTAATCTATATGTGAGGTTGGTTCCAATACCTTTTTGCCAACTATAAATAAGGCTGCCGGGTGACGAGGTTACCTAACTTACCCATACCACGATTGTCAATGCTGCCCTGGTCCAGATTAGGTTAGGTAAGGACAGGTAGAATGAGACTAACTCTAAAACATGTTAATATTAACTAATTAATGTGTTGTTTACTTGTCTTACCCCTCAATCCAGCCTCTGGGGGTGGGGGGATAAAAAAAATGGTTTAAATGCAGTGGTGCACTTATATTTGAACATATAAAAATACGGAATGATGGATTATCCAAAAAAAGTTGGCGGTAATTATCTATTCTATTGCCGTTTTCTGTTACGATGTTTTTACCCTCTTTTCCCACTAATTTATACCATTCTAAGACACTTTTATTCTATGGGATTTTCTTCGGAAATGCCCCATTTCCAAGATATTCAAATGGGGCATTTTGAAATTAACCTGACCTTACCTAACCTAACCTAGACCACAGCAGACTTTTGGAACCTAACTTGGGAAAACTACCGGGACCTGGCCGAGGCAAAATACTGGGACCTAGCCGTATCTGGCAACACTGCTACAAAACGGCAACTCTAGATTAATATCAACTTGGGAAATATTGTGTTTTCCATTTCTGTGGCTCTTAAACTTTACCTAAAAACATATTTTAAGCTGTCAGGCTACTTTTCCACCACTGTGTATCATGGGAAAGGAAGGATGCAAAATAAGATAATGATGATGATGCCTGTGGCAGTGACCTCTGTTGGTAACAAGGCGAGGGTTAGGTTAGGATTGATATGGTTTGGTTAGGTTAGCAGTGGAGGGAGAATTGTGTGTCCAACCTTATTATAAAAGAAAAGGAAGGATACTGTTACAAACCCAAAATAATAATGATGATTATGAAAAGAGAACAGTGTGAGAGAACTATTGCATGACCAACCCTCAGTACAGTGTATTGGAAAGGAATGTTGCAAACCCAAGATAATAATGATAAGGGGAACTTTTCATTTGACAGGGGGCATTACAAGGCAAAGCAATATTGATAATGATGATGATAATAATAATATTAATAATAATAATAATCATGGATATCTATTCACTTGACAGGGTGCATTACGAGGCCAAGCAAACGTACGCCGGGCACACCTCGTACGTGAGCAGCGTGTGTGTATTGCCCGGGGGGGATGGAGTTCAGAGTGAGGGCCCACTGGTGGCTACAGGCTCCAGGGACACCACCATCCTTGTCTATCCCCTCCACTCCAACGTACCCACCCACACCCTCACCGGACACTCTGACACTGGTCAGTAATGTACATATGGTACTCCCTCAATATAAGATGATTAAATTTAGCACTTTTCTTTTAACACAGGGTCAGTATATCACTTATTTAATTATACAGTAACAGTGGAAAACAAGGCATTACTGTATGTTCATGATGTTTCTAAGGTGATGTGTAATTGTAAGGGTAATTGTAAGGTGATGTGCAATTATAAGATATTTTACATTGTCATGTCTGGCTTGGGTTGAGTCATTGCTGCTGTATTTATAAGGTACTGTAATGTGTAATAGTAAAATTATGTGTACTTTGTCTAATAATTTTATAGTGATGTGTAATTCTAATATACTGTACTATACAGTGTCATGTCTGGCTTGGGGTGAAGGAGCACTGGTATCTGGATCATGGGATTGTACCGGACGTGTGTGGAGTGGTTGGCAGTGCATCCATGAACTCAAAGGCCATGAGGGACCACTGTGGGCCATAACAATCCTCCCTGGCCACTCCACCACCACCATACTCACCGCTTCAGCCGACAAAACTGTCAGAATGTGGAGAGAGGAGAAGGTAGGTAATGGATGAGTCGGGATACAGTAGGCCCTTGATATAGGATGATTAGATGCATTAAAGATATAGTATACCTTGGGTACTTTGGAGCCACTTGATTCCTCCAAAGTATACCAGGGAACAGGACCGGATGAACAAAAATAATGGCGTCCTGTTACTCTGATTACCGGTAGTTGGGATTAATCGGTTGCTTCAGATTTGCCACCAACATTGTACAACCCCCTAAATAATAATTTCTTTACCAACAGAAGTATAACTTTAAATTATCAACAGAAGTGTAATAATAATATCTATCAACAGGAGTGCCACAAATTCACTGGACACAAGGACTGTGTACGAGGCTTGGCAGTCCTGAGTACAGACAGATTCCTATCCTGCTCAAACGATGCCACTGTCATACTCTGGTCCATCACAGGGGAGGCTCTCAACACATACGAAGGACACACTAACTTCATATACGGGTAAATTATGCACTACACTAATCCCCCTGATTGTTGTAGTTCCCCAGACTGTCTGGCAGAGCAATCTCGAGTCCAGTTGACCGAAGTCACACAGATGCTCAGGCCCCCAAAAGGGAGTCAGGGAGATAGTGAGATCTGTTTGTTTTGCATTGTTGGTGTTATGGGTGTGTATTGCACTGTTTGTAATGAGTCTGTATACAGTAAACCCTTTATGTAAATTACACACCCATATACAGTACTGCCTTGTTTTCACTGTAGGCACATATGCAGATGATTAAATTTAGTACTTTCCTTTTCTTATCACAGGATCAGTAAATTCCTTAGTCTGTGTGGTAACAAATAACAGAAGCCTGGGAAAACATTTGGTGGTCTTCAATGAGTGTGAAATGAAGTAGTGGATACAATTATTTATTCACTGTATATCAAGGGTCTTATTGTAACAACTTTCACTACTGTACCTCCTTCATACTAGACTGGAGTGCAATTGATTTATCCAAACTATGTCATGAATCAGATCCCATATTAGTAGAACTGAGTTGATTTGTTTCCTGGCATAGTTTGGAGGAATCAGTAGACTTTCAATTTACCAAGGAGAGGTTCTCCCCTTATTAAGTAGGCTATTTTGTTATAATTACATTCAGGCCCTTTCCAACCCTCGACCTCCAATGTCACTTTCCCAACCTCTTCCCTTCCTATTTCCTCTTGTGCAAAATTTCCATGCATGTCACCACTGCCTCTCCTCCTGTCTCTCCCCTTTTACAGATGTTCAAAATCTCTTTCTTTCCTTTCTGAGATTACATTAATGCCTTGTTTTGCACTGTTGTTATGAGTATGTACTGTACTGTTTGTAATGAATCTGTGTACAGTAAACCCTCTCTGTACATTACACACCTATAAACCCAGTGTATAATGAGGGTTTACTGTACAGTACATGGATTCATTACAAACAGTGCAATACACACCCATAACAACAATGGTGGAAAATAAGACATCATAAATAATAAATAAAATTATACTGTACAGTAATGGATATAAAATACACACACGTACATATTCAGGCTGACTTTAAACAGTGGTGAAGGTAACAGTGTGTGTTTGGATCAGTGCCGGGAACTACTGTACAGGAAAAGTTTCCACTTTTTTTGTACACAGTTTATAAGGCCCTCATATTTTTCTCGTAACAGATATAAAACTCACATTTTTCTTTTCATTTCACTCTCATAACAGATATAAAATTCACACACACACACATCATTTCCAGGCTTGCTCTGATCAGCGGTGAGGGTGATGTAGTGACTGGTGGTGAGGACCGTACCGTGCGTGTGTGGTCTGGTAGTGCGGGTGAGTGCAGGCAAGTCATCCACATGCCTGCACAGAGTGTCTGGGCCGTCGCTGCTCTGCCCAATGCTGATATTGTGTGTGGAACAAGGTAATCTATTCATTATGGGTATTTTATTATCCATGTAAATTTATTCAGTTACTTATTTAATTGTTTATTCAGTTATTTATTAACTTATTTATTTATTTGTGTATGTAGTTATTTATTCAGTTATTTATTTATTTATTTTATTTCTTATTCAGTTATATATTTATTTTTTTATTCAATTATTTGTTCATTTATTAATTCAGTTATTTATTTATTTGATTATATATTAGTTTATTCATCTTGATTTTTTCTTATTTTTTTTCTCAAGCCAATTTATCCTTTTTGAATCATTGTTCTTTATTTTATTTCAGATTTTTATTAATTTTGGGTATTTTTTATTTGTTTATATTTTTTCCAGCTCAACAGTACTCATGCAGATATTAGTGTAAGGATGAAGGTATTTCATTCACTTTTATTATTTACTAACTGGGTACCCGACTTCGCTCGGGTTTATAGAAAACGGATGGCAAGTATTAATACATAAAATAATTATCAATAACAATAAACTCTCTTTTAAAAAAAGTCCCAATAACATTCAGTTGACATGACAATTAGAAAAATGAAATAATAAAGAGTACACTATTTATACAAATAAACTTCACGTCCGCTGACTTGCATATTGTCAACATAAATCACAGTTCTTTGTTTCCTCATATTGGAAGTCTGCACTTACCTCTGATTACAGTGTCAATACTTACGGGTAGACGATGTTCACCCAGTGCATGCCGATACTTGTTTTTAATTATAAACATACTGTTCAAAACATATAAAGCTTTTGAGACTTTTCAAACATTTGCACAGTGTAAGCTGATTAACTTAATTTGTCTAATGCAATAAAGAAAGACAAATCACCTGCCAGGACTTGTTTGTTAAACATTGTAAATACATGTAGACTATTCACAGCCTTTCTGTGTAAGGCTTAAGTGTAATTCCAAATCTAAGTTTGTTTAATGATTTGACCTCATCCTCTGTAAGTTTTTTAGAAACATTTAATTCCTTGGACTTCTTGTTGTTGCACATTCTTGTTAGGGTGTAAGGCATTTTAATAATTTGCTCATTGAGGATGATATTTGAGCACAACAATACTTATACTGTACCAATATCTTCCTGTGGTAACCATACCCTGTTATACTAAGTTTTCTATCCTTCCCAGTAGGTTTTGTTGCCTTTATTAGCCCATTTTGTTGACCTAATGTTGCTCATTTGCTCATTGAAGATGACGCTTGAGCACAACAAAATCTTGCCCAGGTTCTTCCACAGGTGACAATACCTCTTTGTACCAAGTTGCATGTCATTCCCAGCATGTTTTGTGGACCTTTTTAGCCCATTTTGGCACTTTTGAGCTCATTATGCTCATTTGCTCATTGAAGATGATATTTGAGCACAACGACACATAGCCCATGTTCTTCCTCGGGTAACAATGCCCCTTTGTGCCAAGTTTCAAGCCATTCCGTCTGGCAGTATTCGCGGTCATAGCC
This sequence comes from Petrolisthes cinctipes, assembly GCA_033782935.1. Classification (NCBI taxonomy): domain Eukaryota; kingdom Metazoa; phylum Arthropoda; class Malacostraca; order Decapoda; family Porcellanidae; genus Petrolisthes; species Petrolisthes cinctipes. Next base: position 13,033 of record JAWQEG010000286.1, on the reverse strand, counting down.
GGACAGACGGACACACACACCCACTGACAGACAAACAAAACTCTACTTTATATATATAGATTTATTGAATTATTTATTAGTTATTTATTTATTTATTTCAATTATTTATTCTTTTATTTATTTATTCATTCATATATTTAGTTATTTATTCATTAATTTATTTAGTTATTTATTCATTAATTTATTTATTTATTCAATATTTCATTAATATATCTTTCTTTTTCCAGTCCCACTTTGTGAAGCTGGGCAGGAGATTACTGTCACTGTCAATATAATGACAAACAGTTGAAACCTAAAAATTTCACGTAGCTGTTGCTAGTTTTCTCGGGTTTCTTAATTAATATTCATGTTTGTTTCAGCAATGGTTTGTTCTGCCTGTTTTCAAGAGTTTGGGGGAATCGGTTGCTCTAGATTTACCAGCAACATCATACTACCCCTTTAATCAACACACTATTTTTTCAGTGATGGTGTACTTTGGAGGAATCAAGGTGCTTCAGTGTACCAAAATTATATTATTCCCATAATTAATACTCTCTGTTTCAGTGATGGAATGTGCCGAGTGTTTTCAAAAGTCACCGAGCGTCAGGCTGACACGGAAAGCCAGAAAGTCTTTGAGGAGAGTGTAGCCAAATCCACTATGGCTGTTGGTGACCTGGGAGGCATTAAGAAGAGCGACCTACCTGGCAAAGAAGTCCTACTCGCCCCAGGGAAGAAAGACGGCCACACTGTAATGGTCCGTGAGGGGGACAAGATCAACTGCTATTCGTGGTCAGCATCTAAGCAGGAGTGGACCGCAGTAGGGGAAGTTGTCGGGGGTGCCGGTGGTTCCACATCAACATCTGGTAAAGTTCTGTTCGAGGGGAAGGAGTACGACTTTGTGTTCGACGTGGAGCTGGATCAGGGCATGTTCCTCAAACTACCATACAATATTTGTGAAGACCCCTATTATGCCGCCCAGCGCTTCATACACCACCATGAGCTGCCACAGGAATTCTTGGACAAAGTGGCAAGCTTTATTATCCAGAACACCAAAGGCACCAGTCTGGGATTCGAGGGGACGGGACAGTACAGTGATCCATTTACTGGTGGGGCTCGTTACCAGCCAACAACAGAGGCTGGGTCTACAGCAGGTGGGATAGGTGGAGGAGCAGATCCCTTCACTGGTGGTGGTAGATATGTTCCAGGTGGTTCATCTAGAGGTAATAATATGGGTAGTGTTGGTGTTAGTGGAATACCGGATCCATTCACCGGTGCATCGAGTTATTCCACACCAGCTGCACGGAATGTACTTGCGCCATCACACTTCTTTCCCCAGCAGGTACCTCTGAGGTTTGAAGCTTGTAATATGTCTGGAATGCTCTCAAAACTAACAGCCTCAAACTCTGCCATTGACCAGAGTCACCAACTAGCCAACGAAAAACTGGAGCAATTAGTGGCTTGTGTATCGGAGGTCGAAGCATCCGATCCCAACCATTTAGGTCCATTGGAGTGTGCCTTGCAGTGGCCGGTAGAGCACGTGTGGCCAGCATTAGATGTGTTAAGACTGGCTTTGCTCTCGGAGAAAATGCAGACGGTTTGGCTGGACACAGACAGGCGGGGAACTCTAGTCAGTCACTTGATCAGTTTTGTGCAGCTTCAGTCGGTTCCCACGGCACAGATGATGGCTCTCAGGTGCCTGGCAAACCTCTCCACACACCAGCCTGGACGGCAAGCCTTAATGGAGATGTGGGACAAGATCATCACCGTTACTGTGGAAATCGCACCTTACCAAAACAAGAATGCTGAGATTGCTGCATCGACTGTGCTTCTAAACTACACAGTGTTGCTTGGAGCTGGTGAAAATAACAGTGAAAACAACAGCGAAGAAAACAAAAACCTTGACAAGAAGTGCCAAGTGATGAGCGGCGCCGGAACCGTCGCTATGACTGCCAAGGACCCCGAGGCACAATTCAGATGTCTGGTGGCACTGGGAACACTACTACATCACTCCCACAACAACAACAACAACAGGTGTAGGGCACTGGCTGCCTCACTGGACCTCAAGCCAGTAGTGGAGAGGCTGGCCAAGGTCACATCTCCAACCAAAGTGGGAGAGTGTGCCAGCCACCTACTGCAACGCCTCTAGTAATAATAATAGTAATAATAATAATATTAATACTGTAATAATTATATTAATACTTGGGTAATAATACACTTTTGGTACATTGGAGTACTTTGATTCCTCCAAAATATCTCTTAGTAATTGTAATAATAATGTCAAGTAGTACAGTGTTTGTGGTAAATCTGGAGCAATTGCTTCCTCCAAACTTATGCTAAGTGGGGTAGGACAGTGTTGGTGGTAAATCTGGATCATATTATTCCTTCAAACTATTCCAGGCAACAATGGGACACCATTAGATATATTCATCTGGTCCTGTTTTTTTTCCTGGCATACTTTGGAGGAATCAATGCACACCAATGTACCAAATGTATAGTACCCCCTGAGTTAAAGCAGTGACTTGTTCATATGACATGTGCTGTAATTGCCTTAGCTAGTATTCATAAACTCAGTGGATAATGAGGGTGTATTGTAAACGGATTCATAGATAACAGCATAACACACACCCATATCAACAACAGTGGTTAATGAGGGTTTACTGTACTGTACTGCTGTGAACCCAGGCAAATGTGCTAAATTTATTCATCTTGTTTGACTGTATGTTGACCATTGGTTAGGACGTGTGTGTTGTTATTGATTTAAGGCTTTTGGCCCTTTGGTTCAGATATAATGGTTTATTTAATGGTGATATAAGGATTATATGTGATCTTCATAATAATGTACAGGTAATAGAATAAACATCATTATTATCCTGTTTTCGTTAACTTTGTTTTTCCTTTCTTAATTTACAGGAAGTGGAGTGGTATGTGGAGATAGGGATGATGTGTGGGGAGGGAAGTGAATGGCAGGCGGGGGGCGGGGGGAGGGAGGGAAAGGTAGGGAAGTGATGTAAGGGAAGGAAGGGAGGGAGAGGAGTGATGTAGGTATTGGGTAGGAAGGGGAGGGAGGGAGGGGGAGAGGGGAGAGTAAGGCATGGAGAAGAGTGATGAATGCATAGGGAGAGGAATGATATAGAAGGAAGGGAAGGGAAAAGGAGTGATGTATGTATAGGCAGGGGCAGGGGAGGAAGGGGAAGGTGTGTGGATGGTAATTAGAATTGTTGGAACTGTTGGCCAGACTTTGTGATAGAAGGGAAACCAACTGACTGTACCTGTGTCTGTGTCTGTCCTCTCTTTCTGTGTGTGTGTGTGTGTCCGCTCTTTCTGCATGTGTGTGTGTGTCCTCTCTTTCTGTGTCCCCCCCCCCCCTCTCTCTCTCGCTCGCTCTCTCCGCTGACAAATTCTGGTCATTCCCATGTTTTCTCGTGTGTCATTCACGATAAATAATGTATGGATGAGAGCGACGGAAGGGAAGAAGGTGTGTGTGTATGTGTGTGTGTCAGGGCTAGAGGAGAGAAAGAGAGTGTGTGTGTGTGTGTGTAAACGTGCTAGGCGTGTGTGTATGTAGACGTGCTATCGTGTGTGTGTGTGTGTGTGTGTGTAAACGTGCTAGGTGTGTGTGTATGTAGACTGCTATCGTGTGTGTGTGTGTGTGTGTGTGTAAACGTGCTAGGCGTGTGTGTATGTAGACGTGCTATCGTGTGTGTGTGTGTGTAAACGTGCTAGGTGTGTGTGTGTGTGTGTGTGTGTGTAAACGTGCTAGGTGTGTGTGTGTGTGTGTAAACGTGCTAGGCGTGTGTGTATGTAGACGTGCTATCGTGTGTGTGTGTGTGTGTGTGTAAACGTGCTAGGCGTGTGTGTATGTAGACGTGCTATCGTGTGTGTGTGTGTGTGTAAACGTGCTAGGTGTGTGTGTGTGTGTGTGTGTGTGTGTAAACGTGCTAGGTGTGTGTGTGTGTGTGTAAACGTGCTAGGTGTGTGTGTATGTAGACGTGCTATCGTGTGTGTGTGTGTGTGTGTGTGTAAAATGGTTGACAATAGGTCTTTGTTGAGGAGTCAGTCGTTTATGTAATACTCTTATCTGTAGCAGCCAGCACTACCACCACTACCCTAGACCTACTACCAAAAGGGAGAGCAGAGGAGAGGAGGGAGAGGAGAAGGAAGTAAAAGAGGAGAGGGGATAGGGAGGGAGAAAGGGGAGAGGAGAAGGAAGTAAGAGGAGAGGAGATGGGAAGGGAGAACAGAGGAGAGGAGGGAGAGGAGAGGACAGGAGATAGATAGGGAGAATGGGGAGAGGATTTGAAAGGAGAGGAGCTAGGGAGGGAGAAAGGGGAGAGGAGAGGAGCTAGGGAGGGAGAATGGGGAGAGGAGATGAAAGGAGAGGAGATAGGGAGGAAGAGAAGTTGGTGAGGGAGGGAGAGGAGATAGAGAGGGAGAGAAGTTGGTAAGGGAAAGCAGAAGGAAGTGAGAGGGAGGAGGGAAAGGGAAGAGAGTGAGAGGAGATGGGAATGAAGTGAGAGAAGATAAAGGAGGGAGGAAGGGAAGAAGAAAGGGGGAGGGGGGAGGGAGGAAGAGGGGAATGAAATAAAAGTGGAGAAGATAGGGAGGAAGGTGAGAAGGGAGAGAGGGAGAGGGGAAGGAAATGAGAGGAGAGAAGAAAGGAAGGTGAAGGAAGAGGAGAAAGGGGGAGAGGAGAGAGGGGAATAAAATAAGAGGAGAAAGAGATGGATATGAGGGGAGGAGGAAAGAAGTAAGGGAGGAGGAAGGGGAGAGGGAGGGAAAGAAAAAGGAAGAATGAAAAGAAGGAAGTAAATGGGGTAAGTGGGAAATACAAGAGAAAGAGGAGGGATAGAAGATGAATGAAAGAGAGATGAACAATGAGGGAGGAAGGTTGAGAAAGAGAAGATGAAGCATGAGAGAAGACCACCCTAGGCATGAAAGACCCTGTAGAACGAGGGATGTGAATGGAGGTGCAAGGAATACTAACAACCCAACCCAACCTAACCCAACCCAACCCAACCCAACCTAACCCAACCCAACCTAACCTAACCCAACCCAACCCAACCCATCCTAACCTAACCCAATCCAACCCAACCCAACCTAACCCAACCCAACCCATCCTAACCTAACCCAACCCAACCCAACCTAACCTAACCCAACCCAACCCATCCTAACCTAACCCAATCCAACCCAACCTAACCCAACCCAACCCAACCTAACCTAACCCAACCCAACCCATCCTAACCTAACCCAATCCAACCCAACCCAACCTAACCCAACCCAACCTAACCCAACCCAACCCAACCTAACCTAAACCAACCCAACCCATCCTAATCTAACCCAACCCAACCTAACCCAACCCATCCTAACCTAACCCAACCCAACCCAACCCATCCTAACCTAACCCAACCCAACCCAACCTAACCTAACCCAACCCAACCCATCCTAACCTAACCCAACCCAACCCATCCTAACCTAACCCAACCCAACCCAACCCAACCCAATCCAACCCAAGTTAACAAGAACTGCAGTCTATATCCTAACACACACCTTTATTAGTTAACCATAATGTTCTCTTACTTAATCATTAGGTTACGTTAGTTATGAGTAATATTTCCTGTCATCTCATCTACCAATCATCATCATCATCATAAGTTGCAGTTATATAATATTATCTTACTCTCATTGATTCATAACACTCTTCAATTACCAGACCAAGATGTGTGTTAGGGTAAGAGAGATTCCATGGATGTAAACAAACTCCCTTCATCAACTATACCATTGTAATAGTACCATTATTAAGGGGGTGCGGGAATAGGGGGACAGGCTTGAGGGGGGGGGGGGGTTAGGGGGGTTGCGGGAGTAGGGGGACAGGCTTGGGAGGGGGGGGTTTAGGGGGTTGCGGGAGTAGGGGGACAGGCTTGGGAGGGGGGGGGGTTAGGGGGTTGCGGGAGTAGGGGACAGGCTTGGGGGGGGGGTGTTTAGGGGGTTGCGGGAATAGGGGGACAGGCTTTGGGGGGGGGTTTAAGGGGGTGCGGGAATAGGGGGACAGGCTTGAGGGGGGGGGGGGTTTAGGGGGTTGCGGGAGTAGGGGGACAGGCTTGAGGGGGGTGTGTTTAGGGGGTTGCGGGAATAAGGGGACAGGCTTGGGGGGGGTTAGGGGTGTGCAGGAGTAGGGGGACAGGCTTGGGGGTACGGGAATAGGGGACAGGCTTGCTACCCACCTCAAGCCTGTCCCCCTATTCCCGCACCCCCCAAAACCCCCCCAAGCCTGTCCCCCTACTCCAGCACCCCCTTAAAGTACCGGGTATCTATTTTCAGTGTATGAAAAATAGAACACTAAAATGTATTGAAGTTTTTTACTTATGACAAAACATCGTCATTCCTACCATCGGATTTTTAGCCTAGGTTACCTTAGCTTGACTTGGGTTGGGTTAGGTTGGGTTGGATTGGGTTAGGTTAGGTTGGGTTGGGTTGGGTTGGATTGGGTTAGGTTGAATTGGATTGGGTTAGGTTGGGTTGGGTTGGGTTGGATTGGGTTGGGTTGGGTTGGGTTAGGTTAGGTTGGGTTGGGTTAGGTTACCTTAGCTTGACTTGGGTTGGGTTGGGTTGGGTTGGATTAGGTTAGGTTGGGTTGGGTTGGATTGGGTTAGGTTAGGTTGGGTTGGGTTGGATTGGGTTGGGTTGGGTTGGGTTGGATTGGGTTAGGTTGGGTTGGGTTGGGTTGGATTGGGTTGGGTTGGGTTGGGTTGGGTTACATTAGCTTGACTTGGGTTGGGTTGGGTTGGGTTAGGTTAGGTTGGGTTGGGTTAGGTTACCTTAGCTTGACTTGGATTGGGTTGGGTTGGGTTAGGTTGGGTTGGATTGGGTTAGGTTAGGTTGGGTTGGATTGGGTTGGGTTGGGTTGGGTTGGGTTGGGTTAGGTTGGATTGGGTTGAGTTGGATTGGATTGGGTTAGGTTAGGATGGGTTGGGTTAGGTTAGGTTGGGTTAGGTTGGGTTGGGTTGGATTGGGTTGGGTTAGGTTGAGTTGGGTTAGGTTGGGTTGGGTTAGGTTGGGTTGGGTTGGATTGGGTTAGGTTGGGTTGGGTTGGGTTAGGTTAGGTTGGATTAGGTTAGGTTGGGTTGAGTTGGATTGGGTTGGGTTAGGTTAGGTTTGGTTTGGTTTGGTTAGGTTTACGAAGAAAAGAGAAGAAGATAGAGGGAGGGAGGGAGGGATAGATAGGAGGGATTATCGCATCAGAGGAAGGAAGAAGGATGAGAAAGATGAAAGGAAGGAAGGAAGGAAGGGAGGGAGGAGGAGATAGGAAGATTACAGCACCATGAGAATAGGGATTGACGAGGCTTTGGTGTCTAGTGGAAGGAATAGAAGGGATAGGAGAGACGGGAGGGATAAGAGGGAAGGATAGGAAAGAAGGAGGGAGGGAGATAAAGGAGGGATAGGAGAGACGGGAGAGATAAGAGACAAGGATAGGAAAGAAGGAGTGAGGGATAGAAGGGAGGGAGATAAAGGAGGGATAGGAGGGATAGAAAGGAAAGAAGAGAGGGAGATAAAGGAGGGATAGGAGAGACGGGAGAGATAAGAGACAAGGATAGGAAAGAAGGAGGGAGGGATAGAAGGGAGGGAGATAAAGGAGGGATAGGAGGGATAGAAAGGAAAGAAGAGAGGGAGATAAAGGAGGGATAGGAGAGACGGGAGAGATAAGAGGCAAGGATAGGAGAGAAAGAGGGAGGAATAGAAGGGAGGGAGATAAAGGAGGGATAGGAGGGATAGAAAGGATGGAAGAGAGGGAGATAAAGGAGGGATACGAGGGAGGGAAGGATAAGAGGCAAGGATAGGAGAGAAAGAGGAAGGGATAGGAGGGATAGCAGGAATAGAAGAGAGGGAAATAAAGGAGGGATACGAGGGAGGGAAGGATAGGAAGGGAGGGAGGGATAAGAGAAAGGGAAGGAGATAGAGGAAGAGATGAAGGGATAGAAGGAGGAAAACAAAAGAATGCCAAAAGGATAGTAAACAAAGAAAGAGGAAAAAAGGGAAAGGAGAGGAAAGAGAGGAAG
>JAWQEG010000286.1:0-2500 GCA_033782935.1 Petrolisthes cinctipes | reverse complement strand
TCACTTTCTCCCTGTCCCGCCTTTCCTTCTATCACTTTCTCCCTGTCCCTCATTTCCTTCTATCACCTTCTCTCTGCCCCTCCTCTCCTTCTATCACCTTCTCCCTGCCCCTCCTTTCCTTCTATCACCTTTTCCCTGTCCCTCCTTTCCTTCTATCACCTTCTCCCTGTCCCTCCTTTCCTTCTATCACCTTCTCCCTGTCCCTCCTTTCCTTCTATCACCTTCTCCCTTACCCTCCTTTTCTTTCTATCACTTTCTCCCTGTCCCTCCTTTCCTTCGTGTTGTAGATCGTGTATAGAGGCCGTTTCAGGGGGACATTTTGTGGTTGGTAAATCTGGAGCAACTGAATTCTCCAAACTATTCCAAGCAACAGAACAACACCACTATTTCTGTTCATGTGGTTCTGTTTCCTGGCATACTTTGGAGGAATCAAGGCACTCCAATGTACAGTACCAAAAAAGAATTCATTCATTCATTCATGGTAAGGAATAATTATATAGAACCCAACACTGCTTTGAAATTATAAACATAGACTCGTACTTCAAGAGAGAGAGAGAGAGAGAGAGAGAGAGAGAGAGAGAGAGAGAGAGAGAGAGAGAGAGAGAGAGACTAATACTTTTGTGGATGAAATATTTTAATAGAAAGTTTGCGTCGCCAACATGACGTCACGACAACATTTATTAGCCATTGGCAGGCACTATAATAATAATAATAATAATAATAATAATAATAATAATAATAATAATAATAATAATCAGTACCTCATTCTCCTTTTTTACAGGAGTGTCTGTTATTCCACTACCTTTTGCTTGTGATATACAATACACGTCCATACTGAAGTTTTCCCACTCCAATTATTGTGTTTTTGTGAGCTAAACATTAATTATACATTACTGACAAATGCATCACTTACCACATTACATTTTTTTTTACAAGAAAGTGAGTATGACATCAATAACGACGTCATAATTATATGCCAACGAATCAGAACGTTCGGAAACGCTCCTGGTGGCTCGAACACTTGTGAGTGGTGAGTCGACTCCTTGGGCCTCGACGCTCGGACACCCTCGAAGTTGGGCTCGAACCTCCAGTTGCATCCAGGCTTTCAAAGGGAGTCACCGAGTGAGTGTTTATTTGTTGTATCTTCAATCTTGCTCTGTGACTTTGCCTTAAGGTTTACTCTTATCAGTGGTGATCGTTGTATTACAGTAAACCCCGGGAATACAATGAATAATAAATACTTGTATCCACCCACCACTTCATAAATTTTTGCACTCTGTGAAAATCACCAAATGTTTTCCCAGGCTTCTGTTATTCATTACCAGGTGAGTGAGTGGGTTATGGTGGAGTGTAGTGGGTTATGGTGGAGTGAGTGGGTTACGGTGGAGTGTAGTGGGTTATGGTGGAGTGTAGTGGGTTATGGTGGGGTGTAGTGGGTTATGGTGGAGTGTAGTGGGTTATGGTGGAGTGTAGTGGTGTGTTTTAAAGAGGAAAATGGTTGTGAGACGCCATAACAGAAACCTCGGCCAGGGAAACCAAGGAAGATATGTCCAATGTGTGTGTGAACGTTCAAAGTGTGGAATGATTAAACTATTTCATCAAGGAAATGGTTCTTCGTCTCCCAATTCCTATTAATTAAGGGAGAGTACAGTGTTGGTAAATCTGGAGCAACTGATTCATCCAAACAATTCAAAGCAACAGGCCAACATTATTTCTGTTAACCTGGTACTGTTTCCTGGTATATTTTGGAGGAATCAAAGCACTCTAGCACTCTAATGAACCAAAAGTATACTATCCCTTCATTTGCAGTATGAATCGAAGAAAACGTTGAATAATACGAGCTTTAGTAGATGTTGGTTGTGGAGTAGGCTGGCTACCTTTCCCGTTACAACAAGGCTAATGAAGGAAAACAATAGTGAAGTGTTTAGTGCAGTGTGTGTGTGTGTGTGTGTGTGTTTCTTGATTACACACAGCGCTTCAAGAAACGTGTGTGTGTGTGTGTTGTTGTTGTTGTTGTATGTGTATGTATGTGTGTGTGTGTGTGTTGTTGTTGTTGTTGTTGTTGTTGTTGTGTGTGTGTGTGTGTGTGTTGTTGTTGTTGTATGTGTATGTGTGTGTGTGTGTTGTTGTTGTTGTTGTATGTGTATGTGTGTGTGTTGTTGTTGTGTGTGTGTGAGTGTGTACAGGGTCACCTAACTTACCTTCAATATCTCGCCTCAATACCTAAGGGACCAACCAACCAACCAACCAACCAACCACCTTATTGAATACACTGATGTCTCTCCCAAACCTTCAAGAATAAAATAAGAGAAATAAGAACCAACAACTATTAAAAGGTAAGCAATTCTGATTTCTTAGTTTCTTATGCATTATTTTTCGTGTCCGGTTATGCTTCCTCCTCCTCCTCCTCCTCTATATAACGTAGCAGTCATCGTAACACACACACACACACGTATACAGAATGGAAATAATAACACACACACATACACGCACGCACACA
>JAWQEG010000285.1:0-140345 GCA_033782935.1 Petrolisthes cinctipes | reverse complement strand
AAATCCTCTTCCTTCTTCTCTCCTTACCCTTCTTGCTCCTCCTCCTCCTCCTTCTTCCTCCTCCTCCTTCTTCTTCTTGCTCTTCCTCCTCCTCCTTCTCCTCCTTCTCCTTCCTCATTCTCCTCCTCCTTCTCCCCTCCTTCTCTTCCTCCTTCTTCCCCCTCCTCCATCTTTCCTTCCCATTCTCCCCCATTCCTTCTCGTTATCAATTTCAACTCCATCCAATTACACATTATATATTCATGGACACCTCAATCATAGTAAACACCACCAGACTCCACTCTCTCTCTCTCTCTCTCTCTCTCTCTCTCTCTCTCTCTCTCTCTCTCTCTCTCTCTGTGTACATATTCGAAAATGATCCTGGCTTATGATTATGTATGTATGTAGGCTACTTCCTTATATAGTTGAAATTGACCTCTGGTGGTTAATTTTGTTACTATTATTGTTATTTTTTATTGTTATTGTTATTATTATTATTATTATTATTATTGTTGTTATTTTTATTATTATTTTTGTTATTATTGTTGTTATTTTTTATTATTATTATTATTATTATTATTATTATTATTATTATTATTGTTATTATTATTATTATTATTATTATTATTATTATTATTATTATTATTATTATTATTACTACACCTGTCTGTCACTTTTTTAATTAAGGACCCTGTTGTGATCGTGTATGAATGAATACTGGAGGCTTCTGCTGATTCCTCCTGTCTAACTAACTATGCTAGGAAAAACAAAACAAGCTCCTTCCATACAGGTTGTGTTTCGTGGTGGCAATTCTTAAAGGACTCGTATAAAAAAAAAAAAAAAAAAAAAAAAAATGTTTGTTTACACTCTCACCAACCAACCAACCAACCCTAATAACTTTCTCCATTACCTTCTCTTAATTACTCCCCTACATTACTTTTATATAATAATTTTCCTCTTGTTCATATTGATGCCAGATTTTTTTTTTCCTGTAGCTTGTTGTTGTTGTAGTAATTTTTGTTGTTGTTGATACTATTGGTGTTGTGACTGTTTTTGTTGTTGTTGTTGTCGTTGTTGTTTTATTGGTGCACTATTGCTCGTCTATTTTATATTTCAGAAAGTATGTGTGTGTGTTTTTTTTTTTTTTTTTTTTTTTTTGAAAGGGTGCACGCATTGTTTGTAAATAATCAACGTATATTGGTAAATGTTTTTTTTTTTTTCTGGTTGAAGCGTATTTTTGTATTGATATTGGAATGGGTAATAATTAGCTCTTAAATATTACTGGTATTATTATTATTATTAATATTATTATTATTATTATTATTATTATTATTATTATTATTATTATTATTGTTGTTGTTATTATTAGTTACTTATAATTACAATGGAAAAAAAATATAATAATCATATCATTAAAAAAATAAAATAATAATAATAATAATAATAATAATAATAGTAATTTATGGGACCCTTCATTATAAGAATTCTGAATTTAGTGTAAGGTCTAAGGTCATCATTATTATTATTATGATTGTGATCATTTCTCTACATTCGTTATTTTCTGCTGCAAATGTGTAAAAAAAATACATTTGTTTTCTATTATTTTTTTCTGCCAACTAAATAAATATTGATGAGAGGCAGAAAGTATAGTCTCTGCCAGTCGCCCCCACCCCCCACAACTACAGAGAGAGAGAGAGAGAGAGAGAGAGAGAGAGAGAGAGAGAGAGAGAGAGAGAGAGAGAGAGAGAGAGAGAGAGAGTCGTCCCTCCCCCCCTCCCCCCACAACTACAGAGAGAGAGAGAGAGAGAGAGAGAGAGAGAGAGAGAGAGAGAGAGAGGAAGGAGGAAAATGTCATAAAGAGTATTATAGAGAGATAGGAGATGGGGAGGTAATAATAGTAATGCTCTTTTATCTCATTCCCTGCTTATGCCTTTGCTTCCTACTTGATTATTCCCCACCCATAATTTTCCTTCTTTTTATTCTCGTCCCTCCTTTCCTTCTTACTTATTTTTCTTTTCTTTATGCTTCCTGATCTTTCTCATTTTTTTTTTTTTTTTTTTACCTTCCACCCTCTCTCCCTTTTTTTTTTTTTTTTTTTTTTTTTTATATGCTTCCTGTTCGTACACAAACATTTCATCCTCTTCTCCCTCTCTTCCTTCCTCCTTTTCTATCTCCTCTCTTTCATTTCTCCTCCGCCTCCTCCTCTCAAGAGTGAAGGGTGCACGGGGAAGAAGAAGAAGAAGAAGGAGGAGAAGATGATGAAGAGTTTGTCAGATCAGAGCAACAACAACAAACAACAAAACAACAACACACTCTTATTTATCTCTTACTTATATAAATACTTTCTTTAGACTTGGGGAGGACAGGTTTTTGCATTTTTCTTGGTTCTCTTTCATGTTTGCTTTTTACCCTTCTTCTTCTCCTTCCCTCCTTCCTTCCTTCCCTCCTTCCCTCCCTCCTTTCATTGGGGTTTTCTTTGTGCTTTGTCTCTCCTCTTTGTTTCAACTCTCTAAGTCTTTTGTTTGTCGCCTTCCTCACCCTCTCCTTTTGTTGTCGGCTTTTTCTCGAGACTTTTTGTTATGCCTGGTTCTCGTTTATTCAGTTCCTCCATGTCTGTCTGTCTGTATGTCTGTCTGTATGTCTGTCTTCATTTTCTTTGGAACCTCATATTTTGTCTATTTTTTTTTTATTTTTTTTAGTCCATTCTTCCATCATCCCATTTTCTCTAAGGTTATTTTTTGGGGGGTGGTATGTACGTCCCATTACCTTCTCCCCCCCCCCACCTGCGTACACACACACACACACACACACACACACACACACACACACACACACACACACCTTTTTCTCATCGTTTCTCCCTTGCTTTCCTTTCCATTTTATTCTCTTTTTCTTTACTCTGATTTTTTGTATACTTTTCTTCCATTCTTCTTTCGGCCCCTTCCTTTCTCTCTAGTCAAAATTCTCTTCTACCCTTTTTAAAACTCCTTCGTTCTTTACCGTGTCTCCACTCTGCACCTGCGCCTGTCCTTATGCAGTTATCTAGGTGAGAGAGAGAGAGAGAGAGAGAGAGAGAGAGAGAGAGAGAGAGAGAGAGAGAGAGAGAGAGAGAGAGAGAGAGAGAGAGAGAGAGAGAGAGAGAGAGTGGGGTAAACTGAGTGTGTGTTTTGTGTTTGAGAGAGAGAGAGAGAGAGAGAGAGAGAGAGAGAGAGAGAGAGAGAGAGAGTGGAAGGACTGGGTGTGAGTGGCAGGGGATTGTACTGTAATATGTATTCAGTATATATAGTTTTCATCAAGTAATCTTCACTGCTGTCTTCCTTCCTTCCTTCCTTCCTTCCTCTTCGTATCTATCTGCATTTTATTTATATTCCTGTCTCTTCCTTGTCCTCCTATATACTCCATCTCTCCCTCTCTCATATCTCACGTCTCTCACTCTCCTTATTCTTGTCCACTATTTTTCTTTCCTTCCCCCTTTTCTTCATTCTTTTCTTATAAAATTGTCCCATTTTTACGCAGACATACTTGTGTAATCTCCAACTTTCTCCAGAAATCTTTATACTTGTCTTCCTCTTTCAGTTATTTTCCTCTTGTTATCAGCATCTTCTCCTCGTTTTTCTTCTATTTCGACTTCCATTTAATTCCTCATTAAAGTAAGTTTATTTCCTGGTTGGCAGTTTTTCCGTGTTCCTCTTTTTCCGCCTATGTTCCACCCAGCCGTTCACCTCCTCCTCTGCTCCTTCTCGTCTCGTTGTCTCCATTAGTAAAAAGAACAGCGTCCGAAATGTGGCACCACTGTCTTTGTTTACAGGTATTAATTAACAGTACATGAATGGACAGAGCTCACCTCTCGTAGATTATCCACCATAAGGATGATATGTAAACAAACACAGTGGTGCCACATCTTGCCAAACCTTCCTGACTCTTGTGCTCGTTCATTAATAAGTGGAAGCAAGTGTATGTCCTCATTTCCTTTTCTCCATTATTTAACTTCGACCCCCTTCGTTCACAAAATATTCGCCCCGCTTCAGTATCAGGTTTGCTCGGGGGTATCGAGTTCGCTTCGCATCACTTTTCCCGAGTTCGATCATCGCTGCTGTATAGTCGGGGATAAAAATAATAATTGACATATGGGTAACTCAAACACTTTACTGTCTAATGTTTTCACGTTCACATATGATGTTCTTGTTTTATGTAGTGCGTAGCTGCTTGTAGTAAATTAAAACATGGTGCTTAACTAATTTATTGGAAAGTTAATCAGCTGAGGAACAGAGGGAAACTGTCAAAATCTTACTTGGGTTACCCCTAAATGGATGATTATTTTTGACCCCGACTGTACGTAAACCTGATGGGGAAGGGGTAGCGCCCTCCTGTAACCTAGTTCAGTAGCCTGTATGACCTATAGCTCAATAGAATTCATTATTACCATTTCTTCTATTTCCTTTTCTTCAAATCTTCCATATTTTTGTCTCATCTCGCCTTTTCCTCCTCCTGACTACTTTCTATTTCCCCCATTTATTCCTCCTTCTCTTCTTGAGTATTATTGCTTCACTCTCATCTTCCCTCATAATTATGTACGGTACACACTTTTCATCTCCCCTCTTCCCCACGTTCCCGCCAAATTATTTCCGCCTTTTCCTTCGCCATCTCCTCCCTCCCTCCCTACATGTGGCTTATCTTCCGCAGGTGTGTGAAAGTGTTGGTGTCTGTCGGTTATATGCGGTTCCTCCCTGCAAGCCCCTACCTGGAGCACACCCCTGGACCACACCAAGGTAGTTAGTCAGTCAGTCAGTCAGTCCCCCACCAACCAACAACAACAACAACAACAACAACAACCACAACAACAACAACAACAACAACAACCCTTCGTCCCCAGCCACCCCCGCCTCCGTATCTGCAAACACCATTAACAAACTCTATAATATACCACAGCTATACACTTTATATACCATATGGACGGTACACTAGCCCACCTGAGTCGACTCGAAACCCGAAATCTGAAGCAGGCGGTTTCTGGAGGACTGCCCACCCAACCAACCATCACGAGTTTACACACATCTCAAACCAATGTAGGCTTTGAGTGGGCTGCCGTCCAGAAACCACCTGCTCGGAATCTCGGGCTTCGATTCAGGTGGGCTAGATTTTATGGCCAGTGAGTGTCCAGTACATACCAGTGTTATTAGCACCTCATCGATAGGCACACCTCCACAACACACCTATTGACACGTGGCGCCACATCATTACAAACGCTGCACGGTAACCCACGCCATCATATCCACACAACCATGTACACCAACACAAACTAACCACTCCAAACTACTACACCAACACAACCACACCTCACCTCATTAAGACTTACCACACCAACACAAACTAACCACTCCAAACTATCACACCAACACAACCACACCTCACCTCATCAAGACGTACCACACCAACACAACTAACCACTCCAACACAACTAACCACTCCAAACTACTACACCAACACAACTACCACACCAATACAACCAACAACACAACCAAACAACCAAGCACACCACAACTACCATTTCTCCATCATCTATGCCATTACCAACACACCATCACTACCATCCTTACTATACCAGTTGACCACATCTACCATCCACTACCACTCCACTACGAGTACTTTAACTACCACACCATCCACGACTGTCATCATTATGTCCTCAGCTACCACACTAACTTATAATACTCTACCAACCCATACGGTTCTCCTATGCTGTATAAACCCTTATCCTTATACCGTAGTCTGGTAGTCCCTATGTGGTATAGCTTTCTGTAGTTTGCAGTAGAAACTTTGTAACTATCCTCTGTAGTTTTTAAGACTGTATATCATTACTGCAATACCGTATATAACTGCTATCTGTTGCTGTCTATAACTTCTTCCTCTTTGCCATTTTCTGCTGATTCCTTTGCTACAAGTGCTTCGTAGGTTATGTATATGTGTGTATATATACGTTGGATACATGTATATGATACCGTACATAACTTGTATATATTTATATATTTTTTTTTTTTTCAATAACGATGATACTCTTGAGAGGCACAACTGACCAAACGCCAACATTTCCACCATTATAATAATATTATCAGTTCTTACTATTTTTTTCTTTTAGATTTGACAAGGACTGGCGAGATACAAACGTCCAAAACTCCACACAAAGTGTTTGAGATCCTGGTTAGTAAACTCATTATTAACTCACTGTATTGTACAGTCGTCAACATTTCTGGCTCATACATACAGTGTTACTAACTCTCATTCTCTTCAAAGCACAGACGGGTCTAAGCTCTTCTTATGCCTCAATTCGGAACCTTTGCAATTATCAAGGGCTAGAATTCTGGGCAAAAAGCTGGATGGAATTCATACCACCAGGTTTATAAAGTGTAAGAGAATGAGAGTTAGATATGCTGCATGTTCCAGGTACAACTGTGGGCGATTGTACATGAACCACGTTTGCTGTGAAAGTGTTGGCACTTGGTGAATTGTGTCAGCACGGGAACACCTCGTATAGGTCTGGTACAACTTTAAATAAACGCTGCTCAATATATTTGAAAAACTGGCGCCTGCAAAGTGTATATATATAGATAAACTTACTAAGGATTGACGAGCACAAGCTGAGACCTTCTCAATTATAGTCTTCTGTGTGTTGATCGTACAGTCACGTAAAGCGTTTCCAGACATCCATAATTATGTAGTTTATCATCCGGTGACATCTAGCAACTCTAGGCCGAGCGAAAAAGAGTTTATGAGTTAATGTATAGCGTATATAAAATAATGTATATCATATTAATTACTTGTTAGTTACTTTGGGGTCAGGCGTGTTAACAGTGGTTCCAACTGATACTCGTATATATACTGAATAAAGGTGTCTAGAAGAAGTGTATCGGAACTTGTTTTTGCGACTGCACAATAATGATCCGACCATGCAGTATATGTTAATAGTATCAAAAGGTCTCAAGTAGACTAGAGGAGAAAGGAATCACTATTGTAACTAAAATTTGCACAGCGTGTTTGAAAAATCGATAAAACAAGATTAATACAACATCCAACTTGCAATTCATGGTACTGGCACTGGCAATATTGTTACCTAGTTGATGACAATAAGGAGGAAACTCAGTGCTGGTAGGTATATCTGGAGCAACCGATTCCTCCAAACTATTCCTAGCAACAGGGTATCATTATTTTTGTTCCTCTGGTCCTGTTTACTGGTATACTTTGGAGGAATCAAGGCACTCTATAATGTACTGTACCAAAAGTGAATTACTCCCTTACCCAGCCAATCAGTCATCCCTGTCATCAGCTAACCATGGCTATTATCGAATCACTCAGACTCAGAATCATTAGACAGCTCGATGCTCGGAACTGCCACCTACTAAACAGACATATTGGTATGAAGAAGGAAATAATCGAAACACAATACAGTTAGAGAAGTTATCCCTACATTTTTTCTGTGTTTTCTGTAAAACAACCCGATATATTTCACTACTATAACTCCGTCTGTCATAGTCTTAGGAAGGCAACTCCAAGCATCGGCCAGCCTAATAATTATTCTTGGCTACGGTTCATTGTGCTTTCAGTGATTGTATTATAGCTACGGTACTTCATAACTGCACGGAAAAGGCTGCATACCAGTATATGAAATAATGCTAATTAAAATAGTCTTGAACGGGAGTAACCTATAGTTGCTGTAGAAAATTGGAGTGCTACTGATTCCTGGAAACTATGCCAGGAGACAGACCACTTCAGTACACGAGTGGTGGCTCTGTTTTCATGCCTTGTACACGGGCTTCTTATTAGACTCGAAGTGGCTCACAAGAAACGACCCATTATCTTGCCACAGTACCATATGTGTGTTGAGTACACTCCCCTCTTTTCCTCCACCCCTCTGCCACTCCCTGTGTGTTGAGCTCTCTGTACTCGCTGTTTGTTTGATCATGCACAGGAACACAACTCATGCACGCACACACCCAGGCATTCACTCACCCGAAAAAAATTACACGTGCAAACACAAACCGCACTCAACAAATGGCCCTGCAAACACACACACACACACTAAAAATGGCACGTACCAACGCGGGAACATGCCGCACACAGATAGAAAAATAGCACACACACACACGTACACACATATCAATACGGACATAACGGTAGTCATGAAAGCAATGCTCAATCTCGAACACACCAAAACACGCACACAGACACAAACACACTTGCACGCGCGCGTCAACACGCAAACATTCGCTCCATTAAAGTGCACACAACAGCAGTCATGCAAACAACGCTTTCAAGCACACATACTTTTAGTCCAACACACACACACAACACAACACATTGGCAGCACAAGCAGTGTGAGTATACATACAGAACATGTATTGCAAACATCCACGACACACGCGTCACATACATGTTGCATGCACCTCTTTATACTTACTCATGCAACGGGCCCACAGTCATAACACGCACATGCATGACACATACACACAAATACTCAGAAACACACTGTACACCACATATGGACACACACACTGCAACGCATTACACACCAACCAACACTCTTCATAAAAACACACTTTGATCACACCACTCAAGTTTTGTTTTGACCACCGTACATGCACGTTTTCCAACACAGTATTGTGTGGTTAGAGAATGACAGTCCGGCCGTAGTTTCTACAAAATTACTCTTTCTGCAAGAGCCTTCACTGACAGAGCTGAAAATCAAACCCACATTATACCAGAACATGTGGTAGCGCAGCTAGTAAAGCTCAGAAGTATTTACAATGCTGAGCCAGAAATGGGTTCGAATCCCACCTCTGTCAGTGAGTGTTTCTTTAACCAGTGGCATTCGTATGTAAACAACGGAATGAATATTGCTGTTTGGAATGATTTGAGAGTGAAGGGTGGTGGAAGGGAAATACTGAAAGAGAGAGAGAGAGAGAGAGTAATATGAAAAGAATAGTGAGCGAGAAGGGTGACAGGAAAGGGGAGTAAGATTATGAAAGATGGTAAATGAGAGAGAGAGAGAGAGAGAGAGAGAGAGAGAGAGAATCGGTTGGGTTTGGAAAATAAGGAGGGAGTAAGAGTCAAATGATGAGTGAGTGAAGGAGAGGGAAAGAGGCTGGTGGTGGTGCATTGTGAGGGTGAGCAAGTGAATGATAATGTGTAAGTTAGGGTTGGGAAGGGAGGGTGCGACGGTGGGAGAGAAGGGATAGGGTGAGGTAATAAAGTAAAAAAGAGAGAGCGAGAGAGCTAGGGAGAGTAATTGAGTGAGTGTATGAGGGAGGGAGGGAGGGACAGAGTAAAGGAAGGAGGTGGGGGGAGTGACTGAGGAAAGGAGGAGGGGAGGGTGATTCGGAGAGGTGGAATGAAGGAAGGATTGATTTAAGGGTTGATGGATGGATGGATGGAGGGAAGGAGGAGAGGACCGGAAGGAGTAATGATAAAGAGGAGCAGAAGAGGATTACATAAATGAGATAGATAGATAGATAGAAAGAGTTTGTGTGTGTGTGAGAGTGAAACAGGGATAAGGGGGAAAGCGAAGGAGAAATTAGTGTTGAATGAAAATGTGATGAGAGAGAAAAATAAGAAAGGATAATGAGGACATTGTACAAGGAAGGGACAGGAGAAAGAGGAAGATAAATACGTAAATGAAAAGAAAAGGAAGACAATGAAAAGGAAAATAAGAGACAAAAGAGAGATAAGAAAAGAATGGGTGGGCGAGACAGAAGTAGATAAAGTGAACGGTGAGGAATAAGAGGATAATGAATTGAAGAGGAGGAGGGAAAGAGAGTAATTTGAATGTAAAGAGGACGGGAAATAGAATGAAGGAAAGAATTAAGAAGAGACATGAAGGGAAAGGAGGGAGGGAAATATGTGATTAGACTCTGAGGGAAGGAGAAAGGGAATGAGAAAAATGGGCAGAGCGAGGGGATGATGAGGAGGGAAAAGAGGGGAGATGAAAAGATATGGAGAGGGTGGAGTTGAAGAAGGGAATATGAGGCACTGGCAGAAAAGGAAGAGAGAAAAGAACTTGGAAGGGAAGGGGTGATAGTGACGGGACGACAGGGCAGGAGGTGCGGAAGGATAAATACTGGATTAGAAAGAGACAGCAGTGGATTGTTCAAGCAAGGAGGAAAGTAGAGAAGAAATTTTCGAGGGAAAAGACAAGCAAAAAAATTTAAATTATATGTTTGCTAGACGTGAAAGGAAGCAATATGGAATTAGACGGAGGGAAAGAGAATAAAAATGAACAAGAAACATTAAGTGGGTGGTAAATAGTTGTAGACTAAAGCGCGTATCACACGGGGCGTTTCACCGGACTGCTTCACCCAACCAAATGTTCATTTGGTACAACTATTATAGTTCGTCGGACTTGAAAACACCTCTAGCACACGCCAATGTCACACGCTATTCGTGATTCGTCGAACAATAACAAAGATGGGGTGCCATATCAATATAATATCTCTGCATTTTGAAACAGGATTCATAGAGTAGTCTATACTCCTGGTTTGAAGAATGTGGGCCAATGTGGCCGCCGAATCCCCGCTGATGCTGCGATTTGTAAACAAATATCATATCAGCGTCATATGACTGAAATAAATATATCACAAATATTTATTATCATGTACACATTTTCTTGTAATAAATTGTGCATGATGGTCTACATTTCAATGTTTATCAAGTGCTAGCAATATTTTAAATCAAGGGAAAAGGTATAGACATATTTTGACTCCGGAGTAGGTTGGGTGAAATAAAGGTATAAGTACAGAAGTGGACCTTACTGCAGCAGTGTTGCCAGATCCGGCTGGGTCCCAGTATTTTACCCCTGTCATTTATTGTACTTTATCACGCTTATTTCCCGGTAGTTTGCCCAGGTTAGGTCCCGGTAGTCTGATGCGGTCTAGGTTAGGTTAGGTCAGGTCAGGTTAATTTCAAAATGCCCCATTTGAATATGCCCTATCTTGGAAACGGAGCATTTGAGGAAGAAAAACCATAGAAGAAAAGTGTTTTAGAATGGTCCAAAATAGTGGGTAATGACAGTAAAATATCTATTATACAGTAAGGTCCACTTCTGTACCTTTACCGAAATAAATCACTGAAATGGGCAACACTTTGTAAATAGTAACATTTTATTAAGCCTGGGGAGAGCTGTTGGTTAGGCCAAATGTTCCTCAGGTTGGCCAAGTAGCTCCGACGAAACGCCAAGTTGGGTGAAGTAGTCCGGTGAAACATCCCGTGTGATAGGCGCTTTATAAGAATAATGAGAAATGTAACAATTAAAGCAGTTATGAGAAGAAAGAAAGTGTAGTAAAAGAAAAAAATGGATTTGAGGAGGGAAGATGGAACTAAGATATATTGAAAGAAGTGAGGTAAAGGGAAGCAGGTTGACAGACAAGAGACGATAAATGAAATTGACATTTATGCAGAAATGGATGTTAATGTAGAAAGGTATTGTACTGTACAGTACATAAACAGACTGAATGGCAGGGAGACAGACAAGCAAGCAAACAGCAGCGAGATCAAAGAACATGCAAGGTAATGAGCAGGCAAACAAGCCGATAGTTACATAGGTAGGCTGAAAAACAGGTAGTGTCAAACAGGAAGATAGGCTGGCAAGTAGGTTGCCATGAGAGACAACTTGGCAGGGGAACAGACAGTAGGCTGAAGGGAAGGGCTTAGCATGATGGCAAAAGATAGACAGTCTGACAGACGAAACACACAGAGATAGGGGTAATTATCTATGGTAAATTTACAGAAGAACTGGGTTCACTATGTTGTATATTTTAGTATCATTACCCACTATTTTGGACCATTCTAAAACACTTTTATTCTATGGTGTTACTTTCGGAGATACCCCGTTTTCGAGATATGCCCCGTTTTACAATCATAATTTGGAAATTAGTCTGACCTCACCTGACCTGACCTAACCTAACCTAGACAACAGCAGACTACCGGGACCTAACCTGGGCAAACTACCGGAACCTAACCTGGGCAAACTACCGGGATATAACCGGTGTAAACTATCATAAAGTGACTGGGGCAATTTCCCAGGACCTATCCGGATGTGGTAACACTGCGCGATCCTAGCCAAAAACCCAGTTATTCTGTAATAATACCTTATCTATTCTATTGCCGTTTTTTATTACGATGTGTTTACCTTCTTGACCCACTAATTTATACCATTCTCACTTTTCTTGTATGGTATTTTCTTCAGAAATGCCCCATTTCCAAGATAGGGGATATTCAAATGGGGCATTTTGAAATTAGCCTGACCTTACCTAACGTAGCCTAATGTAACCTAACCTATACCGCATCAGACTACTGGGACCTACCCTGGGCAAACTACCGGGACCTAACCTGGGCAAACTACCGGGACCTAACCTGGGCAAACTACCGGGACCTAACCTGGGCAAACTACCGGGACCTAACCTGGGCAAACTACCGGGACCTAACCTGGGCAAACTACCGGGACCTAACCTGGGCAAACTACCGGGACCTAACCTGGGCAAACTACCGGGACCTAACCTGGGCAAACTACCGGGACCTAACCTGGGCAAACTACCGGGACCTAACCTGGGCAAACTACCGGGACCTAACCTGGGCAAACTACCGGGACCTAACCTGGGCAAACTACTGGGACCTAACCTGGGCAAACTACCGGGAACTAACTGTGGTAAAGTACCAGGAACTGACCGGGGCAAAACACTGGGACCTAGCCAGATCTGGCAACACTGCTACAAAACGGCAATAGTCTAGAAAAATAGATAAATACCGAGATAGGCAGGCTGGAAAACTGACTGAGGGAATGTTAGTACTGATATTGTTCTGTAATAATGTTGTGCAGTACTTATGATTTTACTGGTACAGTTGACAAAATATGAATTGCAACAACTTTTGATGGAACGGTGAGTATATTAATGTCCAGTGTTGTTTGTAGTGATCATATGCTTATGGTTCTTACAAATAGTTGTGGGTGTTAATATAGTTAATATTCCATCAAGATTTCTCGCAATTCATATTATGCCAACTGTACATCTAGAGAAAGGTTCATGTCAGACCCCATTCAATTCTAGACTGTCCATCTCAGTAGTAGTCAGAAGGCATTTAAAGGTAAACTATTTTTCCATACACCATACTTGACCATATCAGTTACTATACGTTATATTAGTTACGAGATGTTTCTGGGTAAGAGAACAGGCTAAAAAAGTACCGTTGTCTGTTAATATTTGTCTTCATATATGACTGGACAATTGTCACACATTGCAGGGTTAATTGGCTGGTACCACAGAGGGAACTGAGAGCCAAATAAAAATTCAAAATAGAGATTATGTATGTAGCATTATAATATTGTTGTTTCTATGGGTGTGCCAAATTTCATTTGGAAATAGCCGGCCGGTCTGCTTCATGGATCTAGTCGGCTTGCACCCCAGTGAGGGGTTGGAATTGGGTCAAAATTATCAATTCTAAAAATATCTCCCATTTTCCCATAGTGATTTCTATGGGTGTACCAATTTTCAACTGGAAATAGATGACTGGCCTGCTTCAATTTGGCTGACATCCCAGAGGGAGCTCAGAACCAGGTCAAAATTATAAAATCTAAAGCCATTTCACTTTTTCCAATTGTGTTTTCTATTGGTGTGCGAAGTTTCAGTTGGAAATTCTCAGTACTGCTTTGTAATTCCCAAGAAAATGCCAGACAGACATGGGAACAAATGCAATTGCTCAACTGTATACACTACATTTAGAAGATGCTGTCTTATAGCTTTGTATTGTAAATGTTTCAGCAAATAGGCCTACTGTACAGTAAAAATTATTCACACCGTTACATTCACATTTCAATAATAAATAACATTGAATTTTTCTCTACACATTTGCACAAGTTCAATATTTTATTCTGTATAATTACATAGTAATCTTGTCTTTCTCTTCATTCATCACTTATTGATTATCTTGTATATAGCAGACCAATGGGTTTTTCTTGCAGGTCACACTAAAATGTCCATTATATTGCACGTGTAATTTCTGTATACTGTACAGTTCATTGAGTCCAATGAGTTTTGTAACATTCAGTACAGTTGTTGTTGTTGTTGTTGTTGTTGAAGTTCCTCAAGCTGTCTGGCCGAACAACCCTGAGCTCCTGAGGAAGGTCATGGCCTGAACCGGGATCTCCCTGAGTGCCCTCAGAGAGTGTATGTTGTGTTGTTGGCAAGTGTGGTTGTGTGTATTGCAGTCTTCCATAATGTGTTTAATAGAATGAGGTGCTGTGTTGCATCCTGGACAGGTATCTACAATGGCTCCATCCAGCTTCTTCTGATATGTCAGAAGGGCCGGGTGGTGGCCACACCACAGCCTGGCCAGGTGGACTCTGTCCTCACGGGGAAGGGATGATTCAGATGGGTGGATGTCAGGAGGTTGTGCATGCAGCTGGGTATTGTTTTTGAGTGTTTGGATGGACTGATGAGTGATTTGAGTATAGATGTGTTTTTGGAGACTGGTTTGGGGTGGGCAGGGTGTAAGAGATGATAGTATTTGTGTGTGGTATCGTGTACTGGGTGTTGTTTTGATGTTCCTTGGCATGTGTGGATGTTGTGCCATGTAGTGTAGTGGATGGTGTGGGTTTGTGGAGGCTGCAGCAAATGTTTGTGTGTATTATTTCACAATGACAGTACTAAAATATGCAAGATGGTGAGCTAACAAAGGTGTATGGGAGTGGAATTAGGCATCTGGTGCATGATACAGATTACCAGTCAACTGAGTGTACAAGCTGGAAGAGTATGTGGAGAGAAACGTAAATGTAAGAGTAGGGCTTGACTGAGCAAAGAGGATGTGTTGGAATAGGAAGAACTGGAAACTTCTGCCATGGCCACTACTTTGGAGGGAGTTCTCAGAAGGAGCAAGGCATGGAAGCTATATGTACTGTAGATAGATTTTGGGAAAGTTTGAGTTTACACTTTGCCGATGTATTTTGATAAAGCTGTGCAAGTTTCTCTACCATAAACTCTCCTGCATCTTTAAATAGGTCGGTTGTTAAGCCATCTTTTCCTCCTATATTACTTTACTCCTGTTCATCTCTTTCATGCTTTCTATATTTTGTCTAATGTTATGCAAGGTACCTGCAGAATAATTAGTGTACCAGCATCATAGTTGAAATCTGGGTATCCTAACTATTGTATACAGTACAGTAGTTTTGTGTCTGCTTTTCTGCTGCTCTGAATACTTCATCCACATTATCCATGACTTGTCCACATACTGTACATCATCAGAGCAAACATAGGATTTTTATAGTTCCAAGTCTTTTCTTTTTTGTTTTTGCATTTCCTCAAAGTTCCTTCTGTTTTGTTGATTTAAAATTGCCTGTGATTTTCTTTATATTAATGGTTGTTGTAATTTTCATTGCTTCAGTTATTATATCTGCTCTATATTATCATGTTAGTTTTTCTCGTTTCTTTATAAGAAAGATGATTTGTTGTTTGGGAGAGTTTTCTATTGTCACTCAGATATTCTTCCTCCAACTTTGAGAGCAGTTTCTGTGATCATCCTAATTAATATTTGCTTCTTCTATGTATTCTTGCATTGCATCTGTTAGTAATGAATATTTATTTTGGATTTCAAAACTGAATTCTTCAGCCATTTCCCTAACTGCTAAAATATTGGGCTGTCATTTATTCATCATCTTAGCTCTTTTTTCTCCCCAGATCTTTGCGTATTATGCTTCCCATCATTTAATAATAGCTGAGCAAATATTTAGGTGATAATTTTACTCTATATTCTGTACTATGTTCACAGAATATAAAGAAAAAATCTATTTTAGTTTTGCCATTAGAGCTTGTCAAAGTTAATTTCTTCTTATCTTTTTTCTGTGTGTTCATGTTTCTAAGCTGGTCAGAATAAGCATTGTACATATTGTATGGCCAAACTTCCCAACATGAACGGTTCTCATTTGTATGGCCCCCAGTACCTAGCAGTTACAGAGCAACAGGCCACAACAGATACCATACCTGTTCCCATGAAAAGGGTGCTGAGAATTTCTTGGTATAGACAAGCTGCCTTGGAAATTTGACCCGTGGGATGTACAATAGTAGGACGTTAACTATTGTAGAAGTTATTGAGGAACTAGCTGATCTAAAGTGGGATATTACTGTATATAGGACTTAGCAAGGTTAGAGGGACTTTTCCAACGAACTGTATATATATTGTGCAAATTAAATATAAAGTACAGTAGAATCCTTTATTTTAGCACAACAGGGTTCTAATCTGTGAGAACATTGAACTGTTATTAATTTGTAGGTGATGGTGCCATGTCTTAAATTGGTATTCCTGCAATTATTAAACTACTGATGGATTGAATATTAATTGATCACAATATTGATTTTATGTATAGTACAGTATATTGCAAAGACATTTATGAGTATTTCAATGCATGCAACATCGTTAACTATAATTAATGAAAATAATTAAATATCAGGTAAGTAGCATGGGGTCTTCTTGAATATGGTACCAGGGATATTTTGAGTCTGCATTCAATTTACTTTTTGTGTTTCTATGTGTGTAAAATTGCAGCCAGAAAGTTGAAATGGAGATAATACTGACAGTAACCTTTGTTTGGCAGGTGAGGTGGACAGAAACGGAGCGGTGAACCAGTACTACGCCTACAACTACAACTACGCTCAGCACCAGTACCCACAGTACCAGCACCAGGCTTACTATCAGCACCAGGCATACTCACACCAACCATACGTACAACAAGGCAGCTACCTCCAGCAACAACCACATCAACAGTTACAACACCCTCTCCCATTACAACACCAGGCACAACACTCACAGCAGCTCCAGAATCAAGAACAAGTACCACACAGTCCTAATTACCAGCAGCAACAGGAGCTTCAACCAAAATCACAACAGGAACAGCTTCAATATTATGGCCATAACTTGTACAACTCTGATGAGCATCAAGAACCATATAATGTAGGAGGACATCAACATTCACAAAATCAACTACATCACCAGCAGCAGCAGCAGCAGCAGCAAGAGCAGCAGCAGCAAGAGCAGCAGCAGCCTCCACAACAACTACAACAACAGCATCAGCATCAACCAGAGCAGCAGCAACAGCCACCACAACCACAACAGCAGCAGTTGCAGCCACAGCAGCAGCAGGCACAGCAACAGCAACTTCAGCCAGAAGAAGGTGGTGCCTATAACAAGTGTTGGGAGTGTGGCACCGTGTTACATGATGTGTCAGTGCTTCGGGACCACTTGGCACACTTCCACCCCCATGTGCGGCCCTACACCTGTTCACTTTGCCCTGCTGTCTTCCCCAAACAGGCTCACTTCACTCAGCACTTCAACTCCTCCCATGTGGTAGGTGAGGCTGTCCGGTCACCCACACAGGCCCAGCCTTCAGAAACTTCATCAACTCTTGCTGCATTAAGGAACAAAGGTACCAAGCCCAAAACAACAAGGAAGAGAAAACCAAAGGCACAGAAGAACGAGGAATCTCAGAAGTTTGCAAAAGTTGATTTGTGTTGTATATTGTGTCGAATTAGTCATTTTAGTAGTGAGCGTGAGTTTGAGGCACATCACGTGCAACACGTGAGGGAGCGGACCCTCAGAGTGCCATTGGTACGCCTCAGTGCTGCCCAGATTAGGCAGTCCGAGGCAAGGGTGGATATTGGAGGCAAGTGGTCCAAGTCAGCAATCAAGCTGAAGCTCAAAATCTCCAAGGTGGGTCGAGGTCGTGGACGAAAGCGAAGGGAAGTGAAGATATTGGGCGAGGAGGGCATGAGTGACGGCCAAGACAGCTATCAGCCAGAAGAAGGACAGCAGGTAGAGTCTGGGGAGCTGGAAGAGGCTGGGCCAGGTGAGGAGCCCAAGGAAGAAAGTGGAGGGGACAGTGGAGAGGAGCGGGAGGCTAGTGGATCTTCGGCAGAGCCTCAAGACGGAGAGGAAGAGCAGGGAGAGCAGGAACCAGAGGGCGGGCATGACGACGAGGACAGCGGAGGCCAGCAGGACTACCAGCCGGAGGTCAGCCCATCACAGCAGGAAGAAGGAGGGGGGGAGGATCAAGAAAACAGGGAGGAGGGAGAAGGGGAGGGAGAGGAGAGTGAGGGCAGCAACAGTGGATTCAACACTGGATTTGGAGAACCGGAACTGGGGTTCAGTGAGGGTGACGGAGGTGAGAGTGAGCAACCAGCCTACCAATCACAGTTTGAGTCCTTCCCGACTTCTGATTGGTTCAACGAATACGAGTCTGGGCCAAGGATAGCAGCAGCCATGGCAGGTAATACTGCAGCTGAGAATGCTGATGAGGGTGGGGCTTGGCCAAGTGGAGGGGAGGGTACAGCCAATACCTCCTATCCAGCTGCCAGCACCCCTCCTGAAAAGGATGATGAAGACACTCCTGTAAATGGAGGGCAGAGTGAGGGGGATAGGGAGGATGGGCTATTCAGCCAAGCTGTACTGGGCCAAGAATCGCCTGAAAAGGGTGATCGTCAAGGAAGTTTTGAGCAGCTCTGTCTTAATGACTCCTTTTCTGGCCAAGCTGAGGGTGAGACAGAAGATGGGGCAGAGCAGGATCAGGATGGAGGGCAGCTAGCCTCTCCCCAGGAGCAGCAACAGCAGCAACAGACATCTGGGGTTGCCAGTGACTTATTGTCTGAGCTTGAGTACCTGAACAATAGTGGACAGGCCCAGGGTTCCTCTCAGGACTCACAACCAGGCTCCCAGGCCGGATCTCAATCTGGTCAGATTGATGGCTCTCCCCACAGTGGTGGCCCCTCACCGCACAGTGGTGGCCCTGCCACACCCTCCCACCTCAGCTCTCGGGGTTCCAATTCTGGGACTCCAACATCCTCTGGGGGTCACCCAACACCTCCACCCTCAGACACCTCCTTCAGAGCCCTAGCAACCAGTCCCCTCACTAGCCCCACACAACAGCCCTCTTCTCCATCACTGCACAAGGGATCTACTCCACCTGCTACTTCCCCACAGCAGCAGATGCAGCACTCCCCCCAGCAAGCAGGAGAGGGTCAGGGTGGGTCTGGTCCACGCCTCACCATAGCTAACAACCTGATGGCATCCACAACAGGGGCCCACCCAATGGTGCCTACCACCACCACCAGTCAGTCTGGTGTTAGTAGCATGATGGGACGCTATGGTACTCAGTGGTCACAGGGGGCTAGCTTTAGTGGTAGTGGAGCTTTTCCTGCTCTTCCAGGGACCAGCATGGCCAATACTAGTTTGGCCAGCCCCCTGCGTGCTCCTATGCCCCCTAATATGGGCATGCCCTACCGTCCCAGCCCTCCACCACGTGTGCGTGGGCGTCCTCCCCTAATAGGTCATGTAGGGCGGCCCCCTCTCCACCAGGCAGCCCATCTGCAGCCCTCGAGAGGTCCTGGCCGCCCTCCAAACTCCTCGATCCTTCCTCCACCATTGATGCCAGCTCCTGGGGGACGGGGTAGCATGATGCCTCCTTTGCAGCGAATGAACATGTACCCTGGGCAGCGGCCAGGAGCACCTCCACAGCAGGCTCCAGGAGGCAAGCGACCTATGATGGGGGCTGGGGCACATTCCCCCAGCAAGTCAGCAAGGCGTGAGGACATCAATGTACCGTCCCGACAAAAAGACAATGAGTGCCAGATCATTGCTGTAGCCAATAGGAGTGATGGCCTCCCTGTGATCTCCAATGTACAGGGTGGGTCTGGAGGGTCACAGCGTGGAGCTCCAGGAGCACCATCAACTTCAGAATCTACCATCAACCTCAGTGATTCCATCACTCTCAGTGTCCGTGCATCAGGGGGTAAAGATGGAGGTGCTCGAGGGGAGAGGGGAGGTCCTGAGGCTGGAGCAGTGGCTAACCTGCTGGCCTCCCGGGGCATCACAGTTACTCCAGCGGCTGGAGAACGGCAAGATGGTGGCGGTGGTAGAGATGACCGTCGCCTTCCCACTGCCCAAGAGTTAAATCTTTCTTCTGCCATCTCTGTGCATCCTCCTACCCAGCGGGAACGTGAGGGAGGAGGGCGAGAACGGGACCGAGATGGATTTGCAGTACCCCAGGCACCGCCAACACGAGGAAATACAAATAGCAATGTGGAGCGACCACCTCGTCCTCCAACAGTAGATCTGACACAAGACATGCCTTCTTCAGGGGCACAGGGGCGCCACAAGTGCCACCAATGTGACCGGTCCTTTCCAACAGCGGCACTGCTGGCTGACCACGGTCGGGTCCATCAGCAACAACAGCAGTCAAGGATGCCATTCAAGTGTCATCTGTGTACAGCAGGCTTTTCCACTCAGAAGGGACAACAACATCATTACCAGCAGTTTCACCAGTTACACCTTTCAACCGGTGATGTGGCCATTCCTTTGGTTGATCTACGTAATCCTGTCAATGTTCAGCGTATGGCAGCCTTGGGAATTCGCTCCTTCTTGCCTCTCACTAACTTGCAGAACCGTGGGGCTGGAGGTGTGGTGGGGGTCCCCATCTTGACCCTTGAGAACCTCCGCAACGGCCATATGACCCTTCAGCAGTGGGGGGTGTCTGATGTTCTCTCTCTTGGGCCTGCCAAGACCCTCAGTATGCCTCGGTAACCCCTTTGGCACCCACGCCATCCTGCCCCTGCTGCTCAGCCTCAAGCTCACCCTGGGGCTCTACCTTCATTAGGCACTGGGGAAGGGACTGGTGGTGGAAGGAAAGAATAAAGACAACAGGACACAATAGTGATCATGGACACTTTTCTGTTTGGACAACTATGGTGGCATTAGTTCTCTTGTCAATATGTACAAATTGAGTGTGCATATGAACTACAGTACTAGAAACGTAATGTATACGAAGGATCTCCGTGTGTGTGTCTCAGTTTATCAAACTGGTCTGAGTTATGTTTGCCAGGTCTTTAATCATATTTAATTCATTTGGCGTGCCAAATATAATTTTCAGTAAGTAGAAGAGACATTTTGAGTTTTATTTATTTCTTGAATTTATTTTTAAAATTTTGACAATGGTATACATGCTGTATTGTGCAGAAAATGTCTGAGATGCTAACATGTAGAAGATATTATATCATAAGCACATTCCTTGATGCATCACAAGAATGTTAGTAGTAGAAGTAGGAGGAAGAATTATGAATCATCTACAGTTATGCATTAGTTATAATCAGTTCTTTTAATTGTAACTTGAAATGAAATTTTGATTTTGTAAAATGAATGTACAAATCTTTGTATATAGTTTTATATATTTTCTATAAATGTGATATAAATTAGAACTGAAAATTATGCCTTTTGTTTCTGGAACCTCCATATAATACTGGAACATACAAGTGGAAACTATTTTTATAAAGTCTCAGTTAAGCAGTACAATATTATATAATGTAGATTTTGTTGTATACTGTACAGTAATTCATATAAGAGAGAAATGTGTGTGTTTTTTTTTTTTTTTGTAAATGCCCAACTAGGGATTTATTGGGACTGAAAAGGGAAGTGAATGTGAGTGTGACTAATATTATTGGGTATTTCTGTCCCGTAATCTGTATCTTGGCTCTGGAGCCCTTCACCCCTTGATAAGAGGGAATGAGGCATTGATGATGATTAAATACCCAATTAACTGTACTGTACTAACAAACACATATACCATTTTGAGCACCTTCAGTATTAGGATGTGTGTTTATATGGCTAATCATCTTTGTACTAGTTAATACTTTAAAATAATAATAACTGTCTGTTTAACAAATACATCCAGGAAAGAATTAAAAGAGCCATAGGAGTATATTATTAAACTGATACAGTACTGTAAACTACTTTAGGTTTGAAGTGTACTTGTGCAAAGTCTACGTTTGATTGTACAGTCACAAGAAATAGTTTCTTTACCCCCCTAGTGAGAGTGAGGTATAAGTTGGGTTGGAGAAGGATCAGACAAACAAAAATTAGCCAGTTTGGTACACCAGTTAATACTGCAAGGCATCAGAGAGCTTCAACTAATCTTTACTTCCAGCACCTCTTTTGCCAATATGAAGTGTTGTCAATCTCCTATGAACCTTGCCAGTGTTCGTTCGTCCATCCCTTCTCCAACCACTACTGTACTTTGACCTGACTCTCGCAAGGAGGATAAAGAAACTATTGCTCATCACTGTACATAACTAGAATTGCAAACAGTACTATTCTTATTAATTAACAGAGCTTTATTTTTGTTATATCTTCTGAGGCAAATAAGGTAATGGTAAAAAAGAATTCCTGAGTGCAAAGGGAATACAGTATTCTTGATGTACTTTTAAAACAAGAGGAAGTACTGTATTGTACAGTTGGTCACAGGAATTGTTACACAGGCTATATGGACAAGGAGGTCATTATTCCAGTAGTACAACAATGAATGGTCTACCAAATGACTGGGTGATTACAAAACAACAAACTGAATAATAATATTGTATTGCAGTTACTTAGTCTTACATTTTCAATATGTTTTAAACCATCAAACGCAACAGCGTGTACACATTCTTGTGGCCAATAGTACTGTAACTTTCCCTCAATATGGAAGTTTAACTGGTATCAGTTAAAAATAGTTGGTTCTATATCTGTGAGGGAAACTACCTGTGATATTTAGGTAACAGCATACAGTTGTTTGGAAGCAGGAAGGTAGAGCATAAAGCTTTCTAATACTAAGATCATATAAATGGCTGGAAACTGCAGCAGAGTGAATGGTCACAACTTCCCTTTTCTAATGTAATGCCATAATGACTTTCATATTCAAGTTTTATTGTTTTAGCCATCTTGAAAATATACATTCCAGAAGTACAATGTGGAAGTACCTTTACTCCTATGTGTGGATGACAGCCAGTAACTCAAGGGGAAAATAACCTCACCGAGTAATACAAATGGAATGGCGAAGTTGTTCAGGCTTGAGGAGCAACTGACAATAAGAGACTAAATTGTACTATACTGTATATGAAGGAGTATAACAAGTAACCTGGGAGAAATTTTAATGGAAATAGAGCAGTTACTGAACTAGGATATGGTTCTAGTCATGGAATAAAATGATAGAATTAAGTAATGATTTGTATTTTGCATAAGTGCCATAGTTTATTTCATCTCATCTGACAATGGCCATATGTAAAATGGCAACATTGCATTGCCAGCTCGTGATTGGCTGAACAAACATTGTCCTTAACCCTTGACTCGTTGATATAAACATTTAAATTAATCCTTCATTAACTTCATTTTATGATCCTGAGATGCAAAGAAAATTCTCATTTGTTATTTCATATATACAAATCATGTCCATCTGTTGCATTAACCATATAAACAGACACAAGAAAGAAAAATTCAAATCCAAGTCGACTATCTGTAAACGTAAACGAACACAATATTCCAGTCAATTTTGTTTCTCCCAGTTTCACTTAGATAAATAGATATCTGTCTTCATAGGCATTCTTAAAAGGTATTCTAATATTTATTGAATTAAAATGGTATGAGAATTGTTATAATATAGACAGAAATACGAGGTGAGCTATAGAAAAAAAAAAAAAGCTCACCTCGTATTTCTGTCTATATTATAACAATTCTCATGCCATTTTAATTCAATAAATATTAGAATACCTTTTAAGAATGTCTATGAAGACAGATATCTATTTATCTTAAGTGAAACTGGGAGAAACAAAATTGACTGAAATATTGTGTTCGTTTACAGATGGTCGACTTGGATTTGAATTTTTCTTTCTTGTGTGTTTATATGGTTAATGCAACAGATGGACATGATTTGCATATATGAAATAACAAATGAGAATTTTCTTTGCATCTCAGGATCATACAATGAAGTTAATGAAGGGTTAATTTAAATGTTTATATCAACGAGTCAAGAGTTAAGGACAATGTTTGTTTAGCCAATCACGAGCTGGCAATGCAATGTTGCCATTTTACATATGGCCGTTGTCAGATGAGATGAAATAGACTATAGTATGTTTAAGCTACCTTCCTGCTTCCAAACAACTGTACAGTATGCTGTTATTTTAATATCACAGGTAGTTTCCCTCATAGATAATTATAGAACCTGCTATTTTTGGCACCGGTTGGTCTAGAGTGTTATAGAATCAAAGGTGCATCTAGCACTACTATTTGTAAAACAGGGTTTTCAGGATATTATTATTCATTATTTTAGTTGGGTTGTAAAATAGACACTCAACCTTAAGACCCTTCTTGACTCCTTTGGTCCTCGCAATGTCCCAAACTCGCTCCATCTCACAGGGTCTAAGAGTGAGGGTGTTCTGAAATACCCTACTTGTCCTATTCAATTTCCACCAGCCAAGGCTATAGGTAGGACATCTTGCCTCTTGAACTACCCCACTTATGAAGCCATTCCAAACTGAATCAGTCTCTGTGGGTACTGATGTGTCCTCAACTACATGTGTTGTATGGATGTCCCAAACTAGTCCAGCATTGGAGATTCTGCAGAGAGGGGCATCCCCCTGCTTGACAAGGTTGTTCCAAACAGACCTAATCAACCTAGGACCTAATATGTGCCGAGTCCAAGTTAATCCAATATCTGTTGTTGGCCTGACCGAATGCAGCAGCCAAGTGAAAAAATTTCTATTGTGTTGCCCCACCAATGGTTGTTGAGGCTTAGTATGTCACAAGTTATCTTGCTTCCTGTGCTAGTGGGCCTGTCTCAGAATTTAGGTGAAAAGGTGTATACAGAGGTATACTTGTCAGCTTTCATATCTTAACTTGCCCATGCTGCATATACATGTATAGTCCTTTTATAGATGGACAGGTAGAATCCATACCCTGGGATTGGAAAGGAGGGGTACTGTATGCAATTCTCTTTGTCGTTGTGGTCAAACAAGTAACTGTGGCGCCTTGCCTAGCTAGGTGGACATTATCTTTTGCTGCATATCATTTATAATATAATAATAATGCAAAAATATAGCCCTGCACTAGTTGTAATGTTTACATTTTTATTTATAATTGAGTATCATGACTAAGTTGTGGACAAGAGATTCTTCACTCCTGTCTACTTGTTGATTAGGATGTGGGGAATTTCACTCTTATCTCCTAGCTTGTTAAGAGTGTGAGTGACTCGTCAGAGTTGTTGTTGTTGTTGTTGATGTTCTCCCGGGGCATAATGGCCTCCTGCCCCACAGACCCCCGGTACACTCTGGTCGCAGTGAAAAAACAAATTAAAATAAAGGAGGGGCTGGCCCTATATGCCTGGGCTACCGAAGCATATCCCAGGGAAATGGGACCAGAGCTTACTGGACCAGGGAGTCTGGGGGCCTCCGACCACCAGGGAGATTGGGAAGGTCTTTGATCCCACAGCCAGTGCTGTGGGCCCAAGTCCACGTTACCACAAGAGCTACAAGTGGGGCCGCTCCTTCCATAAGACCGGGAGTTTACACTGCTGCATGCAAAGGGAAATGCACCCCCTGTGTGCTGGCGGTCCACACAGCAGTGGAAAAAAAAAAAAAAAAAGCCTGCGGTTGCATGTGGACAGATCTCGTCAAATCCACTAGAAAGTGACCAGATCCTACAACAATCATTATTCTAGCCCTACTGGTCAGAGTATATTGTATGAGTGTATGTGAAAGGTTGGAAGTATTTAATCTGAATATAGCTGTATTCGGATCATTATGTGCCACCGAATATGGCCGGGGTAGCCATGTAATAATTGATGTTCATCACTATGCAAAATTATCAATTTAATATTAATATGATGATAAAAATTGTCTACATTCCTTAGGATTATGGTGCATATCACTATAATAAGATACAGTATATTAACATCTCCCGTAGTCTGGCTGACAATGGGTTATCCAAAGGCTTGTTCAGGATATGTTTTTTATTCATTAACTTTATGTAGAAACAGTACATATAAAGTATAGGATGATGGTGCTGAAGAGTTGTGGCCCAAATGATCACTTGCTGGATAAACTTGGTAAGTACCGGCATACAGTACTGTAGCTCAGCACACAGGTCACCTCTCATCAATGATGTACAGTACTTGGCATCCTCTATTGGCCACTGTTTTCCTGAGGGAGGATACCAGTATAGGGTTAGTAGAGGCATAGGAATAGATTACAGTGTTGGTGGTATGTGTGTTGAATGGTTGTATTGTATGAGTTTTGGGGGTTGTTATGGTTGTAAGGGTTATAGGGATATTTAGTACATTACTAATTGGTTGCTGTTAGTAGAACATGAACAGATTATAAAATTCTCAAGAAACCTGGATAGTTAATTAGTGGGTTGTTACAGTAGCAGAATGTTAGGGTTGTTGAAGGATAGGTATTGCCTAGGGTTGGTAATGTTTTGTGTAATGCTCATAATTATAACATAAGTTATAAATTACAATTTGACAATGGCATTTAGTTTACAGACATTGAAAAGTACACAACTATCATTTCAGAAAGTAAATTCCACCTCTCATATACAGTATAATTTTCTTGACATACAATAGTATACACATATTATATTTTGTATTCTTAAACATTGAGATACAGTGTGCAGATTCCAGTGCCACTCAAATAAGTTCAAGGAAGGATCAGAAAGGGTTTGGTAAGACACTGAAGGTGAGTGAACCTTTCTTTTACTTCTCGAACTGCAACTTCTGCAACTAGTTGATTCACTTGATTGTTTTAACAACGGGAATTGGATACTACAAAATTATAACCAATATCATTACTTCTATCATAATTTCAAGTACCATTATCACCGCATTATTTTCAGTAATTTTCAAATATTATCACCAGTCATTTTTATCGCAATCACCCTCATATATTTCGTTCATTACAACTACGGCTGCTCGTAAACCGGGCACTGCGGCCAGCGAATTTTTTTCCCAGCCACTTGCTGCAAATCGTTCATGTGGCATCGCTGCTATGGGTGACAATTGGCTACACCTCTACTCGCCATCAACTGTTATACTACTAAGCTTGAGTTCCGATGGCATTTCCCAAGGAAATGGGGAATTTGGGAATTAGCCTAACCTAACCAGGACCGCAGCAGACTACCAGGACCTAACTAGGGCAAACTACTGGGACCTAACTGCGGCGCGAGCATGACTGGAACCCAACTATAAGAAGTATTAAGTAGGCTATATAATATTATATATATTGACACAACTATTGGCAGTGAGAGGAGTTGCAGTGTTGCCAAACATCACCCATAGTAGCGATGCCATATGAATGATTTGCCGCAAGTGGCTGGAAATTTTGATGTTGTAACCGGGATATATATATATATATATATATATATATTGAAAGAATTACCGTTATTGCGTACGGTTTTCTACCTTCATAACCCACTTATTTAGACAATTTTATTCTATGGCATTTCGGTATTTATTGATAGAATTACCGTTTTGTAGCAGTGTTGCCAGATCCGGCTGGGTCCCAGTATTTTACCCCTGTCATTTATTGTACTTTACCACGATTATTTCCCGGTAGTTTGCCCAGGTTAGGTCACGGTAGTTTGCCCAGGTTAGGTCCCAGTAGTCTGATGCGGTCTAGGTTAGGTTAGGTCTGGTAAGGTCAGGCTAATTTCAAAATGCCCCATTTGAATATGCCCTATCTTGGAAATGGGGCATTTGCGGAGGAAATGCCATAGAAGAAAATAGTCTTAGAATGGTCTAAATAAGTGGGTAATAAAGGTAGAAAAAACGTACGCAATAACGGGAATTCATTCAATATTTACCAGCATTTCTTCCGAAAATGCCTCATTTCCAAGGTAGGGCATATTCAAATGGGGCATTTTGAAATTAGCCTGACCTAACCTAACCTAGACCACAGCAGACTACCGGGAAATATATGTGGTAAAGTACAGGAAATGACCGTGGCAAAATACTGGGACCTAGCCGGATCTGGCAACACTGCTACAAAACAGTAATTCTTTCAATAAATACCATATATATATATGGCCTTAAACGATTGCTTCATAGAGACAATAGGTAACTACCATTAACTGGTGAGGTTTATTTTACATATATATTTATTTATTTATGGCAATCATCACTCACTTGGTCACTAGTGATATCAGTTGAATTTAGTTGGTTGTCACGTTGTGGTCGGGTCGGCAGTGTTGTCTCCGTTGATAAGGAACTAAAAGTACAGTTACTACAGTAGCTAATTTTGGGACCCAATGCCAAACTGCCAATGGTAGGTGAGTTGCCAGTGTTGGTGGTGGTCAAGGATGATAGACAATAATCCTTGGTGGTGGTTATGTTGATAGTGGCAGTGAAGTGTAGCCCTGTTTTCAGCGGAGTGCAAGTGGGGATTGCCATATCTGCTTTCTCACCATCAACAGAATTCATCACTTCTGTCTGTATTGATGAAACTTCGGGACTTATTTATTAAACAGAGCCGACGGCCCGACAAACGCAACAATAGAGACAGCAACGAAAGACAAGCCAGAAGCAGGCAAGCAGCACTACACACACACACACAGTACATACTTAAAACGAGCCGAGGCAGATTCAGCAAGCAGAATTACAAGGTAAAGTACTGTACCTGTCCGTCAGAACATAAAGGCATGCATATTGGCAGAGATAGTAGCATAGAAGATACATCGCGTGTATTTGTTGTATATGAACGATCATATTCATATACATGGGGTATCGCGGTCGGATCCTTCCCTTTCATAATACCTGGTGTGAGTGGTGTGATGTAAAAATAATGGGTAAACAATTAGGGTGCACTTTAATTAATCCTGTTGACTTACATGTAGATGGGGCATAGAATCTCCAGTTCTCCACCTTTGAGAAGCGACCGATGTTGAAATGTAAAGTTTATCATTTTGTATAAAATCTGTTCATTCAAAGGAAAAACAACACACGAAATGATTGTCTAATGTAATGTACTATGGATGGAATAATTCCTCCATGCTTATGTTTTTTATTGGGAGGGGATCATCTTGGAATGCAAGGATTTGATATTTTGTTTATTATGAATTGGAAATAATTACCATACATCTGAGGTGAAGTTTGCTTATGATATAGTCCAATCCAATAGGAAAATAATATCAGCTTGAAATAATTGCCATATATTATTATTACCGAACTCCACTGACAAAATGGTAGATTGAATTGACGCCTCCTATACAGCCTCCTTATTGGTTCATCCCACCTTTATTCCGTCAGTGACTTAATCTTTACTGCTTTATAATATATGGCAATTATATCAAGCTGATATTATTACAGAGTCCTTGAAGTGGATACAAGTAAGCATTATTAGCCGATATCCCTCCAAATACTAACAATAATCATTACATTCATGTTCGTGGTACTTGGCAACTTTATCCACCTCCCCGAGTAGCCTACCCCTTCCTCCCTCTCCCTTCATTAGGAAGATGCAACATATCTATACAAATCCTTCAATTTCTCTCCTGTAGTGCTTTTACGTAAACTCTGAAAGAACCATCGTATTCAAGAGAGTGTTATGTACTAGAGCACATGTTTTGTTCTAAAATTACTTTCATAATTGCTGCAAATACCAATGATAAGCAAAACGTTGTATAAACCGTAAGTTTATATTCTCTGAATTATACTCACTGTAATTACTTTATTTTTTACCCTCCAAAGTTTTAATAATTGTATTTTAGTTGTACAATTACTGCTTAATCCATTGATACAGACCAAATCTTCCTGGCTTATGTAATAGGTGCGCTAAGTGAAGAAATATAAATGATTTTTGAACGGTAGCAGGAGTACCACCTCTACCAATGTGTTCGCACAAATCTGAGCCGATTTTCTTATTGGAATGGACTATAGTTGCCAGTTAATATAAAAACTCCTTTTTTATATATATATATATATATATATATATATATATATATATATATATATATATATATATGTACGCAATATTTTAATATGAAACATTTAAGTAATGAAGTTTTGTCAGGTGTAAGTATTTAG
This sequence comes from Petrolisthes cinctipes, assembly GCA_033782935.1. NCBI lineage: Eukaryota > Metazoa > Arthropoda > Malacostraca > Decapoda > Porcellanidae > Petrolisthes > Petrolisthes cinctipes. The sequence continues at coordinate 110,464 of JAWQEG010000285.1, read as the reverse complement.
ATAATAAAATAGTGTGCCCTCATGGAAATAATATATTCAAAGTAAACCTATCACATTATAAAGTAATCACAATATAAAGTCAATCATTGACTGTTACATCCAAATATATAATATACAATCATCATACACTGAAGTATTGACTGTTACATCCTAATTAATAATATACAACCATCATACACTGAAGCTTTGACTGTCATATCTTAAGAAAGCATCATCAGTCATGGGATACTTATAAACACTGACTGTCACGTCATGAAATATGTACTTTTTAATCATGATACCTTGATAATTAATTGATAATTAAGCAGGGCCTGTCATTTAATAAAATACTGTATCTTATTTACTCATGACATACTTAAACAGAAACTGTTGCATCATATAATATGTTATTCAGTCATGATACTCTTAAGCACTGTTGGCCACCTGTCAAGTGTGAAAAAGTCTCCAAAAACAAATATAATCACAGAAACTATTGTACTTATTCTGTATCTGTCTCACTTTCACTCTCATCTTCTGTCCATTGTTCATCTAGGTCATCATGCACTAGGTCATACATGCATCATGTATCTTAGCACTCTGTGGCACCATGCTGATATGAGAAATCCCAGTGACGGAATAGATCCAACAAGGTTTGGATGGAAGAAAAAAGTATTGAAGTTACTCCAAAATGGTTTGATTAGAGTTCAGTGCCACTGGCCCTCATCAAAGACAATAGGCCTATACTGATGAGACACAAGTGGACAAAAGTATGGACAGTGATCATGATGACCTAGATAAGTGGTTCTCAAACTATGTTCCGCGGAACCCCAGGGTTCCGTGAAGACATTTCAAGGGTTCCGTGGCAAAATTTTCCCGCCTGGCCCCTGGGCAGGACAGCTGTTCCACTGGCATTACAACCTCCCCACTATAACCCATCTATTTTTCGAGTTTTTTTCAGTTATATAAGGACTTGGACTATAAGTAGAGTGTGTATGGTGTAGTTTACTAGATATTGTTTGCTATTTGTTGTTCCATCAGCTTCTCAATAGTTTATATTGACTACAAAACAAAGATATATTGAGTAGGCTATGTCCGAACGTGTATATGATGATGTTAGCTACGACTTCCGAAGATATATATTTAGGAATTTTACCAGCTTGCCATCCTTTCTGTAGAACTGCATAGCAACTGATGCTTAAAAATCGTTTATATTTTAATGTTCCTAAATTCCATCAATATTACAGAAAGGAAAAGGATGTAAACATATTCAATGTCAATGTAAGGGAAGCGACACGAACAGTTATAAATCAACCAATCAGCTATCAAGGCCTATCAAGGGGGCGTGGCTACTGGGCCAAGTTAGCATAAAAGGAGTATAGTCTATTTGTTATAGTTCTGAGGTCAGGTCTTTTCGATTTGGTGACAGAATTTCTCCATCAAACCTTCACAATTAATATAGTTTTGTGTACTGATTACAGATACCAGTATACCATTCATTTTCTGAAGAAATCAAAGGAAGTAACTGAAAAAAGGTTAGGTTAGGAATCTTTTCCATTTGGTGATAGCAACATTTTCCTATGAAACTTTCAAAATTAATATAGCTTTGTGTGCTGATTACAGATAAAGGATGATGTGCTTTAGGCCTAGGCCAACTAGATTAGGGTATGGCTGCTGGTACGGTAAATTGACAATCATCTTTTATTTTCAGGTGCCATGCTGCTGCTGCAGATTATGTAGGCTACATTCCAATTGAGTAATTAATGATGAAGGGTGGTATAGAGCAAAGTAGAGACCCTATATTTTATATAGGGTCTGTAGAGCAGAGAAGGCCATCGAGTTATTAGCGCGAGCGCGACGAGAGTCTCGTCTTTTGCTATGACTGTTGGTGTGACGTCACAACATTCACACTGCAGCCTGTACATAGAGATGGCATTGGATGGGCCTGGCAACACCCATTTCATGTTGCCTGGAGCAAAATTGCCCCGTGTAAACCCACCTTTAGGATATGACAGTCAAAGCTTCAGTGTATGATGGTTGTATATTATTAATTAGGATGTAACAGTCAAAGCCTCAGTGTATGATGATTGTATATTATTTCTTAGGATGTAACAGTCAATACTTAAGTGTATGATGATTGTATATAATATATTTGGATGTAACAGTCAATGATTGACTTTATAATGTGATTACTATATAATGATTTGCCTTATAATGTGACAGGTTTACTTTGAATATATTATTTCCATGAGGGCATACTATTTTATTATCTAAATACTTACACCTGACAAAACCTCATTACTTAAATATGTTTGATATTAAAATATTGCGTACGTATCTAAGAAAAATAGAATTTTTACATTAACTGGCAACTAGACACAGGTGTTCCTGCCACGTATTCTACTGCGGTAAGTGGTATCCAGCACATTTTGAGTGTGTCTGTAGGGACTTTTTCACCCCTTAAAATGTCTGTCATTACCACCACAGTGTTCTAGGATGTAGTACACTGATTTTATAGAATGAAAAATCACCTGGTATCTCCTATGCTGGATCTAGCTCCAATGAACCTCCATTGTTATGTATGTCTGTCAGGATGGTTCCACATGCCAAAACGTCTGGCATAGTTCATTCTATAATCAGGAGATATCAAGCTTAAGTTTTGCATTGGTTTCATTCAGTATCTCCCTAGTTGGATCTAGATCCAAAATATAACAACCAATTACTGTCTGTCGCTTGTTAAGTAAGCCACCAGTTAAATTCTGGCAGACGGTCAATTTAAGAGTTTACAAGATTACTACTGAACTTTAATATGTTTTACAGATGGTATCTCTTCGTTGTATCTCAGGGGTCTGGGCTACCGGTCTAGAAGGGGGAGGTGAATAAAGTTACCAAATACCACCAACATGAATGTAATGATTATTGTTAGTATTTGGAGGGATATCGGCTAATAATGCTTACTTGTATCCATTTTAAGTACTCTGTAATAATATCAGCTTGAAATGATTGCCATATATTATAAAGCAGTAAAGATTAAGTCACTGACGGAATAAATGTGAGATGAACCAATAAGGAGGCTGTAAAAATTGGCATCAATAGGGGGTTTTAACTCAGCTGATCGGCGTGACGTCACGATGTAAACATCCACCATGTTGGTAGAGTGTTAAACGACGGGACTGGGTGCAGATGTGTACAATGTGGCTGGCATTTTTTAGAATTTATAGGAAATAGAGCATTCCAGATACTGTAAGAACCTTAGTACAAGAGACCATGCTTTATATTTGGAAAAGGTAACGATATCACGTGGATCTGTTGATCCGCATGCATTGCACAAGAGTTAATTAAATGGTGATTATAAATTGTACCCTCCCATGACGTACCCGGACATACCCTATGTGACTTATTTGATATCACCCAACCCTGAGTACAACTTTCAGTCCATGAAATGCCACAAAAGTTTAAAGGCACACAACTTTTTCACCATTGGTTGTGTTAAAGAAGTGATGGTATGACAAATATCAAGACCAGCATCAACTTCGGCAGCATGTGGACCTTCAACCAGTTATTGTGAGAGGCAGGGTATGTATTTATCCTTATTTCTCTGCATAATTTTCATATCTGCCACTGAATGAGCTAACACTTCAAATTGTTAACCCATATGGTTATTATAGAGGAGAATATTAATTCCAAACTAATCATTATTTTCCTGTAATTATTAGGGTTTTCCCCTACCCAAAACCCCCAATTTCCCCGGCTCTTCCCCAAGATTGTAGGGGGAGGAGAGGGGTTTGATGTTGTCTCCCTGGATATTCGAGAGAAACATAAATTCCTTCTCTTGATCAGCAGTTTCTCGTGTGCTTTTCCTTGGTTTCTTATCACCTTAGGGATCCGAAAGAAGGACAAACCAGGAAGTTTGTCTATGTCAGAATATCTCATCATGCAGCAAAACCGTGACATTCTTAAATGTCCCCTTAAAGGAGGTCTAACACTCGTCCAAATCAATGAAACGTGCTAGACATAACAACTACTCTCTGCTTGTATACATAGAGTTATACTACCCACAGTCCACATATACATATATGTGGACTGTGATACTACCAACATGGCCGCCGAGCGCACCGTGACGTCACATGAAAACTCCCTATTCAATCTACCATTTTGTAAGTGGAGTTCGGTAATAATAATATATGGCAATTATTTTAAGCTGAGATTATTAAAGAGTACTTAATTAATTACTTAAATCTTCGATCATAGCCTTCTTTCCTCTTATTTTTATACTCTTCCCTAACATCTTATCAATTTTACCTTTGCTGTCACAGCCATCCTTCCCCTCTTTTTCATGATCCTCTTTCCTAATCCTACGTTGCTCATCCCAGCCTTTCCCTCTCTCCCATACATCCCGTTACCATCCTTACCTCGTCCTTATTCCATTATGAGATATCCTGGTATATACTGTACAGTAGTGTACTTACCGATGTTGCTGACACAGCATTTGCAGTCGGGACTAGTACACCATTTACTGCCCGTCTTGCCTTCTTCGCCGTTTGGGCACTCCCCTGTCGCAGGAATACATGTTCCATCGTTTTGGGTACATTTCGTATTTTCTTCGCACTCTGTGAGGAACACAATGGTAAATTATGGTATAGTGATAAAGAATGCATTGCAAAGTAATGGATTCTACAGTACTGTATCGAATATTTATATATATACGTACATAAGCAATAACCTTATGGAGGGATGGATAGACTAAAAAATGAACAATCTGAATCTTGGTCTTATAAAGAAATAGGATGCTAATGAATAAATATTTGGCGTTCCGCCTTCCATACAACCCTTGATTTACTCCTTCCTTCCTACCTTATGCTAACATCACCTTGCCTCTCCCTATCATTGCCTTTCTGTCACCTTTCATCATCCTTACCACCATTCGTGTCTTGCCCTTTAAAATATATTTCTGTCCCACATTCCCGTCTTTCCCTTTCATCCGTGTCATAGCTGGCTTATGCTACCTTTGTCATCACACGGCACCTCCCTGCCTTTCTTGCTCAGTCACTCGTAGCCTAGGCTCCCACAGGCTAAATATCTGATTCTGTCTCGCTTAATTAATTAAATCTTCGATCATAGCCTTCTTTCCCCTTATTTTCATACTCTTCCCTAACATCTTATCAATTTTACCTTTGCTGTCACAGCCATCCTTCCCCTCTTTTTCATGATCCTCTTTCCAAATCCTACGTTGCTCATCCCAGCCTTTCCCTCTCTCTCATACATCTCCTTACCATCCTTACCTCGTCCTTATTCCATTATGAGATATCCTGGTATATACTGTACAGTAGTGTACTTACCGATGTTGCTGACACAGCATTTGCAGTCGGGACTAGTACACCATTTACTGCCCGTCTTGCCTTCTTCGCCGTTTGGGCACTCCCCTGTCGCAGGAATACATGTTCCATCGTTTTGGGTACATTTCGTATTTTCTTCGCACTCTGTGAGGAATACAATGGTAAATTATGATACTATCTATCTATCTATAGCTCCGACGCCTCGTTCCCTCCGGGAACTCCCCCCTAGGGGGTGGCCACGGCAGAAGTGTTTCCAGTTCTCCCTGTTCCAACACTCCCTCCTTACTTGTTCAAGCCTTCCTCTGCCCCTCACGTGTCTCTCCTTTACATACTCTTCCACTCTGTTCTGCCATCTGACCGGAGGTCTGCCTCTCACACCAGGTGCCACAACTTCACTTCCATACACCTTCTTTACAAATTCCTCACCTTGCATTCTCTCCACATGTCCAAACCATCTCAATGTATCACGTTTCACTCTATCAACCACTCCACACTCAATACCAATTGCCTTCTCACTCATACCACATTTCTCATACACACTCTCATTACTTTCTCCATCCCATCTAGTAAGTCCACATGCTCCTCTCAAGTAACTCATTTCCACAGCACCTATTCTAGACTGATGCGCCCTATTCCATGTCCATGTCTCCGACGCATATGTCAGTGTTGGCAGGATTATACTATTTCGTAGTCCCCTTTTCACTTCCATACTCACACTTCTACCCTTCATAATCCTCCCCAGTGATCCTATGACCTGTCTACCGTCCACTGCTTTCTCCCTAATTTCTCCTTCCATACTTACATGTTTACACATAAAAAATGCATTACAAAGTAATGGATTCTACAGTACTGTATCGAATATTTATATATATACCGTACATAAGCAATAACCTTATGGAGGGATGGATAGACTAAAAAATGAACAATCTGAATCTTGGTCTTATAAAGAAATAGGATGCTAATAAATAAATATTTGGCGTTCCGCCTTCCATACAACCCTTGATTTACTCCTTCCTTCCTACCTTATGCTAACATCACCTTGCCTCTCCCTATCATTGCCTTTCTGTCACCTTTCATCATCCTTACCACCATTCGTGTCTTGCCCTTTAAAATATATTTCTGTCCCACATTCCCGTCTTTCCCTTTCATCCGTGTCATAGCTGGCTTATGCTACCTTTGTCATCACACGGCACCTCCCTGCCTTTCTTGCTCAGTCACTCGTAGCCTAGGCTCCCACAGGCTAAATATCTGTTTCTGTCTCGCTTAATTAATTAAATCTTCGATCATAGCCTTCTTTCCCCTTATTTTCATACTCTTCCCTAACATCTTATCAATTTTACCTTTGCTGTCACAGCCATCCTTCCCCTCTTTTTCATGATCCTCTTTCCTAATCCTACGTTGCTCATCCCAGCCTTTCCCTCTCTCTCATACATCTCCTTACCATCCTTACCTCGTCCTTATTCCATTATGAGATATCCTGGTATATACTGTACAGTAGTGTACTTACCGATGTTGCTGACACAGCATTTGCAGTCGGGACTAGTACACCATTTACTGCCCGTCTTGCCTTCTTCGCCGTTTGGGCACTCCCCTGTCGCAGGAATACATGTTCCATCGTTTTGGGTACATTTCGTATTTTCTTCGCACTCTGTGAGGAATACAATGGTAAATTATGATACTATCTATCTATCTATAGCTCCGACGCCTCGTTCCCTCCGGGAACTCCCCTCTAGGGGGTGGCCACGACAGAAGTGTCTCCAGTTCTCCCTGTTCCAACACTCCCTCCTTACTTGTTCAAGCCTTCCTCTGCCCCTCACGTGTCTCTCCTTTACATACTCTTCCACTCTGTTCTGCCATCTGACCGGAGGTCTGCCTCTCACACCAGGTGCCACAACTTCACTTCCATACACCTTCTTTACAAATTCCTCACCTTGCATTCTCTCCACATGTCCAAACCATCTCAATGTATCACGTTTCACTCTATCAACCACTCCACACTCAATACCAATTGCCTTCTCACTCATACCACATTTCTCATACACACTCTCATTACTTTCTCCATCCCATCTAGTAAGTCCACATGCTCCTCTCAAGTAACTCATTTCCACAGCACCTATTCTAGACTGATGCGCCCTATTCCATGTCCATGTCTCCGACGCATATGTCAGTGTTGGCAGGATTATACTATTTCGTAGTCCCCTTTTCACTTCCATACTCACACTTCTACCCTTCATAATCCTCCCCAGTGATCCTATGACCTGTCTACCGTCCACTGCTTTCTCCCTAATTTCTCCTTCCATACTTACATGTTTACACATAAAAAATGCATTACAAAGTAATGGATTCTACAGTACTGTATCGAATATTTATATATATACCGTACATAAGCAATAACCTTATGGAGGGATGGATAGACTAAAAAATGAACAATCTGAATCTTGGTCTTATAAAGAAATAGGATGCTAATGAATAAATATTTGGCGTTCCGCCTTCCATACAACCCTTGATTTACTCCTTCCTTCCTACCTTATGCTAACATCACCTTGCCTCTCCCTATCATTGCCTTTCTGTCACCTTTCATCATCCTTACCACCATTCGTGTCTTGCCCCTTAAAATATATTTCTGTCCCACATTCCCGTCTTTCCCTTTCATCCGTGTCATAGCTGGCTTATGCTACCTTTGTCATCACACGGCACCTCCCTGCCTTTCTTGCTCAGTCACTCGTAGCCTAGGCTCCCACAGGCTAAATATCTGTTTCTGTCTCGCTTAATTAATTAAATCTTCGATCATAGCCTTCTTTCCCCTTATTTTCATACTCTTCCCTAACATCTTATCAATTTTACCTTTGCTGTCACAGTCATCCTTCCCCTCTTTTTCATGATCCTCTTTCCTAATCCTACGTTGCTCATCCCAGCCTTTCCCTCTCTCTCATACATCTCCTTACCATCCTTACCTCGTCCTTATTCCATTATGAGATATCCTGGTATATACTGTACAGTAGTGTACTTACCGATGTTGCTGACACAGCATTTGCAGTCGGGACTAGTACACCATTTACTGCCCGTCTTGCCTTCTTCGCCGTTTGGGCACTCCCCTGTCGCAGGAATACATGTTCCATCGTTTTGGGTACATTTCGTATTTTCTTCGCACTCTGTGAGGAATACAATGGTAAATTATGATACTATCTATCTATCTATAGCTCCGACGCCTCGTTCCCTCCGGGAACTCCCCCCTAGGGGGTGGCCACGACAGAAGTGTCTCCAGTTCTCCCTGTTCCAACACTCCCTCCTTACTTGTTCAAGCCTTCCTCTGCCCCTCACGTGTCTCTCCTTTACATACTCTTCCACTCTGTTCTGCCATCTGACCGGAGGTCTGCCTCTCACACCAGGTGCCACAACTTCACTTCCATACACCTTCTTTACAAATTCCTCACCTTGCATTCTCTCCACATGTCCAAACCATCTCAATGTATCACGTTTCACTCTATCAACCACTCCACACTCAATACCAATTGCCTTCTCACTCATACCACATTTCTCATACACACTCTCATTACTTTCTCCATCCCATCTAGTAAGTACACATTCTCCTCTCAAGTAACTCATTTCCACAGCACCTATTCTAGACTGGTGCGCCCTATTCCATGTCCATGTCTCCGACGCATATGTCAGTGTTGGCAGGATTATACTATTTCATAGTCCCCTTTTCACTTCCATACTCACACTTCTACCCTTCATAATCCTCCCCAGTGATCCTATGACCTGTCTACCGTTCACTGCTCTCTCCCTAATTTCTCCTTCCATACTTCCATGTTTACACATAAAAAATGCATTGCAAAGTAATGGATTCTACAGTACTGTATCGAATATTTATATATATACCGTACATAAGCAATAACCTTATGGAGGGATGGATAGACTAAAAAATGAACAATCTGAATCTTGGTCTTATAAAGAAATAGGATGCTAATGAATAAATATTTGGCGTTCCGCCTTCCATACAACCCTTGATTTACTCCTTCCTTCCTACCTTATGCTAACATCACCTTGCCTCTCCCTATCATTGCCTTTCTGTCACCTTTCATCATCCTTACCACCATTCGTGTCTTGCCCTTTAAAATATATTTCTGTCCCACATTCCCGTCTTTCCCTTTCATCCGTGTCATAGCTGGCTTATGCTACCTTTGTCATCACACGGCACCTCCCTGCCTTTCTTGCTCAGTCACTCGTAGCCTAGGCTCCCACAGGCTAAATATCTGTTTCTGTCTCGCTTAATTAATTAAATCTTCGATCATAGCCTTCTTTCCCCTTATTTTCATACTCTTCCCTAACATCTTATCAATTTTACCTTTGCTGTCACAGCCATCCTTCCCCTCTTTTTCATGATCCTCTTTCCTAATCCTACGTTGCTCATCCCAGCCTTTCCCTCTCTCTCATACATCTCCTTACCATCCTTACTTCGTCCTTATTCCATTATGAGATATCCTGGTATATACTGTACAGTAGTGTACTTACCGATGTTGTTGACACAGCATTTGCAGTCGGGACTAGTACACCATTTACTGCCCGTCTTGCCTTCTTCGCCGTTTGGGCACTCCCCTGTCGCAGGAATACATGTTCCATCGTTTTGGGTACATTTCGTATTTTCTTCGCACTCTGTGAGGAATACAATGGTAAATTATGATACTATCTATCTATCTATAGCTCCGACGCCTCGTTCCCTCCGGGAACTCCCCCCTAGGGGGTGGCCACGACAGAAGTGTCTCCAGTTCTCCCTGTTCCAACACTCCCTCCTTACTTGTTCAAGCCTTCCTCTGCCCCTCACGTGTCTCTCCTTTACATACTCTTCCACTCTGTTCTACCATCTGACCGGAGGTCTGCCTCTCACACCAGGTGCCACAACTTCACTTCCATACACCTTCTTTACAAATTCCTCACCTTGCATTCTCTCCACATGTCCAAACCATCTCAATGTATCACGTTTCACTCTATCAACCACTCCACACTCAATACCAATTGCCTTCTCACTCATACCACATTTCTCATACACACTCTCATTACTTTCTCCATCCCATCTAGTAAGTACACATTCTCCTCTCAAGTAACTCATTTCCACAGCACCTATTCTAGACTGGTGCGCCCTATTCCATGTCCATGTCTCCGACGCATATGTCAGTGTTGGCAGGATTATACTATTTCATAGTCCCCTTTTCACTTCCATACTCACACTTCTACCCTTCATAATCCTCCCCAGTGATCCTATGACCTGTCTACCGTTCACTGCTCTCTCCCTAATTTCTCCTTCCATACTTCCATGTTTACACATAAAAAATGCATTACAAAGTAATGGATTCTACAGTACTGTATCGAATATTTATATATATACCGTACATAAGCAATAACCTTATGGAGGGATGGATAGACTAAAAAATGAACAATCTGAATCTTGGTCTTATAAAGAAATAGGATGCTAATAAATAAATATTTGGCGTTCCGCCTTCCATACAACCCTTGATTTACTCCTTCCTTCCTACCTTATGCTAACATCACCTTGCCTCTCCCTATCATTGCCTTTCTGTCACCTTTCATCATCCTTACCACCATTCGTGTCTTGCCCTTTAAAATATATTTCTGTCCCACATTCCCGTCTTTCCCTTTCATCCGTGTCATAGCTGGCTTATGCTACCTTTGTCATCACACGGCACCTCCCTGCCTTTCTTGCTCAGTCACTCGTAGCCTAGGCTCCCACAGGCTAAATATCTGATTCTGTCTCGCTTAATTAATTAAATCTTCGATCATAGCCTTCTTTCCCCTTATTTTCATACTCTTCCCTAACATCTTATCAATTTTACCTTTGCTGTCACAGCCATCCTTCCCCTCTTTTTCATGATCCTCTTTCCTAATCCTACGTTGCTCATCCCAGCCTTTCCCTCTCTCTCATACATCTCCTTACCATCCTTACCTCGTCCTTATTCCATTATGAGATATCCTGGTATATACTGTACAGTAGTGTACTTACCGATGTTGCTGACACAGCATTTGCAGTCGGGACTAGTACACCATTTACTGCCCGTCTTGCCTTCTTCGCCGTTTGGGCACTCCCCTGTCGCAGGAATACATGTTCCATCGTTTTGGGTACATTTCGTATTTTCTTCGCACTCTGTGAGGAATACAATGGTAAATTATGATACTATCTATCTATCTATAGCTCCGACGCCTCGTTCCCTCCGGGAACTCCACCCTAGGGGGTGGCCACGAAAGAAGTGTCTCCAGTTCTCCCTGTTCCAACACTCCCTCCTTACTTGTTCAAGCCTTCCTCTGCCCCTCACGTGTCTCTCCTTTACATACTCTTCCACTCTGTTCTACCATCTGACCGGAGGTCTGCCTCTCACACCAGGTGCCACAACTTCACTTCCATACACCTTCTTTACAAATTCCTCACCTTGCATTCTCTCCACATGTCCAAACCATCTCAATGTATCACGTTTCACTCTATCAACCACTCCACACTCAATACCAATTGCCTTCTCACTCATACCACATTTCTCATACACACTCTCATTACTTTCTCCATCCCATCTAGTAAGTACACATTCTCCTCTCAAGTAACTCATTTCCACAGCACCTATTCTAGACTGGTGCGCCCTATTCCATGTCCATGTCTCCGACGCATATGTCAGTGTTGGCAGGATTATACTATTTCATAGTCCCCTTTTCACTTCCATACTCACACTTCTACCCTTCATAATCCTCCCCAGTGATCCTATGACCTGTCTACCGTTCACTGCTCTCTCCCTAATTTCTCCTTCCATACTTCCATGTTTACACATAAAAAATGCATTACAAAGTAATGGATTCTACAGTACTGTATCGAATATTTATATATATACCGTACATAAGCAATAACCTTATGGAGGGATGGATAGACTAAAAAATGAACAATCTGAATCTTGGTCTTATAAAGAAATAGGATGCTAATGAATAAATATTTGGCGTTCCGCCTTCCATACAACCCTTGATTTACTCCTTCCTTCCTACCTTATGCTAACATCACCTTGCCTCTCCCTATCATTGCCTTTCTGTCACCTTTCATCATCCTTACCACCATTCGTGTCTTGCCCTTTAAAATATATTTCTGTCCCACATTCCCGTCTTTCCCTTTCATCCGTGTCATAGCTGGCTTATGCTACCTTTGTCATCACACGGCACCTCCCTGCCTTTCTTGCTCAGTCACTCGTAGCCTAGGCTCCCACAGGCTAAATATCTGATTCTGTCTCGCTTAATTAATTAAATCTTCGATCATAGCCTTCTTTCCCCTTATTTTCATACTCTTCCCTAACATCTTATCAATTTTACCTTTGCTGTCACAGCCATCCTTCCCCTCTTTTTCATGATCCTCTTTCCTAATCCTACGTTGCTCATCCCAGCCTTTCCCTCTCTCATACATCTCCTTACCATCCTTACCTCGTCCTTATTCCATTATGAGATATCCTGGTATATACTGTACAGTAGTGTACTTACCGATGTTGCTGACACAGCATTTGCAGTCGGGACTAGTACACCATTTATTGCCCGTCTTGCCTTCTTCGCCGTTTGGGCACTCCCCTGTCGCAGGAATACATGTTCCATCGTTTTGGGTACATTTCGTATTTTCTTCGCACTCTGTGAGGAATACAATGGTAAATTATGATACTATCTATCTATCTATAGCTCCGACGCCTCGTTCCCTCCGGGAACTCCCCCCTAGGGGGTGGCCACGACAGAAGTGTCTCCAGTTCTCCCTGTTCCAACACTCCCTCCTGACCTGTTCAAGCCTTCCTCTGCCCCTCACGTGTCTCTCCTTTACATACTCTTCCACTCTGTTCTGCCATCTGACCGGAGGTCTGCCTCTCACACCAGGTGCCACAACTTCACTTCCATACACCTTCTTTACAAATTCCTCACCTTGCATTCTCTCCACATATCCAAACCATCTCAATGTATCACGTTTCACTCTATCAACCACTCCACACTCAATACCAATTGCCTTCTCACTCATACCACATTTCTCATACACACTCTCATTACTTTCTCCATCCCATCTAGTAAGTACACATGCTCCTCTCAAGTAACTCATTTCCACAGCACCTATTCTAGACTGGTGCGCCCTATTCCATGTCCATGTCTCCGACGCATATGTCAGTGTTGGCAGGATTATACTATTTCATAGTCCCCTTTTCACTTCCATACTCACACTTCTACCCTTCATAATCCTCCCCAGTGATCCTATGACCTGTCTACCGTTCACTGCTCTCTCCCTAATTTCTCCTTCCATACTTCCATGTTTACACATAAAAAATGCATTGCAAAGTAATGGATTCTACAGTACTGTATCGAATATTTATATATATACCGTACATAAGCAATAACCTTATGGAGGGATGGATAGACTAAAAAATGAACAATCTGAATCTTGGTCTTATAAAGAAATAGGATGCTAATAAATAAATATTTGGCGTTCCGCCTTCCATACAACCCTTGATTTACTCCTTCCTTCCTACCTTATGCTAACATCACCTTGCCTCTCCCTATCATTGCCTTTCTGTCACCTTTCATCATCCTTACCACCATTCGTGTCTTGCCCTTTAAAATATATTTCTGTCCCACATTCCCGTCTTTCCCTTTCATCCGTGTCATAGCTGGCTTATGCTACCTTTGTCATCACACGGCACCTCCCTGCCTTTCTTGCTCAGTCACTCGTAGCCTAGGCTCCCACAGGCTAAATATCTGATTCTGTCTCGCTTAATTAATTAAATCTTCGATCATAGCCTTCTTTCCCCTTATTTTCATACTCTTCCCTAACATCTTATCAATTTTACCTTTGCTGTCACAGCCATCCTTCCCCTCTTTTTCATGATCCTCTTTCCTAATCCTACGTTGCTCATCCCAGCCTTTCCCTCTCTCTCATACATCTCCTTACCATCCTTACCTCGTCCTTATTCCATTATGAGATATCCTGGTATATACTGTACAGTAGTGTACTTACCGATGTTGCTGACACAGCATTTGCAGTCGGGACTAGTACACCATTTATTGCCCGTCTTGCCATCTTCGCCGTTTGGGCACTCCCCTGTCGCAGGAATACATGTTCCATCGTTTTGGGTACATTTCGTATTTTCTTCGCACTCTGTGAGGAATACAATGGTAAATTATGGTACAGTGGAACACAGAACACCGCTACACACCACACTTCAACCTAAACAACAAACCTATACCGTAACACACACACACACACACACACACACACACACACACAAAATAATTGGCATAACTTACAATACATCCATGACATTCAAACAACACATCACAACCATTAAAAACAAATGCATGCAAAGACTTAAAGCCCTCAGGTCATTTGCAACCACAACCACAGTATACAATCAATATATCCGATCAGTGATGGATTATGCAAGCCCTGTCTGGACCCCAAACCTCACTGAGACTTATCTCAACACCCTTCAGACCATACAGAATAAAGCCCTAAAGATAATCACAGGCTGCACAGCTACTACACCTATAGACCACTTACACCATGAAACCAAAGTCCTCAAAATCAAGGATCATCTTGACATGAGAGGCACACAAACACTTCCTGCAGCCTCCACTACACTACATGGCAAAACACATGCCAAGGAACATCAAAACAACACCCATTACACGATACCATACACAAATACTATCATCTCTCACACCCTGCCCACCCCAAACCAGTCTCCAAAAACACATCTATACTCAAATCACTCATCAGTCCATCCAAACACTCAAAAACAATACCCAGCTGCATGCACGACCTCCTGACATCCACCCATCTGAATCATCCCTTCCCCGTGAGGACAGAGTCCACCTGGCCAGGCTGTGGTGTGGCCACCAGCCGGCCCTTCTCCCTTCTGACATATCAGGAGACCACTTTCTTCCTTACCGTTAGGTTCCTCCTCCTTGAAGCAGCACTTGCACTTTTTCTTGGAACAGAATTTAGTATCTTCGTCGTTAATCACTGAGGTCTGGCCTGACTTGCAATCTTTCTTTTCCTTCACACATCTTCCATTTAGGGCGTTGCAGGGATCCAAAGCCACGCACTTTGCTGTAGAACACGATGTAATATTTTCTCATTTATACATGGTACAGTAAATATGACTAGAAATTATGACAATCCCGTTCGACGTATTATTTTTCATTGATAATGCCACAAGATTCACCTACTAATTCACTTGGTAATGTATGTAGCACACCTTCCTTCCCTCTTTTTCACCACCATCACCACCACTTTCTTCCTTACCTTTAGGTCCCTTCTCTTTGAAGCAGCACTTGCACTTTTTCTTGGAACAGAATTTAGTATCTTGGTCGTTAATCACTGAGGTCCGGCCTGACTTGCAATCTTTGTTTTTCTTTACACATCTTCCATTTAGGGCGTTGCAGGGATCCAAAGCCACGCACTCTGTAGTAGAACACGATGCAATATTTTCTCATTTATACATGGTACAGTAAATATGGCTAGAAATTATGACAATCCCGTTCGACGTATAATTTTTCATTGATAATGCCACAAGATTCACCTACTAATTCACTTGGTAATGTATGCAGCACATTTAAATTATATGTTGTCATATATTTACTGTTCTTTATAGAGAGATTAAAAGAAAAATATAAAAGATGGAATATATATACTTACTTTTTTGGGGTGTGTCCTGCTTGCCGTCTCTCTTGGCCCCTGTAACGAAGGCAGTGAATAGATATGTAAATAAAAACCTGAAGACATTATGTTTATGTTGGTGATGTGGAGCTCATGTTGGTATTATAGTATTGTACAGGATTGATGTGTTATGTGTGGTGCTAAAGTATTACACCAGACTGATACAGGACTAATAATAATTACTGTATGGTGTTACTTGTATAGTGTTATTAATAGTGTCGACTTAATGTTATTGTCCTACCGTCAAGGGCTGGTGGTGTAGTGTTTATGGTGGCAGGGGATAGTAGTATGATAAGCAGTTCGATGGTGGTGTGGTGGTAGGCAAAGGGGTGATGTCAATTTTGTAGTTAGGTGGTGGTGGTACGGTTATAATGGGTAATATAGTCTATGGTGGTACAGTCGGCAAAAATAGTTTCGTTACCATCCTTTTAACAGTGTGATGTAATGTTGGTAGGCCTGACTGGTGAGTCAGGTGTGGCGCGAGCATGGAGGTAGTATAGGTGGAGTCGCCATGGCTCACTAATCCAGGGGAGTAAAGTGAAGCCGCCGAACTGTCATTTTCGGCGCCTTCAATATGGCGGACACCAAGATATGTTTCAGTAAAAGTGGACTTCTGACTTGACATACAAAGGTATGCGGCATCTTGAAGGCGCCGGAAATGGCAGATTGGTGGCTTCACAAATCAGGTCCTACTGGCGCCTCCACCTATACAACCTCCATGGGCGCGACTGTCATATATAATATACCTCCGTCACCCTCCCGGACCCCTAAGTGTCTAATGGACAGGCAAGTAGGAATGACGTACTTTTACCCAGTGCTACTTTTTCTGGGTATTTCAAGGTTATTCTTGTTCTAAAATACTCAAACGTATTTCTTTATGTTTAATGATGAATAGTTAAATAGTAATAGTTCTTGAACACTCAAAATTTAATTTAAAATCAGTTAAACTTTTGATATAAAAAGAAAGGGAATGCCTTCTGTTAAGTTGTCATTGCCGCGGCCCGCGAGGCACAGCTGCTCAGACGGCGGAGTACCAACCCTGCCTCGCTTATCCAGGTTAAAATTAACGTAGGGGTGGTAACGAAACTTTTTTTGCCGACTGTACAATGGTAATGTGTGTAGTTTGTACTATTATGATGGTGATGTTACCATGAAAGTAAATTATTAACATTCCAGTATTTCCATGGAAATAATGGAGGTAATTTACACTTACTTAACCAAATTCAGACTTTTAGTGACACTGATCCATCAGATAAATATTTAGGTTTTCTACTCTTGTTGGTCGTACTCTGTAATTCGAAAAAATGATAATGGAATAAACAATATTGATGCCATATTAAAATGTAGGCTGTATTGTTAAGGCTCCAAGCAGATGGCCTGCAAAAAAAAAATCCATACTTTGGGTGATTTATGAAAATCGTCCTTTTTCTCAGTTATGACTAAGTTGATTAAACAAAGTTCATTAATTGAGGTTTGGTCTCTGTTTTATGTTATAATATTTATCGAATCATGTATTGCTGTTGACTCCCTTATATTGAAGACTGATGGGATAGTGATATTATTGAATGGGAATTTGGGATATTGGATTTGTTGGGGATTCACATTTAATTCATTTTACCAACACTTCCTATACAGATTTTTCACTACCAATTAACTTACACATTATGCCTACTCTCACCTTTAGCCATAATTTCTGATTATTTGCCTACTTACATCCAATATATATATTCGTAATGTTCAGCACTCACGTAGCAAAAGAACACACTATTCAGCACTTACTGTACTCTATACACGAACACTATACCTGTAGAACTCTCCAGAACTCTATACCTGTATATTCTGAACGTTCCCACACAGTTTGTACCCATTCACTAAAGAACCCTCACTCTATTCACTAATTTTAACTCCCACACAGTAGTGATGTATCGGATATCCGCATCCGCGAATTATTCGCATTTTTCAAAAATCCGCATTCGCATCCTCATTAACAATGCATGTAATATCCGCATCCGCATCAGCATTGGCAATGCAAGTAAAATCCGCATCCGCATCCGTAGTTTGACAATGAGGATGTGAGGATATTATTCAGCATACTGACTTACTGAGCATAGTGCATACTGCAGAAAATTCCTATGATATTCTGAATAAATTTCTGAAAAAAAAGAAGTAATAATCTATGTGGATGAATGTGATTTACCATTATATTATTGGACTGGTATTTTAAATAAAATCACGACTAGCATCCTCGTAACACATAAGTTGAACTTATGTGGCTGAAATTCGTCTTTCATAACTGAAAAATGCATTTTAAAAACAGAAAATAATCTGCATCCGCATCCGCGAGGATATGACCATCAGACATCCGCATCCGCAAATACTGTTTTCACATATCAGCATCCGCATCCACAGATTTTAAAGGTCGATATCCTCATCCGCATCAACATATCGGCATTTTTAGACATCCGATATATCATTACCACACAGTGTACACTCGCCAGCACTGCCGCTTGGACACGGCCTCACACATATTCAGAGATGTAGCACCACTGTCATTATTTAGCTCGAAACAATCCACGTGTGTGAGATGGAGTATCCCCGATACACTTTGTTGCTTAAGGAACTGAATCACTTAAATCTCTTAAACATGTGAGCCCCTGTACCACGCGGGAGTACTGGCGACTGTACTCATTCTCCACGACTCCCACACACTGTACACATTCCCCACGACTCCCACACAGTGTACACATTCTCCACGACTTCCACACAGTGTACACATTCCCCACGACTCCCACACAGTGTATACATTCTCCACGACTCCCACAAAGTGTACACATTCTCCACGACTCCCACACAGTGTACACATTCTCCACGACTCCCACACAGTGTACACATTCTCCACGACTCCCACACACTGTACACATTCTCCACGACTCCCACACAGTGTACACATTCTCCACGACTCCCACACAGTGTACACATTCTCCACGACTCCCACACAGTGTACATTTTGTCCATGACTCTTGAATGTTGCAATTCCTCCTCTAACTCACCAGTGATGCAACATTTGCCCTTCTTGCAGGCGTTCTTGAGTACTCGACCACCTTTACAGGAAGCGTCTCTCCTGATGCACCTCCCAGGGCAACTCTGTGGGGAGGGGGTGGTGTGTGGTCAGAGAGAGAGAGTATGTATGAGTTTGTGTGTGTTACAAAGACAAGTAGCACATCAAAAGGCATTAGGACCCTTATCAAAAGATACCATAAACAAAATATATAAATGTTACTACTTAAATTGTGAGAAAAAATTATAACAAAGACAATAAGTGCAATCGATGGTGTGCAAACCATCTACAGACAATACCAAACCATATTTCACCCTCATTTATGTACACTATTATAATGACATTATAATGTAATAGTGTACAGTATAACCATTCTGGACTTTGATCTTTGACCTGGATCCACCAAAAATGAATTATTTCCTGGTTCCATTGTACCCAATCATCCTATTTAGTATGATCATAATCTGTCCGTATGTTTTTATCCTGATAATTATAAGAATAAAACAAACAAACAAACAAACATGTGTGAAATCAAAACCTTCCGTAGACTCCGTGAGGGCGGGAATATATAATTTTACTAAACCCGGAGGAAAAAAGGCACAAAATAGAATTTTGTATAGGGAAGGAGGAAGATTTTACTCTACCACCAAGTTAGGCCTAACAAAAACTTTGTCTAACTGCGACTTGAACTGTTCTTTCAAGGAACTGTCACCGCAGGGAAAGAATATAGGGAGTAAAGAAGAGAAATGAAAACAGTGAGTGAATGATATATATAAGTTCTGATGTTTAATAAAATTATATATATTCACTATAAACACACATTCCAATGACCAGTAGACCAAGTGTTATTATTGTGACATAAAGCTATACAGAGGAATGAGTCAGGGAATTAACGATAATTTTGTTAATTAGAAAAAGAACTCTAGGTAACTCTCAAATCAACTGCATGATCTCTCACCTTTTTTCGTCCTTTGCTCTTGCTTTTGCTTCTTTTGTTTTGATTTTTCCCCTTCTTTTTTGTGCCTTTCTTGTTTTTGGGTTTACCTGGCCTCTTCTTACGTTTGTCTTTGTTTTTGCTCGATTTGACTTGTCCCTTCTTGTTTTTGGATTTACCTGGCCTCTTCTTACGTTTGTCTTTGTTTTTGCTCGATTTGACTTGTCCCTTCTTGTTTTTGGATTTACCTGGCCTCTTCTTACGTTTGTCTTTGTTTTTGCTAGATTTGACTTGTCCCTTCTTGTTTTTGGATTTACCTGGCCCCTTCTTACGTTTGTCTTTGTTTTTGCTCGATTTGACTTGTCCCTTTCTGTTTTTGGGCTTACCTGGCTCCCTGTCTTTCTTCTTGTCACCTTTGTTTTTACTCGCTTTGATCTGCCCCCTCTTGTTTGTGCGTTTGTTGCTTTGGGGTTTACCTGACCCCTTCTTACGTTTGTCTTTTCTTCTGTTATCTTTCTTTTTCTCACCTTTGACTTCCACACTCTTAGGTTTATCCTTGCTACTGTTATCTTTATTTTTGTCAATTTTGACCTGCTCCTTCTTGATTTTGGGCTTACTTAGCTCCTTCTTACGTTTGCCTTTGCTTCTATTATCTTTGTTTCTGTCACTTTTGATCTCCACCGTCTTACGTTTGTCCTTGCTGCTGTTATCTTTGTTTTTGTTACCTTTGAGATCCACCCTCTTGTTATTGTTCTTTGTGGCTTTACGTTTTCTTTTGTCGATATCTTTGTTCTCTTCGTTATCGGCTCTCACCCTCTTGTTCTTGTCTTCGTCGTCATCTTTGTTCTTATCGTTATCGTCTTTGTTTTTGTCATCTTTGTTTTTGCTCTGTTTGATCTGCCCCCTCTTGTTTGTGCCTTTGTTGCCTTGGGGTTTACCTGGCCCCTTCTTACGTTTGTCTTTGATTCTTTTATCTTTCTTTTTCTCACCTTTGACCTCCACCCTCTTACGTTTGTCCTTGATGCTGTTATCTTTGTTTTTGCTTTTTTCGACCTTCCCATTCATATTTTTGTTATTCTGGGGGTTACCTAGCCCTCTATTACCTTTGTCTTTGCTTCTGTTATCTTTGTTTTCGTCTCCTTTGACTTCCACACTCTTAGGTTTGTCCTTGCTACTGTTATCTTTGTTTTTGTTACCTTTGAGATCCACCCTCTTGTTATTGTTCTTTGTGGCTTTACGTTTTCCTTTGTCGATATCTTTGTTCTCTTCGTTATCGGCTCTCACCCTCTTGTTCTTGTCTTCGTCGTCATCTCTGTTCTTATCGTTATCGGCTCTCACCCTTCTGCGTTTGTTTTTGTCGTCGTCATCCTTATCAGCTCTTACACGAACTCGAACCTTTTTGGATCTGACCTTTTCATCAACATCGTTCTTGTTGAGTTCAGCCAACAGTTCTGGATTATCCAGGGTCGCTGCGTCTCTGAGTTGGTTGGTGTCGGCGTGTGCCTGGACGACCATAAAGGCCACAACCAGGCCAAGCGACAAGACTACGAACAGCCTCATGAGGATAAAAGGGCAGGCTCCCTTACCAGCGACTCTTCTTCCTCGAGGGTGATGTTGTGGTGCTGGCAGTGGCTGGACAACTGTGTGCGTAGTTGTCTGTGATGACCACTTGACGCATTGAGCCTAGTTTATATTCACTTCGTTACATTCCTACACCTCAAGCTCCTCCCACATTAGCCTAGCTCCTCCCTCTCTACCTCTCTCCCCCACCTCATTATCACATCTGCTGCTCTTAGTACTATTCCATAGTACGGTACCCTTCGACCCCTCCTACCAGCAGAACCATTCTTGTGTTATATAAGGTAACGGGAAAGGGAAAAGAAATAAGTCAAATGAATAACTTTTCATAAGTACTTTCCAGGTTTACGTGTTTACCACTGCATGGGCTTGAGGGAGTCGGCCTAATATTTTGAGCCTTAATTAAATTGAAGTTATTGCCTAATCGTTTTTGGCTTTCGTGATCAAAGATCAATCTTTGTTTTGGTGAGCATACAGTATATGTTAGTGCAATGATCAGTGAGTGGGATTCTTAGTTAAATCCGGCAAAATTTTACAAAATCAAAGGGGAACAAATAGGTTAATGAGGATAATTTGTCTGTATCAGATAAGACAGACTTAGCATTGTTTCCCATAGATGTTTACACGCAACAACTTTCGTGACTTTGGTAACAACATTCTTGGTTCTGAGGTGAACCTCGAGAAGCTAGCAGCAATATTTCTTAAAACCCTGTTACACATTCACTATTTCCATCCCGACCGCACTATACTAATCCAAATATTAGCTCTGTCGTGACATTCCTTCTAAATTGTTATCTCTCCACGGAAATACTAATGTGTGACCGATGATTATGACCGAAATACGACAGGGCTACGACAACGTCACGACTGACTTATTTAAAAACAATACGACAGCATTATGACTGCTACGACCACATGACGGTAGCGTTACAAAGGTATCACGATAGAGTTTCCACTTCCCCTTACATGCTCAGAGGGGGGGGGGGTGCTGGAGACAAAAATGAAGGTGACACCCACATATACTTAGGGCTTCTGTGGAGAGATAACAGTGTTGATGGAATGTCACTGGATTAGTAGCGTTGTTGAGATGGAAATCATGAATGTGTTACAGGGGCTTAACATTTTTTTATGCGGTGATGGCTTTACTATTATCCAGAGAGCGTTACGATGAATCAACGATTTCATAATTACGTTACGATAGGGATACATATGGAGCAACAAATCTAGAGTTTCATTATTTTTTTTTTCAGCTTGCTGAAATTTCTCGGTGGGGGGGGGGGGCAATAGTTTGCTACGACTATCCAATAGTGTGCTACGACTCTCAGACTACGCTACAAATGACCAAAGATCATGATACCTAGGGCGCTTCGAACACTATTAGTAGTGCTGTCAGGGTGGAAATTCTGAATGTACGACAAGGGCTTTATTGAACTAATTTGGATAATTAATTGTCTACTATTGTACTAAACCTCCCAACAAAGAGGCCCAAAATACATACTGTAAATGTATAGGGACTGATGTCGATGCTTGTTTAGCTTTGAGTCGCACATTAACTATGTAATCAAGACCAATAACATTAGCCCTATTGTATCAAACAGAAATATGTTAATTATATAATACACAATACCACAATTAAATATAATACACAATTACCAAGATAAACTTGGTACAAATACCTTTATGGTTGTAAGATATACAGTATAGCTTAATTTCTTTGTTGATAACCATTGTTTCGCTGACGCAGTTCCCACTACAATGAAAGGTAACCCCATCACAACAACAACAACAGCATCCACCACGACCACCACAGCAATGCTACTTACAACCACTACAATCAAAACGACCTCAACCATCATAACAATAATTACCACAAACACCAAAAACGTAGAACCACACCACAACCATAACCACCAAACAAAATAATACAACCACCAAAAATGTAGAACCACACCACAACCATAACCACCACACAAAATAATAACACATCGATCAAAAGTTAACAATACATCCACAGTGGCCACACGTCATCAATTCGGTCCCCAAGTTGAACACCTGTGCCTTCTCCACCCACCCACGTTTATGTGTGAAGGGAGGAGAGGAGAGTAGGCGGAGACAGTGGCGTTTCTAAGGGAAATTATGAGGTCTCTGGAGGGATGTATTAGTCTTTTTAGATAACTTTTAAACATTTGAGAATGATGTGAAAGTCTCATATAATGATCTTGGCTGGAATTGTGAGAGTTGATGTTATCTCTCAGGTATGTTTTATTGCATAGAAAGGTCATTGAACACTAAGCTAATTAATACATAACGCACCAAGGAATACACAAAATGAAACAATAGAAGGGTTTTTATAATATACGTCAACAAAATATGTATTACCTTACGCAATGAATATGATTTAGATGAATATAGTTTTCAGACAGGGCTGCTGTTGCATGCAACTGCTAGATTAGACAAAATTATAATGACAAGGTTTTTATATACAGAGAGTAGCAGTATCTTTACCGCAGCTTGATCCTACCATTATTATGTCGGCTGTCAAATTTATCATCAAAATAATCCTAAGTCACTTCCCTCAGCGCGTGCACTTTCGATTGATATCATAGCCCTATGTTACTCAATCTGTCACTGGTCATAGAAACTCTGAGAAATGTTTCACAAATTTCATTTTTGAAAAGCCATCAGCAGCTGTTGACTATAACTTGGGCCAGCTGTCAAATGCGGCCCTACAACCACATATGAATAACATAAATTGTACGATCGATATAGGTTTGCTAATAAAAAGTGAAGATACCAACCAAGGGGCCAGCCCAAAATCTGGGGGGGAGGGATAGTCCCCCTTGGCCGTCCTGTAGAATTACCACTGGGAGGGGAATGGGAGAAAAAGAGCTCAAAGACGGAGGGCGAAGTGAGAATGAGAATCGGGGAAGTGCGAATACAAGTGGGGGTCAGAAGGAAAGTGTAGGAGAGAAAAGGAGACACGACGAAAGAAAATCTCTCTCTCTCTCTCTCTCTCTCTCTCTCTCTCTCTCTCTCTCTCTCTACACACACACATATATATATATATATATATATATATATATATATATATATATATATATATATATATATATATATATATATATATATATATATATATATATATATATATATAACACAAAAGACAACTACCCTCTCAACACATTTTTGAAAATGTGTTTTATATCATAACCCTACATCTGCAAAATTTTACTGAAACTTTCATAACTGTACACCTGCAAAAATTTACTAAAAATTTTCATGATCCTGGAACAGCAACATTTTCATGACTAAACATGCAGAATTTTACCAAACATTCCATATCCCAGACCCGCAAACTTTTCATGACCCTGGTGCTACAATATGCTACCAATAACATGATAACCCCGTGACCTACAGGAATGTTTACAAAAGAATAATGACCTACGGAATTTTACCAAATATTATTGAGGCGGCCACATCCAAAGTATCGGCACGCCATCTGTTCGTTAACCAAGTTGAGCACATGTGTGCCCTCGTTTGTGTGTGAAGGGAGGAGAGAGAGGGGGCGAGGAAGGGGAAAGGGGGGGGGTGGCAAATTTAAAAGAAACAAAGCGAGGGGTTATGGAAGAGGGAGAGTCGTGGGTGTGGAGATAGAGAGGGACAAAAGGAAGGTGTGGGAGGTGAATAATGGAGAAATTGTGACAAGGAGGTTAAGGTCCAGAAAGATAGAAAAAGTTATTGTAGTATTAATGAGGTTGTAAGCCGGGATCGAGAGGAAAGGACAAGTGAATGTGAACAATGTTCAACCCTTTACCCTCTTGAGAAGACTTATCTAAATTTACTCCCCGTAGGAGGGGGGGGGGGGTATTGCCTGTAGTAATATGGGCAATACTTTAAGGGTTTTGACATCCCTTCGGCCCCAGCCACTAGCTTTAAGGTCTTTTCTTTCTATTTCCTTCCTGCTTGCCGTCACACCTCTCGATCACCTTTTTCTGGCGCTATATGACCTCGCTGTTTCAGCCTAATATCAATCAATAAATCAATCCCTAAAATGGCTTGTCACTTGTACTGTTCATTACCTTCACCACAGACCTGACAATACCACTAATACATATGTGCATGAAAATATTCTGAACAGATGATGCAACCCAAATCATTATACCACAAACACTACACAGTTGGAACATTACTTACTACTCCAATAAGAAGTAGACAGATTAAACTATTATGAACGATCATGGACAATAGAAAAACTTAGAAAAATATACATACCTTGTACTGTACTAGGAATAAAAAAGAGCCTGGCGATGCTTTGACTCTTTCAGCTTTTGGCTCCATTTCTTGGCTTCCTCCCAACAAGCCACTATGTAGGCATCCTTCCCAACATTTGTATAGTCAATCATATAAGTAGTGTTTTCGTTTCTAGGTCCATACATTTTCAAACAGATAAGTTGACTTATCTGTTTGCAAGAATTGCTTCACAAGTGTGACAACTGTTTTACAACAGAATACAATACCAACCCTAACCACTACAGTACACACATACTCCTATGTTCAGAGTAATGAGGAGAGTTGGAAATATTTGGCTGAAAATGTATTGTATGTGTGTATTGTATGCCACCGAATATGGCCGGGGTAGCCATGTAATAATTGATGACAATGGGTTATCCAAAGGCTTGTTCAGGATATGGTTTTTATTCATTAACTTTATGTAGAAACAGTACATATAAAGTATAGGATGATGGTGCTGAAGAGTTGTGGCCCAAATGATCACTTGCTGGATAAACTTGGTAAGTACCGGCGTACAGTACTGTAGCTCAGCACACAGGTCACCTCTCATCAATGATGTACAGTACTTGGCATCCTCTATTGGCCACTGTTTTCCTGAGGGAGGATACCAGTATAGGGTTAGTAGAGGCATAGGAATAGATTACAGTGTTGGTGGTATGTGTGTTGAATGGTTGTATTGTATGAGTTTTGGGGGTTGTTATGGTTGTAAGGGTTATAGGGATATTTAGTACATTACTAATTGGTTGCTGTTAGTAGAACATGAACAGATTATAAAATTCTCAAGAAACCTGGATAGTTAATTAGTGGGTTGTTACAGTAGCAGAATGTTAGGGTTGTTGAAGGATAGGTATTGCCTAGGGTTGGTAATGTTTTGTGCAGGGGCTGTAATGCTCATATAACATGAGTTATGAATTACAATTTGACAATGGCATTTGAAAGATGGTAAAAAGTACATAACTAACATTTCAGTTTAATATATTCATCTCTTTATATATAGAAAAATTCTCTTGATATACAATACGGTTAGAAAACCATTCCCTTTCTCTCTTCAGCTTATCCCTGAGAGGAGGACAATGCACATATATATAGCCTATGTTTTATATTCTTGATCTTGGAGTTGCTGATTGCAGGTCCACTCAACTGGGTTTAAGGAAGGGTCAACATGGGTTCATTACTTACCTGGTCGCTATGGTAATTGTTGATACTGATTGTTGTGGTCGAGACGGTAGCATTGGTCGTGGTAATTGGTTTTATTAGATATGTTGTTGGTGGTAATTAATATGATGATAGTGGCAGTGAAGTGTAGCCCTGTTTTCAGCGGAGTGCAAGTGGGGATTGCCATATCTGCTTCCTCACCATCAACAGAATTCATCACTGTTGTCTGTATTGATGAAACTTCGGGACTGATTATTTAAACAGAGCCGACAAACGCAACAATAGAGACAGCAACAAAAGACAAGCCAGAAGCAGCACTACACACTGAGCCAAAGCAGACATAGCATGCAGACGTATGAGACAAAGTACACAAATAAGAATAATGTAGGCATGGATGCATGCAGGCAGAATTTGGGTACCAAAAAGACATATCACGTTTGTTTACTGTACTGTATAATTATGAACTACCAGCCAAAAACCCACACGGGGTATAGGGTCCGGCGTGGCGTAACGATGGTCAAGCTAAATCAAAATTTAGTATATATTTAGGCCTTTGCTTGTACAGTATCATCTAGTCACTTCTAGTGCCATAAACCCTCGACTCATGAGTGACCAAAACAGACGAGATAATTTAGATAAGTCACCGATGACAGAACAGATGCAATGAGGAATATAAAGCTCGACTGAATACATAAACGAATTGAGATGTTTGATTTTCACAACGACGGCACCACTAAAAATTCACTCACATTTGAAAGATTTACTTTAGTAACTCTAGTTGTTTCGTGCAGCATAGCATATAGCACAGTCGGTTAAATGCTATCGCTATGGTTAACATGAATAGAACACACGCTTGCAGTCATTCAAAGTTCTACTGTACTCTGGGGCGTAAATGATAATAATAAAATAAAGAGCTTGCCACACGCCTTCCTGTAAAATTACCTGAAACAGAGAAATCATCATATTATCAACATATCAGCTGCATAGAGCTTGTCGGCCGGTAAATAGAGCAGCATTCACGTATCGTTGTGGAAGTAGAGCGGTAGAGAATGTGAATTGAATGTGAACGTGATATCTGTACAGTCGGCAGCTCCCCCTTCCTCGTGACAACTCCTCCTCACACTCCTCTGTATGGGGTTGGCATAGAGAGTTAACATGTTTCCTCGTCTTTTTCCTAACCTTTAATAAAATGCGTCCTCAGTTTCTCTAATATATATATTTTTTTTTTCTGAGTTAATTTGTGAAAAGTGTGGAGGAGATATTCTTGTGTTGTGTAAGCTCTTAGGTGGAGCGTCTGAGTGATGTGGAGTGAAAACATTATCTTATAATGCCTTAGCTTAGGTCCAAAAGCTATAATTGTGGTTAGTTAAGGATTTTTTTTTTTTTTTTTTTTTTTTTTTTTTTTGTGAAAGAGTGAAAAAGAACTGTAAGAGAAGGTGATAAAGAAGGGAGTTTTAGAAATAAGCAGAAGAGGGTTTTGTAAAAGAAGAGAAAAATAGTAGTAGTAGTAGTAGTAGTAGTAGTAGTAGTAGTAGTAGTAGATGGAAAGGGAGGGCAAGGAAATAGAAAGAAGAAATCGAAATGGTTGGAGCTGTATGTTATGTTACCGTCCGAAATACAGCAGCCACAGGTCTTGCCCTTGCAGAGCTTCTTGTGCTCCTTCCATACCCCGTGACACTCGTGTTTGGGCTTACACTCCCCGTTCGACTTGGTACACTTTTTCTTGGTTACGCATTTAGCTGTCAGGGAAAGGGATCCGACAGTAATGTTAGTTTGGGGGTAGGGGTAGGATAAGAGAGATGGGAGGAAGGGTGGGATGGAGAGGTCGTTAAGGGGAGATTCTTTTTTTGGTGAATTAGGCTAGAAAGTCTCTGATTCCTCCATACTATGCCACGAAACAACATATCCTCTGTTAGTACCATTGAGGGTGTCTGATTTCTGATATAGTTAGGAGGAATCAGTAGCCTTCCAATTTACCAACAAGAGAATCTCCTCTTAAGGGTGCATGGATGAGTAGGGTTTAGGGGAAAGGGAAAAGAATTATTATACAAGAGGGACTGAGTATGTAGATGTGAGGGGAGTGCATGGGAGGGGAGTGATTAATCAACTCTCTCGTCATAGCCTTCTTTCACCTCACTTTCATAATCCTCCCCAACATCTTCCTACCATTTTTACCTTGCCGGTCATAGCCATCCCTCCTCTCTCTTTCATGATCCTCTTTGCTGCCTGGACCATCACAGTCTTCCCCTCTCTTTCATACATAACATCATTACCATCCTTTCCCTGTCCTTATTCCGTGCTGTGATGTACCAATATATATTTTACTATAGTGTATTGTACTTACGAAGGCAGCATTTGCAGCCGTGACCAGTACACCACTTATGGCCCATTTTGGCTTTCCCGCTATGACACTCGTCCTTTACACAATGTCCTTTCTTTTTGAGACATTTAGCAGTGGGTTCACAGCCTGTGGGGTACAACACTGCTTTAGTGGAGAAAGGTATGTACACTATATAGTACAATATCACCTTTAAAAACATCACACCTTACGGGGAGGATGGACAGACGTGGAAATGAGCAATTCAATCCGTGTTTTGTAAGAGGGACAAAGTTGATAATGAAAAGGTAAGCATGCAATCAGACAGAAACTTACAGAGTGAGGAAGTAAGGTTGCCTTTTGTTCTTATTGAAGTTTTTTATTTATTATTTTGTTTCTGGGAAGGTAACACCAATGGCAAAAGTGACGACCTGTAGAATTGTTCCTTGGAATGAAAAGGGGAATTATATTTAATTGTGCTGTACAATATATTTATCTGAGTGTTTCCTATAATCAGCAAGTTGTGTTTTTAATCTCTGCCTTTCCACTATCTTTCCCTTCCTCACATTATATCCGCTGACTCTTCCACTTATTTATTCCATCTATTGAGGTTACCCTTTCTCTCGTCATTATCACATACTCTTCTTCTTCCTCAATTTGGCAACTTTCTCATTATATTCATTATTCCAAATAGTCTGTTGCCACATTCTTCCAAACAAACTTTTTCCATAACTTCCAACTGACGTTACTTCACATTCACTTTATTCCCAGATCCGTACTCTTTCCCAGGTCACTCATCCATCATTTTCATTGTTGTACTTCCATTGACATCCTTCCAACTTAATTCATCCTACTGTTTTATCCCTTTTCATTCCTTTTTCAATTGCTCCCTTTTTCTCTATTCTTTATTCTCCATCATGTCATCTTTTATATACCCTCAATCGCATCTATTCCTTCCTCTTTCTTTTATATTACCTTCCCATTTGCCTGTACGTACACCTTCCGTTCCTATTTCCCATCTGCACGTACCACCTCTTGTTTCCTCCTTACCTCCACCTTCCTTCATGTAGCAGCACTTGCAGTTGGGTTTGGAACAGAAGAGCCCATCCTTGTTAGTCACCGAGACCTGGCCTGGCTTGCAGTACTTCTTGCTCTTCACACACTCTCCATGTAGGATGTTGCAGGATTCCAGAGGCTTGCACTCTGTCATACATAGGAGGTCATATTGCGTTAAAGGGGATTAATTGTTTAGTTGAAATGGAGGGATACTGAATCTTCCACACTGTGCTAGGAATCGGTTGATAGAGTATAAAAATAAAAAAAACGATTATGGGATCTGTTACGTTGAGTTGTTTAGAGTGCAATATCCACTATAATATACTCATCATAAACGACCCTATTAATGGGAGAGTATACTTTTGGTACATTGGAGTGCCTTGATTCCTCCAAAGTATGCTAGGAAACAGAACCAGATGGACAAATATAATGGTATTCTGTTGCTTGGAATAGTTTGGAGGAATCATTATCTCCAAAAATGCCAATATCCTACTATACCCTCCCCAGATTACTATGTTGTTTTTGTTGTTGTTGTTTGCGACCTTATGTTGTTGTTGTTGTTTGGGACCTTATGTTGTTGTTGTTGTTGTTGTTGTTGTTGTTTGGGACCTTATATTGATGTATGTTGTTTGGACAATATTTGTATAATTTTGTGCATTGGAGATAATATTATTGTTCTTAGTTTTAATAATATTTGTTTTGTGTATATTATCTGTGTTAACTCTGGTTGATAAACATTCATCGATCTATCTTTCTATTTGTCTATCTATCAGTCTATGGGATTAGTACTTTAACTAGGAGAATAGTAGCGTTATATTAAGCCATTTTGGGTCAAGCTAGATTTGGTTAGCTAAGTACGAATTTGAGGTCACATAAAAGTATACCGTAACAGCAAGTAAGTATATTGTATATCAGGTTAAACTGGTTTGTATTGGACCACACCAAGTGATTGAGTGAATGTTAAACTGAATGAAGTGTTGTTAGACTTTGGACGATATATATATATATATATATATATATATATATATATATATATATATATATATATATATATATATATATATATATATATATATATATATATATATATATATATATAGTGATGTATATTCCACAGGTGTGTTATGTAATGTCGGTGAATGGTAGACTACTGATCCTTCCAAACTATGCCACAAAACAGACCAAGCCTACTACTTTAAGGTACAGTGACCCATTTCCTGTCACAATTCAAATGAATTTTGAACCTCCAGTTCCGAGTTAATATCAGAGGTTTCTTAAACCTACCAATTGAATCTACCAATTAAAGTAATTTGTTGTATTTCCAGTTAGTGCTTTGATTGTACCTGTTTTATTATTAAGGCTTCGTAAAGTTAAGATTGGCGAGACCTGTATAATACATGTGAAACAAGTCATATAAGCTTCTCTGTATAAATAAGATTTATCATCCAAAATTTATTCTAGTATTTTCACAGTTCTACATGGTACAGTAAAAAGGGCTAGAAATTTGACAGTATATTTCAATGTTCAATTTATCTTTGATAATGCCGCAAGATGCACTTAATAATCCACTCGGTAATGTATGCAGTACAATTGAACTTTATATTGTAATTTACTTACATTTTCTTTTAGAGAGTGTCAAAGAAAAATATGTAAGATAGAATATACTTACTTCTCTTACCACCGTATCCTTTGGGGTCGGTATCCATCTGGCGCTCTTTCTTGTCCCCTGTAACGAAGGCAATGAATAGATATGTAAATAAAAACCTGAAGACATTATGTTTATGTTGGTGATGTGGAGCTCATGTTGGTATTGTTATAGTATTGTACAGGATTGATGTGTTATGTGTGGTGCTAAAGTATTACACCAGACTGATACAGGACTAATAATAATTACTGTATGGTGTTACTTGTATAGTGTTATTAATAGTGTCGACTTAATGTTATTGTCCTACCGTCAAGGGCTGGTGGTGTAGTGTTTATGGTGGCAGGGGATAGTGGTATGATAAGCAGTTCGATGGTGGTAGGTAGTGGTGTGATGTCAGCTTTGTGGTACTATGGTGATGTGATGGAGTTTGTGTTGGCATGATGGTTAGTGAAGTGTTATTGTAAAGTAAAGTGTTGTTGTAGTAAAGTTCCATTAATTCCACGGAGAAAATGATGGTGTCTCCTAGCAACTGGTCAAAGCTCCAAGGATAAAGTTCCGCCAGCTTCTTGTAGCAGGAACTATTTCATGGGCAACGGTCATACTTCTCATTTCTTTTCTCAACCCTTCTGCAGTTGGGAAGTACCTACATACAGTACATGGTTGTTGCCTTCAGGATACGGCCTAGGTCATACACTCTCTGTAGACACCAGCAACAAAACCGTGAGGAGCAAGCTAAAAAGGAAAAAAAACAAAAACTAGATACAGTGGCGAGAGGTACAGTTTCCAAGATGGTCGACACCTACCTCAGCATGGCCTAATGAGAACTTCCCCCCACCCCTAATCGCTCCCTTAGGAATACCATCCCCATCAGGGAATGTATGTCAACCAGGTGAGGACTTGTCTGTGCACATATATATCTGCTTCCTGCAACCCTCTTCACTGGTTCGCCTCTTATCAAGGCAGATATCTCCTCCAAAATTTCCACCACCAGGTAGAGAAGGGCATACAAAGCCTAGGCATACCTGAACCTTGTTTAGGCAGCAAGCAAGGGTCAAGGGTGCAAGTGGTATAGCTACGGCCAGCCATATCACATCCCACCTCACAGCCCTCGGTACAGCCACTGCTAAGTGTTGCATAGCCCCAAAATGTGTTACAACCACTGCCAGACGCATTACCCTCATACCATCCGACATTACAGCCACTGCTAAGTGTTGAAGGAGTGTCATGGCCACTGTTAGATACTTCTTTCTGACCTCCGATGGGTTCTGTCTCCTACACTCAGACGACCGGCAGAACACCTTGTTGCAGCCCTTTTTAGACCTTACCCGATGGCCTTCTGTAGAGCCATCCCTTCCGCAAGGGGAAGATACCCTAGTGAAGAGGGTCAACTGATCGGCATCACACCCCACCTGTTACATTTGCACCAGGACTCACTCCTGCGCCTGACGACAGCCCCAGGTGGTTGTATGCTGATGAAAGCAATCTGGACGTGCCCCTCCGCGATCCAGCCCCAGGGAACAGCAAATTAGACCTACATGCTGCCACACTGAGTATAGTGATTCGAGTAACAGCTACAATGCACCACAGTGCAGGAGGAAATTGGGAGCCCCTGACAATAGAGATTTATATGTGTAATGAAGGTGTATACGAGCCTTAGGTCCCATTAACAAGTAGCGTTTATGAATGTGCGTCTTGAAGCGCGTGTCCAAGACAATGGCAGTGTATGAAGTCGTTCATATGCAAACACAGTGGTTTCCAAAACGTGCGAGTAGCAAGATCCTCATCGTAACTGTATTTGCGATATACATAAAATGGAATAAGGGCATACACACAGAGTGGCTACTGCTGCATTTAGTAGGCAGCGGGAGTGTATATATATATATATATATATATATATGCCATAATCCAGACAACGAGAGTGCTATACCTACAAAAGAGAAAAGAATACGATAAAAAACAATTAGCATAATGTTGACACCTGTATTGCTCACTGTTACCTCACATGCTCTTTTGTCCGCTATCTGTGTGTATTGAGTGTGAACCCCAGTGTATACCACCTGGCCAAGGAAAGCCGGTCCTATATCAAGTATGTATCTGCAATACTGTATATCTCTACGTATAGGTAAATATCATAACCTCCAACATAGTCTCGTATTAATCGTGCATCTATCCCATATAATAATGTCAGTGTGGTTTTCTTGCCCCGGTAAGCTTTGTAACAAGTTGTGTTTAAATTATTCTTCCTACTGAGAATACCGACTCAGTTATGACGTCAGAGCATAACAATATATTTATGTAACAGGTTATGTAAGTCAAGAGTAAGGGGACAGGCTATATAAGTGTTGTATAAAGGGGAGGGGGAGGAGGCGTTACAATGAGGTTGAGAAATGGGGAAGCTCTCACACGTAAGCATCCTCTACACACACACAGTACAATTACAAGTACGTTGATTACACAATTACACATACAACCACACGTATGCTTATGGATGCACACACACACAATCACACGTACACACATTCGTACACACTTGAAACAGAATACTTATGACGGATTAATAACATGACGTGGTCACATCAAATTTTTGTTTTGTTTAATCTACTGGAATTGTGGGATATATTTTGTGTCATACTGAAATTGTAGGAAATGCACTTTCAGCTTAATCTGCTAACGTTCTTTTGTGCAGTTTACTTCGCCACCAATTTACACTTACATTTTTTCTTAGTTTTCGCCTTCATTTCTCGCTCTATCTCACTTCATTTTTATACTCGTTATATGCTTCATTATAATTATACTCGTTACAGGGACTCTAGGCAGTACACATTCTTCAGCAATCACATAACATCAGAGCTCAATTATATAAACTAATACATACTATTAAACACTCACTCTATACACTAACACTATAACACTCCAGAACACTATACCTGTCTATTCTTCACATTTACCACACAAGTTAGTATCCATTCACTAAAGAATACTCCCACTCTATTTACCTATCAGGACTCCCACACAGTGTACACATTCCCCACGACTCCCACACAGTGTACACATTCTCCACGACACCCACACAGTGTACACATTCTCCACGACTCCCACACAGTGTACACATTCTCCACGACTCCCACACAGTGTACACATTCTCCACGACTCCCACACAGTGTACACATTCTCCACGACTCCCACACAGTGTACATTTTGTCCATGACTCTTCAATGTTGCAATTCCTCCTCTAACTCACCAGTGATGCAACATTTGCCCTTCTTGCAGGCGTTCTTGAGTACTCGACCACCTTTACAGGAAGCGTCTCTCCTGATGCACCTCCCAGGGCAACTCTGTGGGGAGGGGGTGGTGTGTGGTCAGAGAGAGAGAGAGAGAGAGAGAGAGAGAGAGAGAGAGAGAGAGAGAGAGAGAGAGAGAGAGAGAGAGAGAGAGAGAGAG
This sequence comes from Petrolisthes cinctipes, assembly GCA_033782935.1. Taxonomy (NCBI): domain Eukaryota; kingdom Metazoa; phylum Arthropoda; class Malacostraca; order Decapoda; family Porcellanidae; genus Petrolisthes; species Petrolisthes cinctipes. The sequence goes on along the minus strand of JAWQEG010000285.1, from coordinate 74,949 downwards.
AGAGAGAGAGAGAGAGAGAGAGAGAGAGAGAGAGAGAGAGAGAGAGATGAATGCTTTTAAGTAATGGTTACTTTTTATTATGTGAATTATTGTGCAAGAGGAAATAGAGATAACATTATGAGAACATGTAAATGGCAAGGTAAGAGTACTGGGAGAGAAGATAGAAAGAGAACAGGGTGTGACTGACATAGGTTCTAATTTCAGATATTGTCAGGATAGGCATTATAATGTTCGTACATTGATTAATCTACCCACACATTCCAGTCATGGGCTTAACATATCCAGAGAATTGATATAATGAATAAACATTTATTTTGTTTTTAACACTGAATGTAGTGTTAACTTCTTTTTAAATAAAAAATCCTTCACCTGTCTTTGTTCCTTGACTGGACTGCCGCCGCTCCTGGTCTTGTCCTTGTTTTGGACTCGCACTCTCTTGCGTTTGTCGTTGTTGTCGTCATCCTTATCAGCTCTTACACGAACTCGAACCTTTTTGGATCTGACCTTTTCATCAACATCGTTCTTGTTGAGTTCAGCCAACAGTTCTGGATTATCCAGGTTCGCTGCGTCTCTGAGTTGGTTGGTGTCGGCGTGTGCCTGGACGACCATAAAGGCCACAACCAGGCCAAGCGACAAGACTACGAACAGCCTCATGAGGATAAAAGGGCAGGCTCCCTTACCAGCGACTCTTCTTCCTTGAGGGTGATGTGTTGGTAATGACAATGGCTGGACAACTGTGTGTTGGAGACTGTGTTGACCAGTTGTTACCGTATTATGATGTGTGCAGAGGTGTCTGTACTTGGGTCTTTTGCAACATGCAGTTGACGGTCTCGGCTTATATTCATCTGCACACCTCCCTCGCACCTCATAAGCTCCTCCCACCCTTAACCCTCCCCAACTCCCAGCTCAGCTATACTTTTCCCCAATCTTGCCACACCAACTTACCCTCTAGCTCTCTGTTTCTATTTGTTCAGCATCTTTTATTTCGCTACCTCTCTCTACCCTTCATCGCTTCCTTTTGCGTTATTTCCAACTAGTAGGCTTACAACTACACCTCTATTTCACAACAAAAAAATTACGTTTATAACTCAACTCTGACATTACATAGAATTCAGTAAATCCAGATTTATTCACTCCTTATATATTCTTCTTTTGCCCACTAACACCATCTCCCACAGTTACTTTCCTTCCCTATGCTCACCCAACTTCTCTTTACCCTTACCCACGCCCTTTTAAATTCACCTACTTTTACATTCATTCTTCCTCTTTAGCACTCAAATCCCTTCAGTTCCGCATTGCATACACGTTTTAATTAACTCCCCTTCGTTTTCCCCTTTACTTTCCCTTCACCTTCTCTCCCAGGTTTTCCTCCCACCTAAATTCACCCCCAATTCGTACAACCTCCCTCTTCCTCTAACCTTCCCACAGCTACACCTGTTCAGTAGCGGGATGATGTGGCATGTGTCCCCCCCCCCCTTCCTCCCCTCCTTCCCCTACGAACCACCTATTGTTCCCTGCATCACCCAAACCCTCCCAGAACCTCCACGTCCCCTCACACACACACACACACACACACACACACACACACACACACACACACGTAATGTAAGCCTCTTCCACATCATCACCCTGGTACATAGATTCCCAGATAAACACGAATACAGCAAAACACCTACTACCACATTTATAGCTTCATAATCACATTCACAAACACACCACCACAATCTTACCATCATAACCACCTATTCACAACTACACTGTCACAATCACAAAACGACAATCACACCCTGATAAGGAATTGAGTGTTGGAGTATAAGAACAACACACACACACACATACACACCACTGTCCCCTCCATTATAAGAACCAGCTACAGTTGTCCTTCTTTGACGCCTTGGCAGAAAAGTCTCCAAGTAGGCTAAAAATATTACCCTTCTTTTGAAATCAGCCGCAAAATATATATAAACAATTTCCTTTTACAACATTAAGCTGTTGAAATTTCTCTTTACATTATAATCCCTGCAGACTTCAGATTTCATTTACAATGATTGGAAGTTACAAAAAATTATTAAACTTTATAAGGTGTTCAATGTTTGACAGAAATTTGTATGTAACTGTCATGGTTTCACCTTTGTCCTCAAAACAATGATGATCCCATGACCACAAATATGTCATGGCAGCCACAACCACAAATATGTCATGGCAGCCACAACCACAACTACAAAGGCGACACGTCATCCGTTTGGTCCCCAAGTTGAACACCTGTGTGTCCCTCCCATCCCCCGCTTTTGTGTGAAGGGAGGAGAGGGAGGGGCTGGGAAAGGGAGAAAAAGGGGGGGGGGGGCAATGTGGAACAGGAAGGGAGGGAGGAGCGAGGGAGAGAGGATAGATAGGGACAAAAGGAAAGTAAAGGAGAGATAAGAGAGAAATAATATCAGACAAATTTTAAGGCATAGGAAAAAAAACAGAAAGAGTGACCTGAAGCATTAATTTTATAAGGGTGAAATGAGGGTGAAATATTGGTGTCAATCGTGGCAGAATTTCAACCATGTATATACCGTATAGCCTATACACTAGATATTTATGCTTATTTCCTCGTGTGTTCTCTCATCACCTCGTGTTATCATATTATCTTTCACATTTTAACTCTTTTTCATCATCCGTGTTCTAACCCTGGCACCGCCGTCCTCATTAATTCCTCCTCACATTATCAACATTGAATAATTAATAAAATGTAACATAAGGTATAATACCACTTACTTTTGAAGTTTTTATTTATTAATTAATTTGTAGTCATTAATTCTTCTATCGGCATTACTATGGACAATCATTACCTTGTATTTTATATTTTTTCATTGCTATTAATGTGAACATTCACTAACTTGTATATTATATTCTTCTTCTATCGCTATTATAGTGGACATAGCATTTCTGAACTCTCATTTGAAGGCATGCAACACTTGTCGAGTTACTCAGTCTAACCCCTTTTCTGTCCAACTCCCTAGCCTAATGAAACAGTTAACCTGTACTCTCAGTCTATAATAATAATATACTAAATGGTCAACTCCTTCAAACGTAGTGTGTCCAGGCATCTTGATGTGAACAATAAGTGGGTTTCTAGCCCACTTATCCACATCTTTCTCAATAAACTAAATAAGTAAATTAAATTAATAAATAAATAAATGAAAATAAAAGTCCCCTACTGGAAATTGAGGTACCATTGTGCTTCCAGGCCTGGTCTGGTCTGGAGTAATTAATTAATAAACCTACTATTAATCTGCAAGAATTGACCTTCCTCAAGAGCACTCAGAAGTAACAGAAATTTGCATTTCCCGCAAAAATAAATAAGTAAACAATAATGAGAAATAAAAAGAGCAACCGTGGAGGAATTTTCTACAACCAAGTGTACAGGTATAATATGTCTTGGAATTCATTTGTGAATTCCACAACGCTTGACATCTACCTTCCAGCTTTGTTCAGTTTTATTTATTTCCACCTACACTTGTCTCGCACACCTGTTCCCCCTTCTGCTGTCTACGTAACATAAATCCCCCCTTTCCACCCTCTCCTTCACATGTCTCGTCTCCCATCTCCTATCCCATACTCTGTACACATGTCCAATGGCATGAGGATCTGGATCTAGATTATTTTCTAAAAGACAACTTTTACTTTTAAATTTAATAATGTGAACATGGATGAATCTTTTATGACAATACTGATTAACTTGACGAGTGTTGCATGCTCTCCATTTTTGCAATGGAATATTTTTTTCTTTAGGTAAATATTTCACTCAGTGTTTTTATGAATATTTGACGCAGTTATTCATTACACCTGCTAATATTGCTGACCACTTGGCTACCTTTAAAATAGGACAAGTGTACAATCAAGCCTGATGTGTTAAATTGACTTTATACTTTTATTCGTTCTGGCTACGTCATCAAGGTATAAATTAATATAGTTGTTACAGAGACTTTCTTAACTTGTATGACAATTACAACATTATGCTTATTGTGGTATCCCTGCTGCCTTTTGTAATAGTTTATACTATAACATTACATTTTCTCATTCAACGCCGCTAAAAATGAAAGCGATATACTGTATTGTACATTGAACTACAACAACACAATTTTGTAGTCCTTTCATTCCAACTGACGGTGAATATCTACAGTTGAATGGAAGGAAAGGAAACACAAGGTATCATTATTGCTTTTACCAATTATATACTTTTCAAAGAAACCTGGTTTGTATAATTTCAACTTCTCCAGGTAGACTAACCATGATTAATGTAAGTAGTAGGCCTACGTAACTTACCTTAGACATAATACTTATCTTTATCAGAAGAAGTCACTGAAAAATATTTAAGTTGAAAAAAATTATATGCTCTTTTGGGACTGACTCAGCTTAATCAGTAGCTAGAAATAATATCTGCCCCCCCCCCCCACCCCCACCCCGTTGGAATTTTCGGGTAAATGTCTACTTGTAGTGTGTGTATTTTGATATACAGGGTGTCCTTAAAATCTGTAACTGATTTCAAACTCTTATACACATAATCTGTGTTACGTACAGACCATAATAATAATAATAATAATAATAATAATAATAATAATAATAATTATTATTATTATTATTATTATTATTATTAATATTATTATTATTATTAATAATATTATTGTTATTATTATTATTAATATTATTATTATTAATAATAATAATAATAATATTATTATTATTATTATTATTATTATTATTATTATTATAGAATATACAGTAATTAGTGATTGGTTAACATAATAATAATTATTATTATTTTTATTAAATTAGACCTAAAGACCTAAAGAAAAGACATCGTAGAAAAAGAAAGATGAGTAGTTAACTCAAAAACATATTAGCCCTACTCTTGAAGCCAGCCAGTCCTACACCATCAAAGACATATTTACCAAGGCCATTCCACAATGACACAGACCATGAAACAACGATCGACTGAACTGACAAGTTCTACAGCGCGGCAATACGTAAGCAAACTAGGGGAAGGCTGTGGCAGAGTGGATAAAGTAACGGACTGCAAATGGCAAGGGCCCGGGTTCAGGTCCATGAGAAACGTCTGGGATTTTTCAGAGGTGATCTGATAGGTCCAGCTGTTCGTTAATTATCCTGGCTACGTCGACACGTCAAGAAAATACCCCCTACATCGTCGTCAACTCACAACATAGAAGATGCTATGAGTGACGGTGTAGTGACTTTTCTCCTGATAGTGTATAAATAAGGTGTCGTCATCTAGTGGGGCAGAAGAGAAGCTACGGTACCAACATCACCACGAAGCTCGTGGCACTGTCTTATCTGGTGTGACACCCAATAATCTCGGGGCCTCGCAAGAGTCACGGGCTACTGACAGCCTACAGTCCCGAGGTTGAGGTATAAAAAAAAAAAAAAAAAAAAATGTGAGGCCAACGCACTACGAGTGACACGAGCTGGAACATACAGAGGTGGCAGAGACGAGTTAAGAGGATACAGCACATCACTTCTGATCTTAAAGAACATGCACAATGATGCAACAGAATGACGGAGACTCAGATTACAATCAAGTGAACCATCGGCAAGAAAATTAGCATTAGAAACCGGCGGCTTCTCAAACGTCACCTTGGCATCAATATAACTCCCAGAATAACCTAATCCTCAGAACCTCCCCCAATACAGTCCCATCAAGAATCAAGGGTGGCGATAAAGGACACACCGTGTGAGACCTAGAGACGACCATTGCCTTAGTCTTGCCAACATTCAACCTCATACCCCACACCTCATCCAATCACTAATCTTAACGAGGTCACCATCCAATGACTGAGCAACAGAAATCCTGGCACCAGAGTTCGGCACAACAGCAATGAGGGTGGAATCATCTGCATAACCATACAGGTCATTCTCCAAGATGTAAAAGAGTTCAGAGGTATACAGTAGGAACAACGGTCCTAAGACACTACCTTGGGGCACCCCAGACATTAATTCAACTCTTCTACTCCGCACACCATCCACAACAACATACTGGGATCGAGCAGTGAGGAATTAAGACAAGACAAGACAGTACTGAACCGACAACACCAACTGAGCGAAGTCTGTAGAGGATACCCAGATGGTTTACCCTATCAAACGCGGCAGAAAAGTCAAGTTGCACCTGTCTAGCCTCACGACCCAACTCCAAAGCATTCTGCAGTACATGAGAGACACACAGAAGTGCATCGCACGTTCCAAGGCCCCTTCGATATGCAAACTGCGAGGATGGTAATACACCATTACGTTCCATGAAGTTACTTAAACGCACAGCCACCAGCCTCTCAAACACGTTAGACACCACAAGAGTGATGGAAATCGGCCTGTAATCGCCAACTGGGGAAGGAGGGCCCTTGGGAATTGGGGTAACATTAGCAGACCTCCAACATTCAGGAATACTACCAAGCCGAAGTAGTCTCCTGAAGACAACACTGAGGTGGGGAGTTAGGACATCAACTGTGTCTGTATAAAGAACAAAGGAAACATTCCCAAGGCGTCAATACCAAAATTTTATGGTCGTATCTACAGTTTTAAAATTCTAAATTTCATTAATCAGTTAAAGACTTTATGATCACCTTGTATTATAAAACCGCACATGTATGTATAATTTAATTTACTTCCCCCCCCCCTTTATAAAATATCCTTCGGATGCCCCTGGGAGCAACATTTTGGGTTAGGATAGGTTAGACTAGGTCAGGCCAGATTAGGTTAATGAAAGGTTATTTCCTCCTAGCTTTATGGTAAATAAAGAATAGAAAGTATCAAATTGACCCAAATATGAATGAAAACCCCAACGTTGAAGAAAAAGAACAGAAAGACCTGTTCTTCAAAAAACAACAACTTTTTTTTAGTTCACTGTATGATACTGACCCCGGAAACTTTACACTGTTCTTTCCCCTTCCTACACTGAAACCATCACGTCATACATTGACATCATATTCCCATTTTACCCTCATCATCTGCATTTAAAAACCCAATGTATTTGAGACACCAACACCTTCATAATGACAACATCGGTGGACTCGGAATTTCATAATATATTATTCGGGTGCTTTTGATCAGTAATAAAGATAAGGGAAGGTCAAACGATTTTAGGTGACACTCAACCCCAGAACTACTCTATTTATTGAATATTTTTCATTCATTCTCCACCAGCCGGGACCACAAAAAGGTGACCTCTCGAACTACCTTTCTTCTGAAGCCATTCCATTGTGACTCAGTCTGTGTTGGCACTGACAACGGGTTGTATGGATGTCCCGGACTAGCACAGCATTGGAAATTCTACAGAGAGGGGCAACCCCCTGCTTTACAAGGTTGATCCAAAAAGATCTAATCAGCCCTGGAACTGATGTGCCGAAATACAATTATTGCAAGGTTGTTCCGAATGAACCCATACCAGTTGTTGGCCTGACCGAATGCAGCAGCCCAGTGAAAAAAATTTCTATTGTGTTGCCCCACCAATGGTTGTTGAGGCTTAGTATGTCACAAGTTATCTTGCTTCCTGTGCTAGTGGGCCTGTCTCAGAATTTAGGTGAAAAGGTGTATACAGAGGTATACTTGTCAGCTTTCATATCTTAACTTGCCCATGCTGCATATACATGTATAGTCCTTTTATAGATGGACAGGTAGAATCCATACCCTGGGATTGGAAAGGAGGGGTACTGTATGCAATTCTCTTTGTCATTGTGTTCAAACAAGTAACTGTGGCGCCTTGCCTAGCTAGGTGGACGTTATCTTTTGCTGCATATCATTTATAATATAAAAATAATGCAAAAATATAGCCCTGCACTAGTTGTAATGTTTACATTTTTATTTATAATTGAGTATCATGACTAAGTTGTGGACAAGAGATTCTTCACTCCTGTCTACTTGTTGATTAGGATGTGGGGAATTTCACTCTTATCTCCCAGCTTGTTAAGAGTGTGAGTGACTGGTCAGAGTTGTTGTTGTTGTTGTTGATGTTCTCCCGGGGAATAATGGCCTCCTGCCCCACAGACCCCCGGTACACTCTGGTCGCAGTGAAAAAACAAATTAAAATAAAGGAGGGGCTGGCCCTATATGCCTGGGCTACCGAAGCATATCCCAGGGAAATGGGACCAGAGCTTACTGGACCAGGGAGTCTGGGGGCCTCCGACTGCCAGGGAGATTGGGGAGAAGGTCTTTGATCCAACAGCCAGTGCTGTGGGCCCAAGTCCACGTTACCACCAGAGCTACAAGTGGGGCCGCACCTTCCATGAGACCGGGAGTTTACACTGCTGCATGCAAAGGGAAATGCACCCCCTGTGTGCTGGCGGTCCACTCGGCATTGAGAAAAAAACAAACTCTGGTTGCAGTACACCTCATGTGGATTTTTAATCCATGTGGGCAGATCTCCTCAAATCCACTAGAAAGTGACCAGATCCTACAACAATCATTATTCTAGCCCTACTGGTCAGAGTATATTGTACGAGTGTATGTGAAAGGTTGGAAGTATTTAATCTGAATATAGCTGTATTCGGATCATTATGTGCCACCGAATATGGCCGGGGTAGCCATGTAATAATTGATGTCTATCACTATGCAAAATTATCAATTTAATATTAATATGATGATAAAAATTGTCTACATTCCTTAGGATTATGGTGCATATCACTATAATAAGATACAGTATATTAACATCTCCCGTAGTCTGGCTGACAATGGGTTATCCAAAGGCTTGTTCAGGATATGTTTTTTATTCATTAACTTTATGTAGAAACAGTACATATAAAGTATAGGATGATGGTGCTGAAGAGTTGTGGCCCAAATGATCACTTGCTGGATAAACTTGGTAAGTACCGGCGTACAGTACTGTAGCTCAGCACACAGGTCACCTCTCATCAATGGTGTACAGTACTTGGCATCCTCTATTGGCCACTGTTTTCCTGAGGGAGGATACCAGTATAGGGTTAGTAGAGGCATAGGAATAGATTACAGTGTTGGTGGTATGTGTGTTGAATGGTTGTATTGTATGAGTTTTGGGAGTTGTTATGGTTGTAAGGGTTGTCTATAGGAAATGCAGCTTTAACTCCTAATGTTACACGAGAAGGGCAGTAACGTCTATTTACTTTTAAATGGTAATTGAGTGGACGTAGCTGAAAAACAGTATGTGTGTGTGTGTGTGTGTGTGCTCCCTCTCCTTCCTCTGCGCACCCCCTTCTGCCGACTTAAATAGCCCTCTGCGGATCAGTTTAGAAATGGTCGAATCAGCGAAACACTAATCCTCTCGGTAACTCAAGTAACTGATGCGACACAGGTAAATGAGTGTTGCTCTGCTTCACTTTCACCTCTCGTATTCATGGTAGTGATGGTGCCTCATTTAGGGTTGGCTGGGAGACGTTTGGATTGATACACTTGGCCACAATTGTATAGTATATACATTTTAGTATGATATGTTTGATTATCACAAAAATGGAACCACGATTAACTCACCTGTATTTGGGCCTTTTTAGGGGAACATTGCCATTGATGGGTTTTGGCACGTCTTTGGCCACAGCCGCTCCCTTTCTATTCATCAACTGTCCTTCCATTCCTTCTACATTCTTTGTGCTTGCAGTTCCACCCTTCTATCACCATACAGGGTCTTCCAGGCCTTGGACAATCTTCTTTCATCTCTCTGTGCCTTCATATCTGGATTTCTTTTAGGCCAATACACAGCTGCTGTTGTAAACGAACACTGTTCTTTCCCTAAGACTGTCAACAGTGGTGTTCCTCAGGGATCTGTCCTATCACCTACTCTCTTTCTCCTTTTCATCAATGTCCTTCTTAACTGTACTTCCTCCCCTATCCACTCCTATGCCAACGATTCTACTCTGGACTACTCCAGAGAAATGTTATGGCTTTCAATGCCTCCAATACTCAATTCCTTCACCTTTCAACTCGTGTTAGTCTTCCAAATGACTATCCCCTCAACTCGATCTCTCTATATCCCTTATTATGCTTGGAGTCCCTTTTTCTCACTATCTCTCTTGGAGAGATCATATTACCTCTCAAGCTAAAACTTTGTCAAAGAAGTTAGGTGTCTAGCGCATATTCCATGAATAATTCACCCCCATGCAGTTGCTGTCTCTATACAGAGGTCTCATCCTTCCCTATATGGAGCATGGCTATCATGAGTGTATTGGTTCAATATTCACAACAGCCATGGGCAGGGTGCGTTGTGAATAATTCTTTAATGCAAGAGTTAACTGGAACATTCTGTCTTTCATGTAATCAACTGGTCAACTCTGGAGCATTCACTTCCATCCATCTTTCCCCTTACTACGACTTATGGTCCTTCAAATGCATCATGAACGAAATTTGACATTATTATGAACCTCTCTCACTCATTTTACTTCACAGATGAGGACAATAAGCGTGCTCTCAGCCTTTCGTCCTCATCTTCTTAATATATATATATATATAATAGGTTTTTTTCTTCTCTCTGCGAGTTGCTGACGTGGCACCTGTGCAATACATATTTCACACACTTGGAGTCCTCCGGCTATCCATTATAAACATAAAAATAAAGATTGGCTTTCTCACTATTATTTCACAGATCATAAATAAAGAAAACAATCACAACATCAATACTATGTCTCACAAGTGCTGTCCTGCATTGACAGTTTACCATACAAACAATGCTATGTATGGTACCACACCTACGACTCACGTTGATCAGATGTGAATCAGACGAAAACCGACTACAGGAGTCTCATGTTAGCACAGCATATAGCAGCATGAAAAGTTCTTGGGACGCTACAAAATTAAATCCCCTTAATTACTTGATATCAATACATACATACATATACCATGTGTTACATATCGTATAAATGTCTGAAAGAAAAAACTCACCATACATCATCTGAGGTGTGTTGGCCATTATTTAGCTTAGGTAACTTGTGTAAGATGTTAAAGTATTGTTGTGTTGTTAAGGCTCTCGGGTGAAGCATCCGAGTGATGTTAATTGTGAATATTGGCTGAAAGTGTCTTAGGTTAGGTCCAAAAGTTATACCTACAATAGGTTATGTTATGTACTAAAGTTATGCCTTATATTATAATCAATACTTAATTATTTACTTCTTTAACTTATTAGTTATTGTAAGCTAGACATAAAGTAATTATGATGTTAGTACAGTAGTTGAATTATAAACTTACATCTTAAGTTTGGGTTAATAACATGCTCTTGAAATCGCTAATGTCAATAAAACTTAGAGTAGTGAATGGAGGAAAGGATGGAATGAGATAAGGAAGGGGGAAGAATGAACACAAAGATGTAATGCAAAAGCTGAATAAGATGATGATTTTTTTTTTTTTAATGGGAGTAGTTGAGGAAGGAAATTGTGAAGTTGTAAGAGGGAGTGATACAGGAGGAGGAAGGAGAGAAGGAGAAATAATGAGGAAAGTATAGTTAGAGCTGTATGTTTTGTTACCAGACTTGACGCAGCAGCCACACTTATTCCCAACACAGTACTTCTTGGCCTGGGTCCAGTCTCCGTCACATTGTTTCTTGCCAGTGCAAGTCCCGCCTACTTTCTCACATTTAGGCTTGGTCACGCAATCAGCGGTTCCAGCTGCCAGGGAAAGAGGCCCACAGGTTAGAGGAATGGTGTTCTTCTATGAGTGAAGAATTATGTGGGAGGAGTAAAAATGCTAGGAGTAGATCGGGAAGCTAGGAAAACTGTAATGGTTAAGGGGAATAGAAAACTGAAGTGCGGAAATGTATAAGGTTGAAGTTAGATGAAAAGAAGTTGAAGGGAGGAGAAGAAGCTGCAGGAACATCGTTATTGAAGGGGAGATAATAGAGAGAAGTCAGTGATAGAGAACACATAATAATGTTATTGGGAATAGGGTGCAGTTAGAAAAACAGAAGAAATCACTAATGTTATGGAAATATCAGTCTAAAAAACGATAATAATCAAGAGTAATGATATTGAAGGGATAAAAAGTAAAGCAAGTATCAGAGAGACAGAAACTAATAAGTATTGGTTGTCAGCAACAGTAATGCATAAATACTGGTTTTATACATTAACTGTTATTGTCTCTCTCTTTTCTGTCTTGTTATCCTGAGTATGCAGTTCCTCTTCTATACAACCCTATAGATTTACTCCTTCCTTCCTACCTTTTGTTAACATCACCTTGCATCATTCCTTACGATTCCTGTCTTGCCCTATAAAATATATTTCTGTCCCACATCCCCACCTTTCATGCTTGTCATAACTGGCTTATGCTACGTTTGTCAGCACACGGTACCTCCCTGTCTTTCTCATAGCCTTTCCATAATTATGTAAATAACTGTTTCTGTTTTACTTAATCATCTCTTTTGTCATGGCCTTTCTTCCCCTCACTTTCATACTCCTCCCCAACATTCTTCGAATAATTTGTACCTTGCCTGTCCTTTCCATCCTTTCTCTCTTTTTCATGATCTTGTATCCTTCCTTGCTCGCTACTGATGTCCGTCTCTCTCATATATTCCTTACCTTGTCCTTATTCCGTTATGGGATATCCTGATACATACGGTACTGTATTGTACTTACGGAGACAGCACTTGCAGTCGGCACTAGAACACCACTTTTTGCCTTGCTTGGATTTCCCGCTGGTGCACTCGCCTTTCACACACTGTCCTGCTTTCTTGATACACTTAGATTGTTCCTCGCACGCTGTGGGGAAAACAATGAACCATGGTACAGTGAAGAACGAGACATTGTAAAATAATGGATCGAACAGTACTGAAAAAAAAAAAAAAAAAAAAAAAAATATATATATATATATATATATATATATATATATATATATATATATATATATATATATATATATATATATATATATATATATATATATATATATATATATATATATATATATATATATATATATATATATATATATATTAGGCACGTTTATAATAATGTACAGTTACGGAAGCATATTCTGCCCCACATTTGTTTGGCATGTGGAGATATCTGGCAACTCTCTCAGAATAGACAGCAGCTCATACGAACCCCAATGACTGAACCACCAATGAACTGATCCTAAATTTTTTCCTAGTTCAAGCCTTTTCTGTTTTGATTGCTTTACTTCCCTTCCCACTCTTTCAGCTCAACTTCAACTTTATCATTTGCTTTCTTCTTCAATGTTTCCCTAACTCTGTATTATTAATATAATTATTATTATTATTATTATTATTATTATCCATCCTACAACCCATCCTTGTACCCTCGAAACTTTATTTTCTCTCTATCTGTACCACCTATCCTCCTTATTTTTCTTCTTCCACTATAACTTCACGTTTTCCATTATATTTCCCCTTTGCCTCCATACTTTCCTTCCTTCTTTTCCATCACCACCATCACCACCACCACCACTTCCTTCCTACCGTCATCTCCCTCCGTGAAGCAGCACTTGCAGTTGTTCTTAGAGCAGAATTTCCCATCACTGTTCGTCGCCGAGCTCTGGCCTGACTTGCAATTCTTATTAACCTTCACACATTCTCCATTTCTGGCGCTGCACTCATCCAGAGGCTTGCACTCTGTCGTAGAACACGATGTATTATTTTCCAGCCAGAAACTTAGTGCTTTATGGAAGTGTAACTACTGAACATGAATTATATTAGTCATTAGTTAGGCTTTGTAAAGTAAGGATTGGCCAGAAAACAGTTTACAATTTGCATGTAACAAGTCAGATAAGCTTCTGTGTATTAATTACAAGTTAACATTCATAAATTCTTTATAATATTTTCAAAGTTTTACATTGTAAAGTGAATGTTCCTATAAATTTTTATAATACCATTCAACGTTCAATTTTCTTTGATAGTGCCACAATATTCACATACGATTTCACTCAGTAATTCTGAATTCTATATTGTCATGATTTATTGTCGATTTTGAGAAAAAAAAAAAAAAATGGATTATACGTACTTCTCTTAGCACCTTTGCGGGTGGTTTTAATCTTGCCGTCTTTCTTGTCCCCTGTAACGAAGGCAATGAATAGATATGTAAATAAAAACCTGAAGACATTATGTTTATGTTGTTGGTGATGTGGAGTTCATGTTGGTATTGTTATAGTATTGTACAGGATTGATGTGTTATGTGTGGTGCTAAAGTATTACACCAGACTGATACAGGACTGCCTCATACCTCACTGAGACTCATCTCAACACCCTACAGACCATACAAAACAGAGCCCTAAGAACAATCACAGGCTGCACAGCTACCACACCTACAGACCACTTACACCACGAAACCAAAATCCTCAAGATTAAGGACCACCTTGACATGAAAGGCACACAGACACTTGCTGCAGCCTCCAGAAACCTACGCCACCCACTACACTACATGGCAAAACACCCAGGGATGCCAAGAAACATCAAAACAACACCCAGTACACGATATCATACACAAATACTATCATCTCTTACACCCTGCCCACACCAAACCAGTCTCCAAAAACACATCCATACTCAAATCACCCACCAATCCATCAAAAAACTTAAAAACAACTCCCTACTGCATGCACGACCCCCTGACATCCACCCATCAGAATCCTCCCTTCCCCGTGAGGACAGAGTTCACCTGGCCAGGTTGAGAAGCGGCCATCATCCGGCTCTTATGACATATCAAAAGAAACTAGATGGAGCCATCGCAGATACCTGCCCAGGATGCAACACAGCATCTATAAAACACATTATGGAAAACTGCAACGCACACAACGACACACTCGCCAATAACACAACATACACTCACTGAGGGCATTGTGGGAAAGCCCGGTTCAAGCCATAGCCTTCCTCAAGAGCTTGGGGCTGCACGGTCAGACAGCTTGAGGAACTTCTTAAGCACCCATGAGCTCAACTATATAAATTGACACACACTATTCAGCATTTACTCTATTAAATGAACATTATACCTTTATGGCTCTGCAGAGCTCGATAGCTGTATAGTCTGCACACTCCCGAGACAGTTTGTACCCATACACTAGAGAACCCCCACTCTATTCACCAATTAGGACTAGCACACAGTGTACACATTCTCCACGACTCCCACACAGTGTACACATTCTCCACGACTCCCACACAGTGTACATTTTGTCCATGACTCTTCAATGTTGTAATTCCTCCTCTAACTCACCAGTGATGCAACATATGCCCTTCTTGCAGGCGTTCTTGAGTACTCGACCACCGTTACAGGAAGCGTCTCTCCTGATGCACTTCCCAGGGCAACTCTGTGGGGAGGGGGTGGTGTGTGGTCAGAGAGAGTATGTATGAGTTTGTGTGTGTTACAAAGACAAGTAGCACATCAAAAGGCATTAGGACCCTTATCAAAAGATACCATAAACAAAATATATAAATGTTACTACTTAAATTGTGAGAAAAAATTATAACAAAGACAATAAGGGCAATCGATGGTGTGCAAACCATCTACAGACAATACCAAACCATATTTCACCCTCATTCATATACAGTATTATAATTACATTATAATGACTTTATAATGTAATAGTGTACAGTATAACCATTCTGGACTTTGATCTCTGACCTACCACCATATATATATATATATATATATATATATATATATATATATATATATATATATACTAGCGAAGTACCCGGCGTTGTCCGGGAAGCATATTATCCAAGTCTGGAAGGGTATACTGTATGTCAGTGCTTGATTTGGTTAGGTTAAGGTTAGGTCCAGTTTAGGTTAGGTCAGGTCAGGCTATGTTATGCTCATTATAGGTAAAATAAGCTGGGAAAGAGAATGAAATTATTTCAAAGATTATCCCATGGTTGGTTTTATCGTTATAACCCAAACGTTATTCTCCTTCCAACCGCTGCGATTTTGGCCCAGCAGTAAGCAGTAGCCTGCCAGACTTGGATAATATGCGCCCGGGAAAGATGCCTACTATATATGAATAAGGACTAAGGAGACATTTTATAGTTTAGCGAGCAACTTTATTAAATTATTATCATAGTGAGAGGTGTTTTCATTGATATACAGTCAGGACCATTATAACAGTTAGATGTTTGCTTTTATTAAAACTATTTACTGAGACATGTCATGACCATGTCATGGTATATACATGTATATGGGTGTCATGTCCAGGCTATTCAACCATGACATCAGTCATTGGCCAGGCTTATATATGGCTTAAAAAAGTTGGTGCAATTTTCAATAAATATTGGCTTCATACACGCTCTGAAGCAAAAAAGTTTAAACTTGAAAAATCACAACCCGATTTTTTTTAAGCCTTACTACAGGTACCCCAATGTCTGGACCAGGAAATAACCTGATATCATGTCATGAAAGCCAAGACATGGAGCCATCTTTTGACATGACATGACATGTCATGGCACATAAAGACGATATAGTGGAGTCGCGGCAAATGGTCCTTGACCAGTCAGTGATGGATAACCGTGACCAACACAGGAACGTCCGAAAACTTGAAACATTTATACCCATACTATCATCATGCAACTGACTGAAGCAACAAATCCACGTGTTCACAGTTTGAAACAGCTGGCCACACCTTTCCATCACAAGCTGGTCAAGGACTATCTGCCGCGACTGTACATACGTCTTTTCAGCTTCAAGGCCCGAGACTGACTGAATTTCCAAATAGCCTTTTTGCCTTCTTCAGCTGTTCGAGCGGTACACATTTGGTGCGCGATGTTAGCGGATCTTCTTTCTGGTTTTAACCGATAAATAGAATATTTGACATTTTGACGTAATTTTTATGTCATGTTATGTCATAAAAACCTTTGCTGGTGGTGCTGATTCAGAACATATAGTTTTGGGAGTGAAACAGTTTTTTTTAGCGGATTTATAGTAGATGGCGTAATTTTTACGTAGAGTTACGTCATACCAAAAGCTGCGCCTGGTGATGGTGATTCAGAATATATATATGGGTTTTGGATGTAGGTGTAACCGTTTTCGAGTTATAAGAGGACAAACAGACGGTTTGCCATATATATATATATATATATACTAGCTGCTCCGCCGCCCTTCGGGCGGCTAGGAGCCGCTAGCTCCTGCGGAGGGCTGGCGGCCTGCGGCCGCCCTTCCACCGCCCTTCGGGCGGTTTGGAGCAGATCGGGTGGTGGGTGGATAGAAGGAAGGGAAGGAGGGAAGGAAGGGGGAGAGGGAGGGATGGTTTAGTGGTTAGATAAAATAAATGGATGGATGGATGATTAGTAATAGAGGTGGGTGGGTGAATAATTGGAGGTATTAGTCGTTTTTAAATGTTTATTATATCAATCTTTCTCCCTCATTCAATAACTCCATCATTCTAATATTAGCATAATTAATAATATTTCCTTCTTTTTCTATTAATTGCGTCACTAAGCATTTTACTGAAGTGCCTCCTGGTAAACGACATTTTTCACGACTCCGGTTGACGACAATAAATATGGCAATAATGAAAATCAATTTGACAAAAGTGAAACTCTATAGGACAATAATGAGAATCAATATGACAATGGTGTTTGATACTGGAGCAGGAATCAAGAGCTCAAGAAAATATTGTACAAAATATTGGTATTTATTGAAAGAATTACCGTTTTCCCGGTAGTTTGCCCAGGTTAGGTCCCGGTAGTCTGATGCGGTCTAGGTAAGGTCAGGTAAGGTAAGGTCAGGCTAATTTCAAAATGCCCCATTTGAATATGCCCTATCTTGGCAATAATGAAAATCAATTAGACAAAACTGAAACTCAATAGGACAATACTGAGATTCAATATGACAATGGTGTTTGATACCGTAGCAGGAATCAAGACGTCAAGAAAATAAGTTACAAAAATATTCTACCAATCAGAAAATAAATATGGCAATAATGAAAATCAATTTGACAAAACTGAAACTCTATAGGACAATACTGAGAATCAATATGACAATGGTGTTTGATACTGGATTACAAAAATATTCTACCAATCTGAAAATAAATATGGCAATAATGAAAATCAATTTGACAAAAGTGAAACTCTATAGGACAATAATGAGAATCAATATGACAATGGTGTTTGATACTGGAGCAGGAATCAAGAGCTCAAGAAAATAATGTACAAAAAGCCCCATTTGAATATGCCCTATCTTGGAAATGGGGCATTTGCGGAGGAAATGCCATAGAAGAAAATAGTCTTAGAATGGTCTAAATAAGTGGGTAATGAAGGTAGAAAAACGGTATGCAATAACGGTAATTCATTCAATATTTACCAAAATATTATACCAATATGGTAGAAATCAATCATAAAAATGGATAAAATGTAATAATATAGGTAAACGACAATATACTTACTGAGATAAGGCATAAACAAATCGAATAATATCCGTGCTGTAGCCTAAAATATGTTCATGAGCTGTTGATTTCTGGACCAGTATCCGATAATTTAATAATAGAACACGTGTTCTCATTTTTAGGGGGGTTTTAGGGGTAACTACTTTATTACTCATGGCGCTGCTGTACGCAAACCAGTGGACCTAGGAAGCTTTAGTTTACAGATTCTGGTGTGTAAAATCAAGCTCTACAATTCTGTAAGAAAAAATTTACCTAAATGAAACTTTAAAATTGACCGTGTTTTTGCGGAAGGCTGAACTGTGGTATGGTGATTCCGTAGATTTTTCCCCTGTAATTTATTATTATTTCGCTTCCACGTTTCGTTATATGTGGTTTCGTTGTATGACCCCCCCTAAACCTGAAGGGGATCAAGACTCACCTACATGCAAATTTTGAGGACACAAAGTTGGACGGTTTAGGCGTGCATCGCGGACACACACACACACACACACATGCAGACAGAACCTTGGCTTTATATATATAAAGTGATTCAGTATTCCATGCATTGAATTAAATGATGACTTGCTTGGATAATTCTAAGCAAAAATATCTGTATGATGAAATGTCGAGTTATACATACCGGTAGTTTAGCTGTTACAATACATTTATAATGCTGTATTAAGGAAGGCGAAAAGTGAAGGGAAACTCACCTAGATTACTAAGGATATGTTTCAGATGTTTGTAGTATGGGAATAGAGTGTGTTGCAGATGAACAATCAGCACTTTGAACATATTCTTTCGATTGTAGCAATAATAAGTACACTGTAGTGATCAATGAATAAAGATGTACAAATCTAGGTGGGTTTCCCTTCACTTTTCGCCCTCATTAATACAATATTATAAATGTTTTGTAACAGCTAAACTATGTATAATTCGACATTTCATCATAGAGACATTTTTGCTTAGATTTATCCAAGCTGGCCATCATTCAATTCAATGCATGGAATGCTGAATCACCCTATATATATATATATATATATATATATATATATATATATATATATATATATATATATATATATATATATATATATATATATATATATATATATATATATACTATAAATGGCAAACCGTCTCTGTTTGTTTGCTTATAACTCGAAAACAGTTACACCTACATCCAAAACCCATATATATTATGTATCACCATCACCAGGGGAAGGTTTTGGTATGACGTATGATGACCTAACTCGACGCAAAATTACGTAATCTATTATAAATCCGCTAAAAAAAATCGGTTGCACTCCCAAAACTATATATTTTGAATCAGCACCACCGGCAAAGGTTTTTTTGATGTAACATGACGTAACTTGACGTAAAAATTACGTTAAAATGTCAAATATTCTATATATCGGTTAAAACCATAAAGAAGAGCTCAAACGGAAATTTTCCCTCTGAGCTGCTAAAATCGCTTGCCAAATGTACTGCTCGAACAGAAGCTCGAACGGATTTTTTCCGTTCAAGACGCTAAAAACGCGCGCCAAATGTACAGCTCAAACGAAAATTTTCCGTTTGAACTGAAGAAGGCAAAAAGGCTATTTGGAAATTTAGTCAGTCTCGGGCCTTCAAGCTGAATAATTTAATAAAGTTGCTCGCTAAACTATGAAATGTCTCCTTAGTCCTTATTCATATAGGCATCATTCCCGGGCAACGTTAGTATATTATAAGAATCAGTTCTTCTTTCCATTATACCTAATCATTCTGTGTAACTTTTATCATAATCCGCCAGTATAGTTTTATCTTATATACTGTCCAAAATAAAATAAAATCAACATGTGTGAAAACAAAAGCTTCCGTAGACTCCGTGAGGGCAGGGAGATAGAAATTCACTAAACCCGGATGAAAAACGCTGCACTATGGAATTTTTTTATAGGGAAGGAGGAAGAATTCACTCTACCATTAAGTTAGACCTAACAGAACTTTGTCTAACTTCGACTTGAACTGCTCTTTCAAGAAACTATCAACTATGTTAGTTGCTGAATTCATACATTGCAAATTTTGTATCGAAAGAAAATGTCAACTGTATTTTGACAGAAATGAGTCAGGTCTAGCTTCCATCCAAGATGTGGTAACATTAAGGCTAAATTAACATATAATGATAATGTTTTCATATACACAGAGGATTTTGAAACTTCAATGAATTGACCTCTGGAGCTTCTAGTCTTTAATAAAAAGTGGCCACGTACCAGCAGCTTACACTGGTATCCCTTGTGCCTGATAGATGGGATCAGTTTAGTGGCTCTGTGTCTCTATTCTTTCAAGCTTTACAATGTCATATTTTTCTTTCCAGGGTTGGCGACCAGATATGGAAAGCATATTCTAGCAGCGGCTGAACCACATTATTGCACTGGGTGAGTACTATTTCATTGTCTGTGAACTTCAATAATTTCTTTATGTTATGTAGAAGCCTCTATGACTCTTTCTCCACTTCAAGGCACCGTTTGGTAAACTGGAAGTCATTGCTGATCAGTACATTTAGTACAAGTACAGCAGTACAAGTAAGTACTGCTGATTTACTAAAAAGTCAATTAGCTCTTTGCAGGTTATGATATATAAATTTCCATTTGTTGAGATTAAAGGATATGCCACCATTCTGACAACTCCAATATCTTATTCATGTCCCTATGCAGTTCTTTCTTATTGTGTGACGAGATGTTATCCTCCATCTTTGTATCTTCACCAAATTTTGCAACGACATGTAAATTTATACATTAATGTAAATCTATACAGTTATACACCACTTGTGCCTGGTAGTGTATCCATTTATGCAAAGCTGAATGCTTGAACACGGGGAGGGGGGGGGGGTTAAAGATTGGACCACATGGTTAACTTGACACGAGAAAGGGTAATGGATAGGTGACCCCGACATCCGAGGTTGGAGATGTTATAATGTTAGATTCTTAGAGACTGACATACCAAGGGAGCTATAAGCTTTATAGAAGATTAACAACACTTTACATGACGGAGTTTCAAACACTTATGATTTTTGGTGAGGAATCCAGCGTGTTACTGCTTCCACTTGTTTTATCTATTGTTATAGTAGTTCATACTGCTGAACTGAATTTTGAGACACCTCGCATGTAATGATGTCTACCTAGAGGTGTTCTCGTCCGTTACTGCTCTTTGATGGTAAATAAAGGATTCTATCAAATAGAGACAAATAATTTTGATGTGAGTATTGATGTGCAAAAGATAAAGATATAATAATGTGCACATCAAAGAAAGATTACCGGTATATAAAGAAAAGAAGGAGAACAATGAATGAATGATATATGTTCTAATGTTTAACATATACATTACAATTACCAGTAGACCAAGTGTTATTAATGGAAAATAAAGCTATACATAGGAATGAGTCAAGTAATAAACGATTATTATGTTAATTAGAAAAAGAATTCTAGGTAACTCTCAAATCAACTTATCTCTCACCTGTTTTGGTCCTTTGACTGAACTGTGGCTGCTCTTGGTTCTGGCTTCTTTGTTTTGAACTCGCACCCTCCTGTTTGTGTCTTTGTTCTTTTTGGCTTCACCTCGTCCCCTCTTGTTCTTGTCTTTGTCATCGTCATCCTTATCAGCTCTTGCAGGAACTCGAACCTTTTCGGTTCTATCTTTTTCATCAACATCGTTCTTGTTGAGTTCAGCCAACAGTTCTGGATTATCCAGGTTCGCTGCGTCTCTGAGTTGGTTGGTGTTGGCGTGTGCCTGGACGACCATAAAGGCCACAACCAGGCCAAGCGACAAGACTACGAACAGCCTCATGAGGATAAAAGGGCAGGCTCCCTTACCAGCGACTCTTCTTCCTTGAGGGTGATGTGTTGGTAATGACAATGGCTGAACAAGTTGGACAACTGTGTGTGAGTGTCGGTGATGACCAATTGACGTTCTCGGTTTATATACACTTCTATACCTTTGCTACATCTCAAGCTCCTCCCACCCTGACCAATCACACATTAGCCTAGCTCCTCCCTCTCTACTTCTCTCCCCCCACCTCATAATCACATCTGCTGCGCTTACCCCTATACCATAGTACCCTCCTACCAGCAGAACCCTTCATGTGTTATCTAAGGTAACGGGAAAGGGAAAAGAAACTGAACACAAAGAAATAAGTCAATTGAACTGCTTTTCATAACTAGTTTCCAGATTTACGTGTTTACCACTTGGCTTCAGGGAGTCAGCTGAAGTCGTTAAGTATATGCCTAAAAGATTTAGGCTTTCATGATCAAAGACCATTCTTTGTTTTTGTGAGTATATTTGTAAGTGCAATTATCAGTGAGTGTTTTTCTTTGTTAAACCCGGTAAAATTGGGAGGTAATGTTTATTATTACTGAATCAAAGGGGAATACATAATGAGGATAATTTGTTTGTGACAAGTAAGACAGAAAATAAACTTAACATTGTCTACCATAGATGTTTACAGGGAACAACTTTGGTGACGTGGGTAACATTCTCGGTTCCAAGGTGAACCTCGATAATCTAACAACAATATTTCTTAGTGAACGTACTTGCATAATTAATTCTCTACGATTGTATTAAACCTTTGGTGATGCTTGTTTTGCTTAGTCACCCATCAACTAGGTAGTCGGTGAACACAAATAACATTACTCTAACAAACAGAAGAATGTTATAAATTATAGGCCTATATAGGCAATGTATATAGATAATTTTTTTATATATATACTTTTATGATTGTAAGATATAAAACTTAGAATTCTTTGTTCATAACCATTGTGTTCCCAGTGTAATGAAAGGTAACCCCATCACAACAACAACAACAGCATCCATCACGACCACCACAGCAACGCTACTTACAACCACTACAATCAAAACGACCTTAACCATCATAACAATAATTACCACAAACACCAAAAACGTAGAACCACACCACAACCATAACCACCAAACAAAATAATACAACCACCAAAAACGTAGAACCACACCACAACCATAACCACCAAACAGAATAATAACACATCGATCAAAAGTTAACAATACAGCCACGTGGCGACACGTCATCAATTCGGTCCCCAAGTTGAACACCTGTGTGCCCCCGTTTGTGTGTGAAGGGTGGAGAGATAAAGGGGGACAAGGTGGAGGGAGACAAAGTGAAGGAGGGGGGGGGGGGGGCAGGAGGGAGAGTCGAGGAAGTGAAGATAGAGAGGGACAAGAGGAAGATATAGGAGATGAAAAATAAAGTAATAATGACAAGGATGTTAAGGTCCAGAAAGATAGAAAAAGTTATTGTAGTAATAATGAGGTTCAAAGCCGGAGTCGAGAGGAAAGGACAAGTGAATGTGAACAATGTTCTACCCTTTACCCTCTTGAGAAGACTTATCTAAAATTGCTCACCGTAGGGGAGTAATATGGGCAATACTTTAAGGGTTTTGACATCCCTTCGGCCCCAGCCACAAGCTTTAATTCAACTATCCCTCTTTTCTTTCTATTTCCTTCCTGCTTGCCGTCACACCTCTGTATCACCTTTTTCTGGCGCTATATGACCTCGCTGTTTCAGCCTAATATCAATCAATAAATCAATCCCTAAAATGGCTTGTCACTTGTACTGTTCATTACCTTCACCACAGACCTGACAATACCACTAATACATATGTGCATGAAAATATTCTGAACAGATGATGCAACCCAAATCATTACCACAAACACTACACAGTTGGAACATTACTTACTACTCCAATAAGAAGTAGACAGATTAAACTATTATGAACGATCATGGACAATAGAAAAACGTAGAAAAATATACATACCTTGTACTGTACTAGGAATAAAAAAGAGCCTGGCGATGCTTTGACTCTTTCAGCTTTTGGCTCCATTTCTTGGCTTCCTCCCAACAAGCCACTATGTAGGCATTCTTCCCAACATTTGTATAGTCAATCATATAAGTAGTGTTTTCGTTTCTAGGTCCATACATTTTCAAACAGATAAGTTGACTTATCTGTTTGCAAGAATTGCTTC
The DNA here is from genome assembly GCA_033782935.1 of Petrolisthes cinctipes. Lineage (NCBI taxonomy): Eukaryota > Metazoa > Arthropoda > Malacostraca > Decapoda > Porcellanidae > Petrolisthes > Petrolisthes cinctipes. The sequence goes on along the minus strand of JAWQEG010000285.1, from coordinate 50,616 downwards.
ACAAGTGTGACAACTGTTTTACAACAGAATACAATACCAACCCTAACCACTACAGTACACACATACTCCTATGTTCAGAGTAATGAGGAGAGTTGGAAATATTTGGCTGAAAATGTATTTTATGTGTGTATTGTATGCCACCGAATATGGCCGGGGTAGCCATGTAATAATTGATGTTCATCTCTATGCAAAGTTATTCATTTAATATTAATATGATGATAAAAATTGTCTACATTCCTTAGGATTATGGTGCATATCACTATAATAAGATACAGTATATTAACATCTCCCGTAGTCTGGCTGACAATGGGTTATCCAAAGGCTTGTTCAGGATATGTTTTTTATTCCTTAACTTTATGTAGAAACAGTACATATAAAGTATAGGATGATGGTGCTGAAGAGTTGTGGCCCAAATGATCACTTGCTGGATAAACTTGGTAAGTACCGGCGTACAGTACTGTAGCTCAGCACACAGGTCACCTCTCATCAATGGTGTACAGTACTTGGCATCCTCTATTGGCCACTGTTTTCCTGAGGGAGGATACCAGTATAGGGTTAGTAGAGGCATAGGAATAGATTACAGTGTTGGTGGTATGTGTGTTGAATGGTTGTATTGTATGAGTTTTGGGGGTTGTTATGGTTGTAAGGGTTATAGGGATATTTAGTACATTACTAATTGGTTGCTGTTAGTAGAACATGAACAGATTATAAAATTCTCAAGAAACCTGGATAGTTAATTAGTGGGTTGTTACAGTAGCAGAATGTTAGGGTTGTTGAAGGATAGGTATTGCCTAGGGTTGGTAATGTTTTGTGCAGGGGCTGTAATGCTCATATAATATGAGTTATGAATTACAATTTGATAATTGTATTTAGTTTACACATTGAAAAGTACACAACTCACTTTTCGGAACAATATATTCATCTTTTCACATACAGAATAATTCTCATGATATACAATACGGGTGGAAAACCATTCCTTTCTTCCTTCAGCTCAACTGATTTCAAGGAAGGTTTAAATGGGTTTAGTAAGGCACTGAGTGTACATTTGTTTACCTCTCGAACTCCATGTGGACAACCACAAAAACAAAACAAAAAATTACTACATCATATATGACCACAACTACTTACAACACCGAACCACAACCACAACCACAAATATGTCATGGCAGCCACAACCACAACTACAAAGGCGACACGTCATCCGTTTGGTCCCCAAGTTGAACACCTGTGTGTCCCTCCCATCCCCCGCTTTTGTGTGAAGGGAGGAGAGGGAGGGGCTGGGAAAGGGAGAAAAAGGGGGGGGGGGGCAATGTGGAACAGGAAGGTAGGGGTCAATTTCAACAGAATTTCAACCATATATATATATATATATATATATGGTTGAAATTCTGTTGAAATTGACCCCAATAGATTACCCTTATTAATCCTTTAGTCACTTTTTTTTTCCTATGCCTTAACATTTGTCTGATATTATTTCTCTCTTATCTCTCCTTTACTTTCCTTTTGTCCCTATCTATCCTCTCTCCCTCGCTCCTCCCTACCTTCCTGTTCCACATTGCCCCCCCCCCCCCCTTTTTCTCCCTTTCCCAGCCCCTCCCTCTCCTCCCTTCACACAAAAGCGGGGGATGGGAGGGACACACAGGTGTTCAACTTGGGGACCAAACGGATGACGTGTCGCCTTTGTAGTTGTGGTTGTGGCTGCCATGACATATTTGTGGTTGTGGTTGTGGTTCGGTGTTGTAAGTAGTTGTGGTCATATATGATGTAGTAATTTTTTGTTTTGTTTTTGTGGTTGTCCACATGGAGTTCGAGAGGTAAACAAATGTACACTCAGTGCCTTACTAAACCCATTTAAACCTTCCTTGAAATCAGTTGAGCTGAAGGAAGAAAGGAATGGTTTTCCACCCGTATTGTATATCATGAGAATTATTCTGTATGTGAAAAGATGAATATATTGTTCCGAAAAGTGAGTTGTGTACTTTTCAATGTGTAAACTAAATACAATTATCAAATATATATATATATATATATATATATATATATATATATATATATATATATATATATATATATATATATATATATATATATATATATATATATATATATATATATATATATATATATATATATATATATATATATATATATATATATATATATATATATGCAGAGTAACCACAGGAGAAACCAAAGGCAGAACAGTAAGTACTTTCGTATATTACATCTTCAGACAGAATTATACAGAGACATGAGATGGAGTATATATCTACAGTGGGAAAATGGGAGGAGCTACACTTGGACAAAGGGTCTGATACCCACCTCACCTCACCTCACCTGACCCTTATTCCTAGTCTGGTGGAAACTGTTTCATCACCAATTCGGTTAATAATTTATCACATTTGAAATGGCCATAACTCATATTAACATTATCTTTATATGTGCCTGAGATTAGACATGACTCAATTACATTTCTTTCAAGAAGGTTTGACGATTTAGCTAGAACTTTGGCACCTTCCCAGTTAATGTGATGGTCATAAGTGGCTTTGTGTTGGAATAAACCACTACTTGGCTGAGCTGTCCTAACACTATACTTGTGTTGTGTTATCCTTTTATCTAAGTCTTTCCCTGTCTGTCCTATATAGAATTTATTACATATGTTGCATGGAATCTTGTATACAACACCTGAGTTACTCGCAGGGCTGTTCTTGATGAGTGTTCTTTTAACTGTGTTGTCGTATTTAAAAACTACTTGAACATCGAGTTTCTTGAGGAGAGGTACAACTTCTAAAAAGTTTTCATGAAATGGTAGGACTATGATATATATATATATATATATATATATATATATATATATATATATATATATATATATATATATATATATATATATATATATATATATGGCGGTCGTATGTGTGGTGTATGTACACTCGCGGTCAGAAATTGTGTCCTGATCCCCTGGCAAGATGAATTGCAAACAGCCTAGCTTTGAACAATAACTGTGCGTCTCCCTACAACACACATTTGTTCAAATCATCAAAGCTTAGCTAGTTGCAATTCATCGTGCCAAGAGATCAGGACAAAAATTTTGTTTATATAAAAAAAAATTATTTTATAAATAATTTTGTTTTCTATAATTTTTTTTTTATATATGTTACGGGAGGAGAGACCAACACCTGGTCGGTTTTTTAGTGTACAGTGTGTTATGAAGCTCCAGATTCCCTCTTTAACGTATTTTAATAAAAAAAAAATTATAATATTCTTTCTTATACATTTTTTTATATTTTTTTTTATAAAAATTAGAAAAAATATATTATATTTTTTTTTTACTTTTTTTTATAAAAAAAATTATATTTTTTTTTTATAAAATTTGTTTTTATAAAAATTACAAAAAAAAATTGTTGAAAAAATATTTTTTTTTTTTTTTTTTTTTTTTTTTTTTTTTATAAACAAAATTGATATGAAAAAAAAATATATATAAAAAAATAACTGCCAAATGACAATGAAAAAACTGTGTATAGTAAGGAAAATACAGCTGGTTTGTTCATTTGGCTACGGAGGTACGGTATCGTTCGAATCCATTCAGTTAAGTTCACGATACACCGTAAATATAAATGAAAGCAAAGTTAATACATGTTATTTTTTGTAATTTTGATTATTTTTTACCAAGATTCAATACAAATTGAAAATCTAAAGCCTGTAATAGCCTCACGAAGTAACTAAAGAAATTAAGGATAACGACCAAGTTATAGCTACGACGGAAGAACGAACACAGTGTTGACGGGAAGACCAACACCATCTCTCTCTCCTGTATACAGCGGGTGATAAGACTTTCGGACCACCCTGTACATCTACAAATAATTATATATAAAAACAAATAGATAATTCATATAAATATAATGGATAAAAAGAGCAACCGTGGAGACAGATCTACTAGCAATTGTAGCCTACAGGTGTAATGGGTGTGGAAGTTCACTTGTGTACACTGCAACATTTACAACATCCGTTCCCAATATAGTTTATTACCGATTGCCATTTTTCTTTGCACACCTGATTTTCCTGTAAAAAGTGGGATTGTTGATCTGTCGATACCAACGACCCTTGACCTCGAGCTTCCAACATCAGTTCCCAGTCTTGTTTATCGCCTATTGTGTTTTTATCGCACTTTTTATTATTATTAAAATTATTATTATTATTATTATTATTATTATCCCTCAACCATGGGCTTCAGACTGTCAATACCCTGTGACTCTAGTGAGACCCAGAGATACCTGAGTGAAGGTACGACGTGTTAGGTGCTTCACATGAGTCGTACTAGATGAGAGAGTGGAGCTTCCTGGTATTGGTTGCAACTCTTCTGTCCCACTAGATGACTACACTCTATAATTATACATCACTGTCTGGAGAGAGCAGCTATACCGCTACTCACAGCATCTTGGAATATGATCTTCAATATTATAAGTTGGTAACGATATAGGGGGTATTTTCTTGACGTGTCGGTGTAGCTAGGATACTTGAAGAAAAGAGAGAACTATCAGATCACCTCGGGAAAAAAAAAAAAGAAAAAAGATTTGGCGTGGACTCGATCCTGGGCCCTTGAAACCTGCAGTCCGTCGTTCTATTCACTGTGTTACCATCTAAACTGTTTTACTTCTCATGTCCAGGTAGCATAATTATGTCATCCCTTTCCACCACACAACACTTGTCAAAATCCCTGTCTCTCCTTCATATGTTATGTGTCCCAATCCTATCCCCTTCTCTGCACATCTATATCCCAGCCCTGTACTCTTCACTCCACACCTACTTCATACACTTATTCATTTTGGCTACGTCATCAAGGAGCAACTATATGTGACACAGAGTCTTACTAAACTTGTATGACAGTTACAGCATTTTTATTTTTGTGGTGTCCCTGCTGCCTTCTTTAATAGTTTATACAATAATATAATGTTTTCTCAGACAACGTCGCTACCTAAGAACATTTTATACTTCAAAGGGTAACACATATAATTTTCTTGTAATTTCATTCAAACTGATGATGCATAACTACAGTACAGTTGGTATTTAGAAAGTGGAATAAGAAAGGATATACAGGAAAATATTATTGCTTTTACCAATTACTTTTCAAAGAAACCTGCACCACTGAGAAGAAAAACAACCATCCATCAAATGACATCGAGACAGACATAGCAGGCAGGTTTAATCCCTTAGCTGTCACACACACTTGACTCAACGGGAGAGTGTTTAACGTTCTGCATTCGTGATGCAGTATGCAATCGATCGTTGGTCAAATTGGGTACAGTCGTTAGCAGTCGACAGTCTTGGTCAAGACTCGTCGCATGGATTATTTATTAAATGTGATCATTAAAAATTCTAGGCCACCAGCTGATTGTCACTTTGTTGTCTCACTGGTGCGTCGCATGTGTGAGTGTTGTAAGGCATTAAATACGCAGTTGTAGCTCAAAGGAATTAATTAAGCAGTTGTAGCTCAGCAGGTCGAGACGTGACGCAGTTGCCGATAAAAACCTTACGAAGGGGACCTCAGTGGCTCACTGGTAGAGTACTGGCCAGCTGGGTCACGCCCCTCCTCCTCACATATGCTTGGGGGGTTGAGTGTCATGATCTGCCCTCCTCCCTTGGGGAATATTCCCAATAAGTACCATAAAAAAAACAAAATGAATAAATACCGATAGGTCACGACAGCGTGAGTGTGTGTTGGGGAAGGGGGGGGGGGTAGTGTGTGTTGGGGGTTGAAGTTTAAAAGGGGTGTGGATGGATGTGAACCCCCCACCCAACAAGACACTCACACCCTCCCCTAGGCTAGACATAATACTCACATGTATTACCCTGAGGCAACACACACATACACACACACACTCAAGGCTATACCACCATCATCAACTACCTCTCCTTTTCTTAAACTACTATTGTATAACATAGCGGGTATAGGAAACTTCTCAATATGATTGGTGGGAACTTCATATATATACCAGCGTGGACATGGTCACGAGGGTCTTTGGGACAGTCCCTCAACACAACATGACTGTGGTAAAGGAAATTCCAATAAAATTCAAATTTCAAGACTTGCGATCTTGTCGCTGTATTCATTATGTGCCACCGAATATGGCCGGGGTAGCCATGTAATAATTGATGTTCATCACTATGCAAAGTTATTCATTTAATATTAATATGATGATAAAAATTGTCTACATTCCTTAGGATTATGGTGCATATCACTATAATAAGATACAGTATATTAACATCTCCCGTAGTCTGGCTGACAATGGGTTATCCAAAGGCTTGTTCAGGATATGTTTTTTATTCATTAACTTTATGTAGAAACAGTACATATAAAGTATAGGATGATGGTGCTGAAGAGTTGTGGCCCAAATGATCACTTGCTGGATAAACTTGGTAAGTACCGGCATACAGTACTGTAGCTCAGCACACAGGTCACCTCTCATCAATGGTGTACAGTACTTGGCATCCTCTATTGGCCACTGTTTTCCTGAGGGAGGATACCAGTATGAACGAGAGGGTGTGGATGGATGAGACACACACACACACACACACACACACACACACTATCTCTCTCAAAGTTACACCTCCATCATCAAGTACCGCTCCATTTACCTAGTAACAATTGTATAACATAGCGGGTATAGGAAGCTTTTCAATATGATTGGTGGGAATTTGTTATATATACCATCGTGGACAGTGTCACGAGGGTCTTTGGGACAGTCCCTCAACACAACATGACTGTGGTAAAAAAAAAATGTCATTAAAATTCATATTTCAAGAGTCATACCCTAGTCGCGATCATTTCGCGTTTCTTAGAGCCTCACGACCGATTGTGAGGCAGTTTTGAGCAGAGCAGAATCTATGCCTGCAGTTGGGAGGTATTGGTGCAAAATGCGGGATGACCTTGGGTTGTCTCGCATTTGGGCGGTGAATCGACTGTGTGTGACAAAGGATTTATGAGACAAGGTGCAGTACCGGTACTGTAGGTAAACATATGGAAGCATACATACAGAATTTGGGAACATAATATACACTCGCCATCCACAATCCGTAGCTCACCTGAGTCGAAGCCCGAGATCTAAAACAGCCGGTTTCTAGACGACATCCAAAGCCTCCATTGGTTCAAAATGTGTGGCCTCATGATGGTTTGGGTGGCTGTCTTCCAAAAACTACCTGCTTTAGATCTGGGCTTCGACTGAGGTGGGGTTGGGATTGTGAATTACGGATGTACAGTCGGCGGCAAAAGTCCTGTCACCTCACTTGCTTCACCAAGGCACGCGATGTTCATTGATTCGAGATTATTATGTGTAGAAAACGTGCGTATATCTCGAGTTCATGAACACTGCCTGTCTCGGTGAAGCAGGTGATGCGACAGGACTTCTGCCGCCGACTGTACAGTACGGTACATAATGCATGTTGCATAATTGAACGACCAGCCAAGAACCAGGTCCTTCTAGTTCATAATAGCTGGAATGATGTAACATTGGATGAACAATTACTGCTCCATGGTCCTGGCCTTGGCTTGTTTATACTGTAGCTTCAAGAGTGACCGATTTAGAAATTGAAAGTTTAGAAAAGAACCGATAATAGAACATGTTACAAAAGCTAAGATAAATTCAAAGTACTTAAAAATCTACAGTATATACATTTTAGTATGAGATGTTTGATTATCACAACAATGGCACCACGATGAACTCACTTGTAGTTTGACTCCTTTGGGGGAGCATTGCCATTGATGGGTTTGGGCACCTCTTTGGCACTGCCGCTCCCTTTCAATTCATCAACTGCCTTTCCTTTCCTTCTATCTCCGTGTTTGCAGTCCCACCTCTTTATCACATTCTTTGTTGGTTTACCGTAGTAATAGGGTCTTCCAGGCCTTGGGCAATCTTCTTTCGTCTCTCTGTTCCCTTATATCTGGATTTCTTTTTGGACAATACACAGCTGCTGTTGTAAACGAACACTGTTCTTCCCTTAGGACTATCATCAGTGGTGTTCCTCAGGGATCTGCCCTATCACCTGCTCTCTTTTTCCCTTTCATCAATGACCTTCTAAGCTGTAGGCATACTTTCTGCCCTATCCACTCCTTTGCCAACGATGACAACTACCCATCCCTACAGCTCCTCGCTACATCACGTGATGATGCAGTGGTATACACCTGACTTGTGACCGTTCCCTTATCTTCAACTAGGGCAGAGAAAACTTCATGACTTTCAATGCCTCCCAAACTCAGTTTTTTCACCTTTCATATCTTGCTAATGTTCCAAATGACTATCCCCTCTTCTTTTCCCCTCAGTATTCTTAGACACTTTTACTATCACAATCTCTCTTGGAGAGATCATATTAATACTATAGTTAAAACTGCTTTAAAGAAGTTAGGTGTGTTGCTCATGTTCCATAAATAACTCACCCCCATGCAGTTGCTATCTCTGTACAGGGGTCTCATCCTCCCCTATATAGAGTATGGCTCTCATATGTGGGGTGGTTCAATATTCACAACACACCTGGATCTGGTGGAATCAAAGGCCATTTTTCTCATTAACTCTTTCACTTTTGATAGATTCACGACAACCTCTCTCTTTTCACCGCAAAGTTGCATAACTCTCTCTTCTATCACTATTACAATGAACAATACCCTTTGAAACTCTAAATTTATGCTTCCTCCCTTTGGAGAACATGCAACACTCGCCAAACTACCCAATCTTGCTCATTTTCAGTTTAACTCTCTAATGCAAGAGTTAATTAACAGGAACTCTCTGTCTTTCATGAACTCATCTGATCAACTCTGGAACTGTCTACCTCCATCTATCTTTCACCCTTACTAGTACCTTTTTTTATCCCTATCTTCATTAATATAGGAAAAAAATCACCTATAATCGGTTTATTTTCTTCTGATCTCTGTGAATGGCAGATGTGGCACCTGCGCAGTACATATTTCGCTCACTGTGAACTCTTTAGCTACCCATTATAAACCTTCTCTTAAGATTGGCTTCATCATTGCAATATCTTCAACAATCACAATATCGATTCTAAGTCTCAAAATTCCGGCCCTGCATTGACACTTTACCATACAAGCAGTACTTTATAAATGCCTGAAAGAGAAAACTATTCATACATCATCTGAGGTGTGTTGGCTATTATTTTGCTTAGGTAACTTGTGTAAGATGTTAAAGTATTGTTGTGTTGTTAAGGCTCTCGGGTGAAGCATCCGAGTGATGTTAACTTATTAGTTAATGTAAGCTAGACATAAAGTAATTATGATGTTAGTACAGTAGTTGATTTATAAACTTGAATAAGAGTTTTTGTTTTTTATGGGAGTAGTTAAGGAAGGAAATTGTGAAGTTCGGGATTCTTATGCCCGGTTCACATTAGCCCGTATGCACGGATCCGACATCCGTTAATGACATCACGAACCGTACGGAGGTTGGGCTACGGAGGAGATAAGCTCCGTTTGTTTTGATATGCTTCACGGAGTCGTTAGTTTACAACAAAAAGCAAACATGACTTCTGTTTTTCATACAAAACTGCTCCACAAAAGAGAGAGAGAGAGAGAGAGAGAGAGAGAGAGAGAGAGAGAGAGAGAGAGAGGAAAGAAGAATTGCACCACTATTTATTATCTCCTCTTCCTTCACTTCCTCATTCTCATTTTTACTACCATTCTCCTGTACTTCTCTCCTAGGTTGCATATGGCATAAATCCACCAATCATAATAGGTATCATAAACTAAAACATGCTCAATGACGCCCAGTTGGTTAATATGGAAGAGATGTCCGCTATCCACCCTCAAGCTTCTTGCAAATTCATGAATAGACCCAGTATGAAGTTGTAATTATGGCATGAATCAATATACTGTAGGCTTAGAAAGGTATGATATCCTAGTTGACTTTTGCATTGTTATCTATTACAAGTTAGAACATAAACTCATAGAATCCAGTGTGGGTTGGTGAATCTTATAAACCAAAAATAACCATACAAACCTAACCTGGATATCTTAAGTGCTATAATATTAATTAAGGTGTTAATGTATTACTATTCTCTGTTTTTATATGTTGAAATTATTTTTGAAAGGCTGCCAGTATATTTTGACTTTCTTTTATCCCCAAAAGGCTCCACACAAACAGAGCAATGTTTGTATCAATGTCCAATGTAGATGAATGTAAAAGGAGTTGTCCATGAACAGAATTAATGGTGAAATTAAACCCTAACTACTGTGGCTTGTGTTGCTCCAAGTACACACGTGTATGTTTTGTTTACAACTAGGCTATGCGGTGGTGCCGTGCTTTTATAACCAATGAACAATTTTTATCCTCACATAAATTGTCGTGCATTTAACAAATACAGTCTAATAATTATAATATTTGAATAAAGTTACACCTTTATTTGTGCACAAATACTTCAATTTCATATTTTCATGATATGATGAAAAGTCAACAACATTATACACGGACAACACCGCCGCCGTGCATCCATAAAAGATGACTTGAGTTTATCTTTGCTGGATCCGTTCCATTCAACGTCGGCTGTCTTGCCCGGGATGGTAGAAGAGCCCCGGTTCACATATACACGGCCGTTTGTGACGTCATTGACGGATGTCGGATCCGTACATACGTGCTAATGTGAACCGGGCATTACTAGCCCGTTTGGACGGTGGACGTTCACGTCGATAACGTCACGAGCGTCCATGTATGGGCACCAGCAATGTGAACCAGAGCCAGTGAACCACCTCCCGAGAACGGCTCACGTCAACGTTAAAGATAATCTAAAGTCATCTTTTTGGGGAGCAACGGTGGTCGTGCTGCCAGTGTATAATGTTATTGGCTATTCAACATAAAGAAAATATGAACTAGACGTATAATTTGTACAGAAAATAAGATATAATTTTATTTAAATATAATAATAATTATAATATATATTTATATAGTTCGTCAAATTATATCAGATTAATAATAATGTGTATTGGAACTATAAGCCCGGCAACACCGCACACCTTGGTAGTACACAAACCCAGTTGAACCCACACGTGGAGTTGCTGGGTTCACAGCTTATAGCAGCAGACACCTCTATATTACTACTTTCGTCTCCTGGTATATCCTGCTTTGGTCACAAGCAAAATTGCTGCAATTAGAAGTACGTCCTTGTCCATGCTTTCATGATGTTGTTGTGATGAAACTGCGGAAGCCTCGTGATTGACTGTCAACAGTGCCCAACTCCACCGTGGTCGCATGGACGCTGTGTTCGTGACGTCATCATTATGAACGTCCACCGTCCAAACGGGCCAGTGAGAATCCCGCCTAAGAGGGCGTGATACAGGAGGAGGAAGGAGAGAAGGAGAAATAATGAGGAAAGTATAGTTAGAGCTGTATGTTTTGTTACCAGACTTGACGCAGCAGCCACACTTATTCCCAACACAGTACTTCTTGGCCTTTGTCCAGTCTCCGTCACATTGTTTCTTGCCAGTGCAAGTCCCGCCTACTTTCTCACATTTAGGCTTGGTCACACAATCAGCGGTTCCAGCTGCCAGGGAAAGAGGCCCACAGGTTAGAGGAATGGTGTTCTTCTATGAGTGAAGAATTATGTGGGAGAAGTAAAAATGCTAGGAGTAGATCGGGAAGCTAGGAAAACTGTAATAGTTAAGGGGAATAGAAAACTGAAGTGCGGAAATGTTAGATGAAAAGAAGTTGAAGGAGGAGAAGAAGCTGCAGGAACATCGTTATTGAAGGGGAGATAATAGAGAGAAGTCAGTGATAGAGAACACATAATAATGTTATTGGGAATAGGGTGCAGTTAGAAAAACAGAAGAAATCACTAATGTTATGGAAATATCAGTCTAAAAAACGATAATAATCAAGAGTAATGATATTGAAGGGATAAAAAGTAAAGCAAGTATCAGAGAGACAGAAACTAATAAGTATTGGTTGTCAGCAACAGTAATGCATAAATACTGGTTTTATACATTAACTGTTATTGTCTCTCTCTTTTCTGTCTTGTTATCCTGAGTATGCAGTTCCTCTTCTATACAACCCTATAGATTTACTCCTTCCTTCCTACCTTTTGTTAACATCACCTTGCATCATTCCTTACGATTCCTGTCTTGCCCTATAAAATATATTTCTGTCCCACATCCCCACCTTTCATGCTTGTCATAACTGGCTTATGCTACGTTTGTCAGCACACGGTACCTCCCTGTCTTTCTCATAGCCTTACCATAATTATGTAAATAACTGTTTCTGATTTGCTTAATCATCTCTTTTGTCAAGGCCTTTCTTCCCCTCACTTTCATACTCCTCCCCAACATTCTTCGAATAATTTGTACCTTGCCTGTCCTTTCCCTCTTTTTCATGATCTTCTATCCTTCCTTGCTCGCTACTGATGTCCGTCTCTCTCATATATTCCTTACCTTGTCCTTATTCCGTTATGGGATATCCTGATACATACGGTACTGTATTGTACTTACGGAGACAGCACTTGCAGTCGGCACTAGAACACCACTTTTTGCCTTGCTTGGATTTCCCGCTGGTGCACTCGCCTTTCACACACTGTCCTGCTTTCTTGATACACTTAGATTGTTCCTCGCACGCTGTGGGGAAAACAATGAACCATGGTACAGTGAAGAACGAGACATTGTAAAATAATGGATCGAACAGTACTGAATATATATATATATATATATATATATATATATATATATATATATATATATATATATATATATATATATATATATATATATATATATATATATATATATATATATATATGCGTAAATCCACAAGGAAGGAAAAATAAAAACGGAGTCCCAAGCGCTTTCGTGTATTCACATCTTCAGGGGAAATACAGAAATACAGAATCTACATTCTGTATTTCCCCTGAAGATGTGAATACACGAAAGCGCTTGGGACTCCGTTTTTATTTTTCCTTCCTTGTGGATTTACGCATATTCCTGGATCACGTGCCACCAAGTGATTTATTTGCATATATATATATATATATATATATATATATATATATATATATATATATATATATATATATATATATATATATATATATATATATATATATATATATATATATATATATATATATATATTAGGCACGTTTATAATAATGTACAACCTGGGTTTTCCCAATACAGATTCAGTTCTGTAACTACAATTAATATACCTCTCTTTTCAACTGAACCTTCAAATTATTTGGAAATATTATTATGATAATGATGATGACCAGGACTCAGAAAACGAGAGACTGGGGAAAATGACTTGATAAAACGGCCCTCCAAGTGTACCGTCAGTTTATCAGTCTCGTTTTAAATCCTATCTATGTGTCAACTTTCTCTCTTTTTCTCTGTAAGAGACTCCAGTCCACCATCTACTTGCAAGCTCATTATATTTTCTATCATTAATTCATTTAAATTAACTCATTGAATTTTCATAACAATTCCCGTATATTAATACATCTATACTATAAATGGCAAACCGTCTCTGTTTGTCCGCTTATAACTCCAAAACGGTTACACCTACATCCAAAACCCATATATATTCTGAATCACCATCACCAGGCGAAGGTTTTGGTATGACGTAACATTACATAATTTGACGTAAAAATTGCGTCATCTACTATACAAATCCGCTAAAAAAAAAATGGTTACACTCCAAAAACTATATATTCTGAATCAGCACCACCGGCAAAGGTTTTTATGATGTAACATAACGTAACTTGACGTATAAATTACGTTAAAATGTCAAATATTCTATTTATCGGTTAAAACCATAAAGAAGAGCTCGAACGGAAATTTTCCGTTGGAGCTGCTAAAATCGCGTGCCAAATGTACCACTCGAACAGAAGCTCGAACGGATTTTTTCGGTTCGAGCCGCTAAAACGCGCGCCAAATGTACAGGGAAATTCAGCCAGTCTGAGTGAGGCCTTCAAGCTGAAAAGACATATATAAAGTAGGGTTGTGTTTGTCTGTCTGTGGGTGTGTGTGTTTGTTTCTCTGGCTATGGCCGCGAATACTGCTGGACGGAATGGCCTGAAACTTGGCACAAAGGGGTATTGTTTCCCGAGGAAGAACATGGGCTAGGTATAGTTGTGCTTAAACATCATCTTCAATGTGCAAATGAGCTCAAAATTGCCAAAAATGGGCTAAAAAGGTTCACAAACCGTGCTGGCAATGACATGCAACTTGGTACAAAGAGCTATTGTTATCCGAAGAAGATCATGGGCTTGGTATTGTGCTCAAACGTCATCTTCAATGAGCAAATGACCATAATGAGCAAAATGCTCTTAAACCTGCCTAAATGAACCCAACTACTCCATCAGATATCCTATTTCAGTTTAAACGGCTGCAGTTCCCTGTTCGAGTCAGCTTTGCAATAACCATCAACAAAGCACATGGTCAGTCGCTTAAAACTGCAGGTCTGAGTTTGGAATGGGCATGCTTCTCCCGCGGCCAACTCTATGTCGGCTGCTCAAGAGTCGGATCGCCACAACACATTTACTTCTATGCGCCAGAGGGTAAAACAACTAACATCGTCTATCAGGAAGTATTGACACCGTAATCAGAGGTAAGTGCAGACTTCGAATATAAGGAAACCAAGAACTGTGAATTATGTTGACAATATGCAATTCATCAGACGTGAATTTTATTTGTATAAATAGTTTACTCTTTATTATTTCATTTTTCTAATTTGAATGTCAACTGAATGTTATTGGGACTTAAAAAAACAAAAAAAAACAGAGAATATTGTTATTGATCATTATTTCATGTCTTAATACTTGCCATCAGTTTTATAGGTAAATATTTACATGTTGCCACAACAGGAATTCATAGGAAAAATATATAATTCCTAGAAGGTTTTAGTGTGATTTGAGTGATGTTGACCTTCGCTTCTTTAGGAAATGCTTCGTTTTGGAGATAGCCCCTCTCCCCCCATCCAACAATCTTGGGGGAGAGCCTGGGAAATCGGGGTTTTGGGTGGGGGGAAAACTCATAATATAGTATATTTGCCTTTCTAGATTGCACTCATGACATGCCATAAATGTCAAAAAGTGGAAAACCCAAGCCAAGTTTCGGCTAAAGTTGGCTGGGGTTTTCCAATTTTCAACAAGCATAAATCTGGAAAATTGGAAAACCCGAGCCAAGTTTCGGCAAAAGTTGGCTCGGGTTTTCCAATTTTCAACAAGCATAAATCTGGAAAACCTGAGCCAAGTTTTGCCAAACTTGGCTCGGGTTTTCTAGTTTTCAACGAGCATAAATATTGAAAAATTAAAAACCCGAGCCAACTTTTTTCTGGCCCAACCTGGATCGGGCATCGAGATGTTACAGAATTAAAAAGACCTTACCTGACCTGACCTAACCTAACCTAGAAGGGGGCATTCTTCGGGACCTAACTTTGTCATCCTTCGGAACCTAGCCCTGTCATCCTTCGGGACCTAACCATGCCATACTTCGGCACCTAACCTTGCCATACTTCGGCACCTAACCTTGGTATCCTTTGGGACCTAACCTTGGCATTCTTCTGGACCTAATCATGGCATCCTTCGGGACCTAACCTTGGCATCCTTCGGTCTTAACCAGAACATCAATTTGTTGTAGAATTAGGAAGACCAAATCAGACCCCTTGTTTCATACACCAATTTACCTTAATTGGAAGGAAATTATGTGCAAGGTACTGGTTCTTGTGGAGTTGAAGAGTAGGTGGTAGTGTTATATTATGGCAAGTTGTATGGGTGGTAGGTGGACTGGATGACCTTATATTCAAAGCACTTTAAACCTTCCAACAATCAGTTATTATAACTGATCATGGTCTAATTTATTTTTCAATAAAAGGCACAAGTGTTTTTTTGTATAATTTCTGTGTTTCTCCAGTAAAAATTCGTAAAACTAAGCAGCCAGGTGAGTTAACCAGGTGAACCAAGGATATACCTCCTCCACTGACAAACAGTAATGTTGTACTAGCAAGATAAATGGATAGAGACTGAAGTTTCAGTGACGTAGTCACGTGTTTTAGGTCTATGATTGGTCAATAACGAGATGATAGAACTGTGTGAAAAACTGCTTGGTTAGATTTGGCTTGAAGTTAAAAAATGTGCCACCAGGTAGCACTGTGGGGCTCATGGTTACCATGACAATCACAGATGATCAGCTGACCTATGTTTTGATTTCAATGCCCATGGCAGCCATATTTGTTTTGACTTGCAAACACATTGAAGGTTAGAAATCGTGAAAGTGGCCTTATAACGCATTGATAACGGAAATGCTACTAAGAAATATTGTAGTACAAGTTGAAATAGAGCATATTGTAATAAGAAAAATGTGAAAAAGCCAATTTTACGAAATTTTTGGACTCTGAAAAATACGACACCCACTACACTTATAAGAGGTAATTAATGTTATAACGCATCTGCGAGGCAAATGGTATATAGAAAAGTTGTTTGTAATAGTGAAATATAAACACTGGTAATAGTAAATTTTTTTAAATCGAGTTGTGGCAACTTGTAAAAATAATCCGTATTATATAAACCCTAGCGAAGCCGGGTACCCCAGCTAGTATAATATAAAATGAAATAAATGAGGTAAGATAATTATTAGTAATTTTTTAGTTGTATAGACTGCATGCACAGGGGTAGTGGCGTGGAAGGTGGCTTGGTTATCATGTTTCACCAACTAAACAATAACATATATGGAAACCATGCCACTCTAATACCGACTACTTCTGAATAAATTCCAACTAAATAGCTAATGAACACTTTTATCCTCTGGGTCGCCTTACATCTACAGTAGGGGAGGAATACACACAAACACATCTGTATGAGTGTGACAATATATATACGGTATATGTATATAAACACACACATACACACAATAACATTACGGAGGGAGAGATAGACATGATAATGAACTATCTGAATGTTGTTCTTATAAGGAATAAGGAGGCTAATAAAAAAGTAGTGGGAGGTAATAATAAGGGCATTAATGAACACTTAAAGAGCTGATTCTCTGAAGAAATTGGAGATAAATGTAATATGTATATCTACAAGCCTCCTTAATTAAGTGGGAAATTGATGTGTTTATTATTTTTTTTTTTTTTCACCTCCATCACCACCACCACCACCACTTCCTTCCTACCGTCATCTCCCTCCGTGAAGCAGCACTTGCAGTTGTTCTTAGAGCAGAATTTCCCATCACTGTTCGTCGCCGAGCTCTGGCCTGACTTGCAATTCTTATTAACCTTCACACATTCTCCATTTCTGGCGCTGCACTCATCCAGAGGCTTGCACTCTGTCGTAGAACACGATGTATTATTTTCCAGCCAGAAACTTAGTGCTTTAGGGAAGTGTAACTACTGAACATGAATTATATTAGTCATTAGTTAGGCTTTGTAAAGTAAGGATTGGCCAGAAAACAGTTTACAATTTGCATGTAACAAGTCAGATAAGCTTCTGTGTATTAATTACAAGTTAACATTCATAAATTCTTTATAATATTGTCAAAGTTTTACATTGTAGAGTGAATGTTCCTATAAATTTTTATAATACCATTCAACGTTCAATTTTCTTTGATAATGCCACAATATTCACGTACTATTTCACTCAGTAATTCTGAATTCTATATTGTCATTAATTTACTGCCCATTTTGAGTAAAAAAAAAAAAAAAATGGATTATACGTACTTCTCTTAGTACCGGATCCTTTGCGGGTGGTTTTAATCTTGCCGTCTTTCTTGTCCCCTGTAACGAAGGCAATGAATAGATATGTAAATAAAAACCTGAAGACATTATGTTTATGTTGGTGATGTGGAGCTCATGTTGGTATTGTTATAGTATTGTACAGGATTGATGTGTTATGTGTGGTGCTAAAGTATTACACCAGACTGATACAGGACTAATAATAATTACTGTATGGTGTTACTTGTATCGTGTTATTGTATAAATTATAATAATATAAGGACAAGGACTTTACAAAGTAGACATTCTTAAGCACCCATGAGCTCAACTATTCAGCACTTACTCTACTACATGAACATTATACCTGTATGACTCCAGAGCTCGATAGCTGTATATTCTGCACACCCCCGAGACAGTTTGTACCCATACACTAGAGAAGCCCAACTCTATTCACCAATTTCATAGGAGGAGGCTGGAGACACCAGTCAACCAGGGCAGTACTCCTAGGGTGGACGCTGGACTGGTGATAGGGAGGGTTGGAACTCCTGTTTCACCTGTCTGTCCACCTTTGCTGATCTTTTTCGTGTCTCTCATACACTGAGAGTAGTCCAACATACTCACAAAGACATCACTCTCTATTTACACAATATATACAAACACGCTATACA
This sequence comes from Petrolisthes cinctipes, assembly GCA_033782935.1. Lineage (NCBI taxonomy): Eukaryota > Metazoa > Arthropoda > Malacostraca > Decapoda > Porcellanidae > Petrolisthes > Petrolisthes cinctipes. Next base: position 32,261 of record JAWQEG010000285.1, on the reverse strand, counting down.
CCACACCCTTTGTCCAAGTTATATCCCCCCAAAATTTACAACCATGAATAAAATAAAAAATCAAGCCTCGGAGGCCCCTGGGGACGGGCCAATAAACTCCCCTCAGCCTGGACCCTTTGTTGACGACCCCCTGAGATGCCCTGGACCATTGTCTGACTCACTCTTTATCAACTTTTGCAACATTCGTGGTCTTTCCTCTAATTTCTCTTCTGTTGAACACCACCTCTTCTCCGCTAAACCTCATCTTCTCTTCCTCACTGAGACCCAGATCTCAGCATCAACTGACAGCAACCCCTACTCTGTCTCCTCTTACTTTCTCTATCCTCAGTTTCATGCCAAAGTCAGCTGTTGCATATACGTACGCAACGACCTCACTTGTTCTCGTGTTCCCGAACTTGACTCTTCTGAATTCTCACCCCTCTGGCTTCAGCTAACCTGTTACTCTCAAACTAAATACATCTGTGCTGTATATCTCTCTCCTAATACTACTGACTATTCAAAATTCTTTGACTATCTTACCTCAAAAGTGGAACACTTTCTCAGAAATCTCCATTTTAGGAGATTTCAAAGTTCACCACCTCCTTTGGCTTTCATCTCCCTTCACTGATCCACCTGGTGAACAAGCCTTTACCTTTTCTATCCCCAATGACCTAGAGCAGTTAATTCAGTACCCCACCCGTATTCCAGACCGCCTTGGAGATCAGCCCAATATCCTTGACTTATTCTTAACCTCTCATCCTTCTGCTTATACTGTTGAATTTTTCTCTCCTTTGGACTCCTCCAATCACAATCTTATTTCAGTATCATCTCCTATCGCTCCAGTAAGACCTTTGGACCCTCCCAGGAAGCGGCGTCTGTGGCACTACAGTGCCGCCAACTGGGATGATCTGAGGCAGTACTTTCAAGATTTCCCATGGAATGATTTTTGCTTTCGTGGCCGGGGTCCCTCTGAGTGTGCTGCACGCATCTCGGAGGTGATCCTCTTGGGCATGGAGGCATGCATTCCATATTCTTTCCCTCTTACTAATTCACAAAACTCTTGGTTTAATCACGCTTGTTTTACTGTTGTTCACAACAAGGAGGAAGCTTTCAGATGGTACCGATGCTTTCAAACTGATGAATCTCGTGCTCTGTGTATCTCTGCTCGGAATCGTGCCAAATCTGTTCTCCGACTAGCCAAAATATCCTTCATCCGTGCCAAGTGCAATGACCTGTCCAACTCTTCCACCTCTCATTCTTTCTGGCATCTAGCCAAAAATCTCTCCAGTAACTTTACTTCTTCCGCTTTTCCCCCTCTCATCCTTTCTGATGGAAATGTTGCCATCTCTTTACCTGATAAAGCTGAACTCTTCTCTCATACCTTTGCCTTTAACTCCACACAAGGTGGAGTCAAAGGCCTTTTGTCTCAACTCTCCTCCTCATACTGATTCACTACAACCTCCCTCTCTTCGCCACAATGTTGCATCACTTTCTCTCTTCTATCGCTATTACACTCGGCATTACTCTTCTGAACTTTCTCAATGTATGCTTCCTCCCCTCAGGAGAGCATGCAACACTCGTGAAGCCTCTCGTTCTCACCCCATTTCTGTCCAACTCCCTAATGCAAGAGTTAACCGGTACTCTCAGTCTTTCATATACACAACTGGTCAACTCTGGAACACTCTACCTTCATCCATCTTTCCACCTTACTACGACTTATGTTCCTTCAAACGCAATGTGTCTAGGTATCTCGAACGAAATTGGACATGATTTTGGACACTCTAATTAAACACTACGCAGATGAGGACAATGAGCAGGCTCATAGAAAAAAAAAAAAATATATAGGACTCCCACATAGTGTACACATTCTCCACGACTCCCACACAGTGTACACATTCTCCACGACTCCCACACAGTGTACACATTCTCCACGACTCCCAAACAGTGTACATTTTGTCCATGACTCTTCAATGTTGCAATTCCTCCTCTAACTCACCAGTGATGCAACATATGCCCTTCTTGCAGGCGTTCTTGAGTATTCGACCACCGTTACAGGAAGCGTCTCTCCTGATGCACTTCCCAGGGCAACTCTGTGGGGAGGGGGTGGTGTGTGGTCAGAGAGAGAGAGTATGTATGAGTTTGTGTGTGTTACAAAGACAAGTAGCACATCAAAAGGCATTAGGACCCTTATCAAAAGATACCATAAACAAAATATATAAATGTTACTACTTAAATTGAGAAAAAAATTATAACAAAGACAATAAGGGCAATCGATGGTGTGCAAACCATCTACAGACAATACCAAACCATATTTCACCCTCATTCATGTACAGTATCATAATGACATTATAATGTTGTTGTTGTTGAAGTTCCTCAAGCTGTCTGACTGAGCAGCCCTAAGCTCTTGAGGAAGGCTATGGCTTGAACCTGGCTTTCCCATAGTGCCCTCAGTGAGTGTATGTTGTGTTATTGGCGAGTGCGTCTTTGTGTGCGGTGCAGTGTTCCATAATGTGTTTTATAGAATGGGGTGCTGTGTTGCATCCTGGGCAGGTATCTGCGATGGCTCCATCTAGGTTCTTTTGATATGTCATAAGAGCCGGATGGTGGCCGCTTCTCAACCTGGCCCGGTGGACTCTGTCCTCACGGGGAAGGGAGGATTCTGATGGGTGGATGTCAGAGGGTTGTGCATGCAGCAGGGTGTTGTTCTTAAGGTTTTTTGATAGATTGGTGCATGATTTGAGTATGATAATGTACAGTATAACCATTCTGGACTTTGATCTTTGACCTTGAAAAAACAGACGGATTGCCATTTATAAAGGTTAAAGGTCCGCTAATGAGTGGCAGTCAATGGGACAGAGTGTAGCACACACTGTGTGTGTGAAACACAACTATAGCACACATCACAAGGATGATGAGTGGCCCAAAGACCTCTCCACCCACGTGAGACTCGAGTCAGCTTCGGCTATGGCTGAGTAGGCAGGAAGACCTCAGACAGCCGACTCAAACCCCCCACCCCCTGCTCACAGGGGTGGTAACCTCTGACATCAGTGGCATTTTTAACGTGTCCCGAGCAAGGATCGAACGCTGGGCCGCAGAATTGCAGCCACAGCCTCTATCACTGTGCTAGCCAGAAGCTAAAACCATATACAGGGTGTATCACGTGGTATATCATTAAATTACACGAGAGATATAAAATATAATTTTGAGTATATTTTGTTCTATATAGTATGCTGTGTGTGATCTCAGTAAAGTACAATGAATACTGATAAAAACTATTTTAACGTGTGTTGTCAAATGGCGGTGAGCGTCGGAGGGAGTGGTAGCCTAATATGTTTTTCGGACCAAAGAGCCCTTATTTATTTCATCTTAATAAGTTTTATCATGATTGCAATATTTATGTGATGTTCTATAACGCACATTGAATCATATTTTCAATGCAGAAGGATAATACCAGGCCTGTATAAGAAGAAACTCCGTGAAATTTAGGGAAATGCTAAGACTTGCAGGTTTGCATTATGTCGGTAAAGTTTACCTAACCTTCAAAAGATATTAATCATATTTCGCCGAATAATATTTATATGGGCCTGGTATTATCCTTCTGCATTGAAAATATGATTCAATGTGCGTTATAGAACATCACACAAATATTGCAATCATGATAAAATTTATTAAGATGAAATAAATAAGGCCTCTTTGGTCCGAAAAACATATTAGGCTACCACTCCATCCGAGGCTCACCGCCATTTGACAACACACGTTAAAATAGTTTTTATTAGTATTCATTGTACTTTACTGAGATCACACACAGCATACTTCATAGAACAAAATATATTCAAAATTATATTTTACATCTCTGGTGTAATTTAATGATATACCTCGCGATACACCCTGTATATATGGCAATCCATCTCTGTTTGTCCTCTTATAACTCGAAAACGGTTACACCTACATCCAAAACCCATATATATTCTGAATCACCATCACCAGGCACAGGTTTTGGTATGACGTAACTCGAAGTAAAAATTACGTCATCTACTATAAACCCGCTAAAATAACCCGGTTTCGCTCCCAAAACTATATATTTTGATTCAGCACCGCCGGCAAAGGTTTTTACGACGTAACATAACGTTAAAATGCCAAATACTCTTTGATGGTAAATAAAGGATTCTATCAAATAGAGACAAATAATTTTGATGTGAGTATTGATGTGCAAAAGATAAAGATATAATAATGTGCACATCAAAGAAAGATTACAGGTATATAGAGAAAAGAAGGAGAACAATGAATGAATGATATATGTTCTTATGTTTAACATATACATTACAATTACCAGTAGACCAAGTGTTATTAATGGAAAATAAAGCTATACATAGGAATGAGTCAAGTAATAAACGATTATTATGTTAATTAGAAAAAGAACTCTAGGTAACTCTCAAATCAACTTATCTCTCACCTGTTTTGGTCCTTTGACTGAACTGTGGCTGCTCTTGGTTCTGGCTTCTTTGTTTTGAACTCGCACCCTCCTGTTTGTGTCTTTGTTCTTTTTGGCTTCACCTCGTCCCCTCTTGTTCTTGTCTTTGTCGTCATCTCTGTTCTTCTTTTTATCGGCTTTCACCCTCTTGTCGTCATCTCTGTTCTTTTTCTTATCGGCTTTCACCCTTTTGTCGTTATCTCTGTTCTTTTTCTTATCGGCTTTCACCCTTTTGTCGTTATCTCTGTTCTTCTTTTTATCGGCTTTCACTCTTTTGTCGTTATCTCTGTTCTTCTTTTTATCGGCTTTCACCCTCTTGTCGTTATCTCTGTTCTTCTTTTTATCGGCTTTCACTCTCTTGTCGTTATCTCTGTTCTTCTTTTTATCGGCTTTCACTCTCTTGTCGTTATCTCTGTTCTTTTTATCGGCTTTCACCCTTTTGTCGTTATCTCTGTTCTTTTTATCGGCTTTCACTCTCTTGTCGTTATCTCTGTTCTTTTTATTGGCTTTCACCCTCTTGTCGTTATCTCTGTTCTTCTTTTTATCGGCTTTCACCCTTTTGTCGTTATCTCTGTTCTTCTTTTTATCGGCTTTCACCCTCTTGTCGTTATCTCTGTTCTTCTTTTTATCGGCTTTCACCCTTTTGTCGTTATCTCTGTTCTTTTTCTTATCGGCTCTCACCCTCTTGTTCTTGTCTTCGTCGTCATCTCTGTTCTTTTTGTTATCAGCTCTCATCCTCTTGCGTTTGTCTTTGTCGTCGTCAACCTTATCAGCTCTTACACGAACTCGAACCGTTTCGGTTTTATCTTTTTCATCAACATCGTTCTTGTTGAGTTCAGCCAACAGTTCTGGGGTATCCAGGTTCGCTGCATCTCTGAGTTGGTTGGTGTTGGCGAGTGCCTGGAAGAGAGCAAAGGCCACAACCAGGCCAAGCGACAAGACTACGAACAGCCTCATGAGGATAAAAGGGCAGGCTCCCTTACCAGCGACTCTTCTTCCTTGAGGGTGATGTGTTGGTAATGACAATGGCTGAACAAGTTGGACAACTGTGTGTGAGTGTCGGTGATGACCAATTGACATTCTCGGTTTATATACACTTCTATACCTTTCCTACATCTCAAGCTCCTCCCACCCTGACCAATCACACATTAGCCTAGCTCCTCCCTCACTACTTCTCTCCCCCCACCTCATAATCACATCTGCTGCGCTTACCCCTATTCCATAGTACCCTCCTACCAGCAGAACCCTTCATGTGTTATCTAAGGTAACGGGAAAGGGAAAAGAAACTGAACACAAAGAAATAAGTCAATTTAACTGCTTTTCATAACTAGTTTCCAGATTTACGTGTTTACCACTTGGCTTCAGGGAGTCAGCTGAAGTCGTTAAGAATATGCCTAAAGATTTAGGCTTTCATGATCAAAGACCATTCTTTGTTCTTGTGAGTATATTTGTAAGTGCAATTATCAGTGAGTGTTTTTCTTTGTTAAATCCGGTAAAATTGGGAGGTAATGTTTATTATTACTGAATCAAAAGGGAATACATAATGAGGATAATTTGTTTGTGACAAGTAAGACAGAATATAAACTTAACATTGTCTACCATAGATGTTTACAGGGAACAACTTTGGTGACGTGGGTAACATTCTCGGTTCCAAGGTGAACCTCGATAATCTAACAACAATATTTCTTAGTGAACGTACTTGCATAATTAATTCTCTACGATTGTATTAAACCTTTGGTGATGCTTGTTTTGCTTAGTCACCCATCAACTAGGTAGTCGGTGAACACAAATAACATTACTCTAACAAACAGAAGAATGTTATAAATTATAGGCCTATATAGGCAATGTATATAGATATTTTTTTTTTGGTATATACCTGTTGTTTTGGAATTTCCAGATTAGTTTGAAGGTATATATGCACAGACAGGAAAGTAGCAGATGCGAAGATTATCCGACTTCCATCCTTGGTATAGTTATTGCCCTAGAAACAAAATAAATAAATTGTCACCACCATCCCTACGTGTCTGTCTTTTCGATAGGAACATTGCCTACGTTGTTCAGTTTTGTTTCCATTTCGGATCCGAGCTACAGTATTCCCTTTCACCTCTTTCAGCTATTTATCTTTTTCTTCTATTTCCTTCGTGCTTGCTGCCCTCCACTGTATCACCTTCTCTCTCGTGCTACGTGGCCTTCCAGACCGAGCGCTGTTTATATTCTCCCTATTCAGTTAATTTCTCTTGCTTATACACAGACTGAGGTCGTTGACCACACTCTTAACACACACACACACACACACACATATATATATAACATGACCCTGGTCCAGCAAATTTTTCATGACCCCAGACCAGCAATTTATTTCATGACCACGGAACAGCAAAATTTTCATGACCCTCAGACTTGCAAAAATTTCTCAAAATTATTATGACCGCGGAACTACAAAGTTTTATCGAATATTAACAAAACAGCCACATTGACAGCAACAGTAGCGACACGTCATCAATTCGGTCCCCAAGTTGAACACCTGTGTGCCCCCGTTTGTGTGTGAAGGGTGGAGAGATAAAGGGGGACAAGGTGGAGGGAGACAAAGTGAAGGAGGAGGGGGGTGGTAGGAGGGAGAGTCGAGGAAGTGAAGATAGAGAGGGAAAAGAGGAAGATATAGGAGATGAAAAATAAAGTAATAATGACAAGGATGTTAAGGTCCAGAAAGATAGAAAAAGTTATTGTAGTAATAATGAGGTTCAAAGCCGGAGTCGAGAGGAAAGGACAAGTGAATGTGAACAATGTTCTACCCTTTACCCTCTTGAGAAGACTTATCTAAAATTGCTCACCGTAGGGGAGTAATATGGGCAATACTTTAAGGGTTTTGACATCCCTTCGGCCCCAGCCACAAGCTTTAATTCAACTATCCCTCTTTTCTTTCTATTTCCTTCCTGCTTGCCGTCACACCTCTCTATCACCTTTTTCTGGCGCTATATGACCTCGCTGTTTCAGCCTAATATCAATCAATAAATCAATCCCTAAAATGGCTTGTCATTTGTACTGTTCATTGCCTTCACCACAGACCTGACAATACCACCAGTACATATGAGGCGTCTCGTGGACAAGGGGCGAATGTGCCACCCCTATCAAAAATAAGTTGTGTGTGTTCTCCAGTAGGTGGAAGCACTGAAAGTCACGTGGTGAAGAGCGTTTTGCGATTCTGACCTATACAGGCTCAGGATACCAAGTCCTTGCTGGATACTACTGTATGTACAGTCGGCAAAAAAAGTTTCGTTACCATCCTTTTAACAGTGTGATGTAATGTTGGTAGGCCTGACTGGTGAGTCAGGTGTGGCGCGAGCATGGAGGTAGTATAGGTGGAGTCGCCATGGCTCACTAATCCAGGGGAGTAAAGTGAAGCCACCGAACTGTCATTTTCGGCGCCTTCAATATGGCGGACACCAAGATATGTTTAAGTAAAAGTGGACTTCTGACCTGACATACAAAGGTATGCGCCATCTTGAAGGCGCCGGAAATGACAGATTGGTGGCTTCACAAATCAGGTCCTACTGGCGCCTCCACCTATACTACCTCCATGGGCGCGAGTGTCATATATAATATACCTCCGTCACCCTCCCGGACCCCTCAGTGTCTAATGGGCAGGCAAGTAGGAATGACGTACTTTTACCCAGTGCTTCTTTTTCTGGGTATTTCAAGGTTATTCTTGTTCTAAAATACTCAAACGTATTTCTTTATGTTTAATGATGAATAGTTAAATAGTAATAGTTTTTGAACACTCAAAATTTAATTTAAAATCAGTTAAACCTTTGATATAAAAAGAAAGGGAATGCCTTCTGTTAAGTTGTCATTGCCGCGGCCCGCGAGGCACAGCTGCTCAGACGGCGGAGTACCAACCCTGCCGCGCTTATCGATGTTAAAATTAACGTAGGGGTGGTAACGAAAATTTTTTTGCCTACTGTACGTCGAATCTCCTCAGCACTACACACGTGGTAGTGGGCAGGTAGTGTGGGACAGATTAAACACAAAACAATGCTATGTGCCATTGAACAATTGTATTCTGTTTTTTAATCATATCATAACGTTATTTTCAATCTAAATATGATTTTCAGTTTTCATTGATAGTTATTAACAACATCAAAGTCTTGTCTCAAGTTATGTTAAATCGGTTTCAGCTCTTTGTGCTGGAAACCAAGCAACTCCATAACTTTTTTTTATAAGCATTGTTTCTATTTACTTCTACAGTTTTGCTGAGAACTGTTCATTTAATTACTCTTAAAAATATGTCGGTATAATTTTGATACGCCCTATATAAAGGGCATTACTGTTAGTTTGCTTACTAAATACTCTCGCAATTATAAATCAGCATATTTGGAATCAGTATGACGCAGAATATACTTGAGTTCACAGGAGGTCTGTGAGATAGAGACTTCATTATGAACTGCAAAAATGGTCACGGATCCTTGATATGGGGAATCAGATGTGGTTGTTTGAGGTCAGTTTTAGGAATGTGTGCGTAGTTTTTCGCTTATAACTCGGGAACAACGCATCCTAGAACAAAACTGAGGGCAGAATCGGAATCGGAATATCTCAGAGTGTCATAGACTATCGAGAATTTTAAATTTTGGCGAAAATTGTCAAGTAATCAATATTTGCCTGTATAACCAGCTGGGAAGAGCCAAGCTCATCTATTCAACGTTTGCATAACACTCCCTCAAGCCAGTCAGCTTACTATACGTATCAATAGTGGTGAGTGTTATTGTGGTGGCAGGTTTTTCTTATCTAGTCAATTATAAGACATTGTCATTGATTCAAAATATAATGAAAGTAGAGATTACGTTTCCAAGGTTGTTTAGGAAATGAAGACCAATGAAAAACACGCGTTTTATAAGCAGAGAATGTAATGAGCTGGGATAGTGGCATGTCTCCATCCATTTCAGTTGTGTTGGCAATGATTTTTTCCTACGTTTTACCACATTAATTGTCTTTAAAATCCATTCCATTAATAATGAGAGTGAATGTTAGCCAGAACGTTTTTTTTTTCTTCCTGGAACAGTGTAGAATTTACTAACACTGGTAATGTGTAAATATAATAATGACCTGTTTCCATTTGTCATTGATTATCTTCCTACAATTTACCTACTAGCTGCCCAGGAAGGGAAATTTTTAGGTATTTCTGAATATAAGTTGATTTTTGTTTATTACAACTTTCTTTTTTAGTTTAATTTTATTTTCGTTATTTGGACTGGGGAACCTAGCAGGGTACATATCTTAATTTCACGGACTGTACCATTATCACCACAATATTTTTTCAGCAATTTCCATCATCATTATCGTTAGCATCATCATTTATCAAGTAATATAATCTGTTTGTATTTATCTGATTCACATCTGATATGAGTAAGTCGTATATGTGGCAGATAGACTATACTGTTTGTTTGTATTGTAAAGTGTGAATGCAGGGCTGTAATTGTCAGAATTTGTGTGTATATCATTTTGATCAATGAGGTATTATTGATGAAGGCTTTCTTTTATTCATGTTTATTAAAATGGGTAGCCAGCGACTTCACAGTGAGTGAAATATGTACAGTTTTGTATTGCGCAACTACCACATCTACGATTCGCAGAAAATAGACGAAAACATGGAACATAAGGTATCATCATACCACTTACTTTTGAAGTTTTTAACTATTCATTAACTTTTACTTTTATTCATTCTTCTATGGCTATTAATATGAACAATCATTAACTTGTATTTTTTATTCTTCTTCTGGCCATATAATTTTAATGTATGGTCTTCATACCCCAGGCATCGGGACCCGACGATATGTTCTTGTCTACGGCCCTTACCCCGAGTTACTTAATCTTACCCCTTTTCTGTCCACTTCCTGGCATAGACATGAGAAGTTTACATTAGATGGCCTCCCTCAAGAGTATTCAGAAGCTACGGAAATTTGTATCTCCCCCCCCCCCAAAAAAAAAAAAAAAAAAAAAAAACACACACACACACACACACACACCCTGGAGACAAAGCGATACCAAGTGTTCATGTGTAAAGGACGTGGCCATGTCACATTGTTCTACATCTGTTTCTGACCTCGTTTATCACCCGCCTTTCTTTTGTCTCGTACACCACCTGCATGTTTCCTTTGTTTAGAGTGGGGTCGTTGATCTGTCCACACCGGCGACACTTGTCCATTTCTAACATCTTGTTCATCACCCGCCTACCTTTTGTATCGCACACCTGTTTACCTTTTCTACCTTTTCCACCACACAACACTTGTCAAAGTAGTACTGTAGTCTTTTTATGACACGTGTCCCAACCCTATCCCCATCTATGCACACTTATCCCATCCCTGTATTCTTCTGTCAACTCGTATCCCAGTCCTATTCATTCATCTCAAAATATTTCCAGTTCCTGGCTCCTCTTCACATCTATCACAGCCCTGTTCCCTTTCTCTATACCTATTTTAGCCCTGTCCTCTCCTCTCTGTACTTGTCCCAGGCCTTCTATCTATACCTATATCCCTCTTTTCAATCCCAGATACTTTTCTATCATAGACGTCCCAGTCCCTCCTCACTCTTCATCTCATTACTCATCATATCTGTCCCCTCTTCACGAGTTCTGCATTGAGAAGACTGTACCTGCCTTGAGTTTTACTGAAAGTGTGCACTGGAGCGCGAGGGAATGATATTTAATTAAATTTAATGAAGTATGACTAATTTATAATATGAATTGCTTGTAGATTGTATGTGTAATTAGTAATCTAAAGGACATTTCCTTTGTACAATAAATAAAAGCATTCTGTTTAAATAACACAACATGATAATGAATGAGATTCCTTTATTGGTTATCAGAAAAAAGCAGAAACAAAGTGTGATGTGCATATATAGGTAGACATTTTTTATTGTTCTTGTTTACTGAATCAAGCTTTTACATTTAGTAATGTGAACATGGATGAATCTTTTATGACAATACTGATTAAGTTGACGAGTGTTGCCTGCTCTCCATTTTCGCAATTGAATATTTTTTTCTTCAGGTAAATATTTCACTCAGTGTCTTTATAAATATTTGACGCAGTTATTCATTACACCTGCTAATATTGCTGACCACTTGGCTACCTTTAAAATAGGACAAGTGTACAATCAAGCCTGATGTGTTAAATTTACTTTATACTTTTATTCGTTCTGGCTACGTCATCAAGGTACAAATATAGTTGTTACAGAGACTTTAACTTGTATGTCTTTTTTTTTTTTTTTTTTTTTTTTTTTGTGGCCTTTTTTACGGGTGTTTAGTTACCTTTAGCACAAGCCCCAACACTTAGGGGAGTGATACCGCTGAACACCATGATATTAGGTTATATAAATGGATATTGATGGTTGATAAATGAAGGTGTGTAATGAATTAAATAAATAGGGAAAAAACAATAGAATTAATATTATGTAAAATGGAACAGGGACAAAAATTATATCAATACACCTAACGACAATATTAATTATATCAGTCCTTATATTAAAGTCCGAATAAGCAGTATACAGGTACCGGTAATCAAATAATGGCTATAATCAGGTTAAATACGATAATTGAAGTTAACATTACTAGGGGCTAAAAACAATCGGGAAATAGAAGGAGAATATTTTTTAGGATATCAGTCTGGTTAATAAAATAGTCACACATATCACAATACAGTAGGTCAGAGGGTCTGAATTAGTCAATTGAGAGGCAATACTTCATGATGTAAAATTGTATGAGTGTGCAAGAGTTGGGACTTGGGAGCTTGGCAGAGTTTACACACCGTCTGGTTTACATGAGGCTGCCTTTACCATCCTCCCAAATGGAGCGATATTCCATTCGGATGCGATCAATGGTCACAACACAGCGGCGAGTGAGGGTGGGACTCCTTCCATACAGGTGTCCCACTGCACGGTACCAGTCTTAGTGAGGGATGGAGAAACTGGTAGATCGTTCAGCGTCAGTGAGGAGCCCCAGGTCCTCCCGTGTTCCGTCGCGCAGAATTAAAAAAAACGAACTTTTGGAGACAGGGAGATGACCAGGAGGCCCAGATAGGTGGCACACACCAATCTGGGCCAGTCTGTCTACCTGGTTGTATGGGTAATGACTGACATGAGCAGGGATCCAGATGGAGACACAGAGAGTAAGGGTGTTGGCACGATGGAGATGGTGGTGTAATTCAACGTTTTCTCATTCAACGCCGCTATCAAAGAAAGTGGAATACTTCTAAGGGTAACACGTGAAAATGTAGTTCATTGATTACAACTGCTGGTGAAAGTACATTTGATATCTAGGAAGTGGACTCAGAAAGGTTATACAAGATATCATTAATGCTTTTACCAATTACATATCAAAGAAACTTGCAATTTTTTATTTTAACTTCTCCAGAAAACCATGATTAATGTAAGTACCGTAGTCCGTAACTTACCTTATATTTATCATTTTTATCAGGCGAACCGATGAGAAATTATGTAAGTAAAAGAAAATAATATAAACTTTTCTGGAACTGACTCAGCGGAATGAGTCACTGAAAGCAATATCATGGACATTTAAAATGGTAGTGTCTGAATTTATAACTGTATTTTCAGTGAATATTAGATATATATGTTGACAGTAAAGGAAAAAATAACGAAAATTGTCAATAAGTAAAGATATCTGTCATATTAAGAAATAAAGAAAACCTTAATGTAATTATTGGCAGAATAATACATTAAATGCCCGTGCAGGCATTCATGAATAGATTATTCAACATTTAATGTGTTCGGATATTTCTGTAACCAAAATTTTGGTGATTTTGTCGGGAAATTCACTTCCTCTCAATGACACACCCGCCACGTCACATGTTACAACACACTCAAATGTTCAGAGATTTTGCCATTAAGTAATGCTTTAATGTTCCTATTAAAGACTTGAAGGTACGAATGTAGTAGACTATGTACACATACACTGTACAGATAATTATTATAAGTGCTGAGAGCATGTTATGTAAAGTAGATTAATGTTATAGTGGTGAGAGTAAGGATCATAATTCTAGTTACATGGCAAAACTTTTATTTGACTGAACATGATGTAAAGCGTCAATCACTTGTTTTATTGTTGGAACTGACAAATTTATTACAAATACTTTTATCTCATTTGATATAGCAAAATTTTTTGTTGTTTTCCCGAGCCAAGCGAGTCTTCTAAATTTTCAGACATTTTTCTTGCCCCTGAATTTGCAAAGCTTTTTGGCCTGGTGGTCAACTTCAGTTCTTGTGCTTCAGATTTTAGAAAATGTCCGAACCTAACTCCTCCTAGAGACCTAGACCATACCAGATATAATTATCAAACTTTCAGGGATGTTTCCTACGACTTTCAACTCCGCTCGGCCTTCCAAAATCTTCAGCTTTGGTCACCTAATTTAAATATAAATGACTTTTATTTTTGCCTGATATATAATGAGATAAGCAATTCCTTTCAGTGATGCATGACATCCTTACTGTGTGATATTATTATGTGTATTATAATATTGAACTTACATACATAGTTATACAGTATACGTAATTGTTTTGAAAGTTTTCCCTCTATGAAAATCAGTTCGCAGTCTTGGAAAAGCTGAAAATTTGATGTGAGTAATATAAAAATACTATAGCCAGTGTGTGACAAAGAAGCGACCTGGTCACTCTGAAAGTAAAACATATTACCATTGACACTGTCATTCTATTGTATATTATATCCTCTGTGTATTATATGACTAAAGCTAAATATTACTGGTAATTTTATGTAACATGTTAGAGTTGTCTTGAACTAGACAACATTCGGTTGGTGTTTGTCAGCACTGACGGTTCCTTGCTCCGAGAAAAATAATTATAAAACTACGATGCTCCGTTTTTGCTATTTCAGATTTACAGACAAACCAGTATACATAGTTACTTATATAAATTGTTTAGTTATTATATAGATTCAGGGTTTTGTAACACCTAATGCATCAATAACATTCAGTAGGAAGTTTAATTTGGGAGAGCGTACATACATACATACATACATACATAGCTGCATTTTCATCTGTGCTCGTTAATGTCTGTGTGGGTTTTTGGATGTGTGTGTGTGTGTGTGTGGAAACTTTTAATGGTATAGCCAGACAGTTAGTGGCCTCCATTAAGGGAAAGACACATATACACTCTTCCCACTGATCCGGGAAGAAGAAGAAAGGAGAGGGAAGAACCAAAATCAGCGGTCATTGGGAGGAGAAATTGTCAAACATAATAATTGTTTTATAACTCTATTTCTGCTTTAAAGTAATGTGTTGAAGTCATTGATGTCTCAGGTACACTCGTGATACGAAATCCCTGACCAGAGACGAACGGCAGGCACCACACACACACACCCTGCATTCGAACTCAGCCTCTATAGGTGTACTGGGTGGGGAAATGAACAATACCAGGCGATTCGAAGCTTTCTGCTCCTCACACTCTGGTCAGAAATTATGTATCACGAGTGTACAGTAACTGATAATATTTACACTTCATACCAGCGACTACCACTAGTTTTGAGTCATCATGTTTGTACACTCATAATACATAATTTCTGACCAGAGTGTGAGGAGCAGAAAGCTTCGAATCGCCTGGTATTGCTCATTTCCCCACCCAGTACACCTATAGAGGCTGAGTTCGAATGCAGGGTATGTGTGTGTGGTGCCTGCCGTTCGTCTCTGGTCAGGGATTACGTATCACGAGTGTACGTATTCTGTCATTAGGGTCTGGTACACTCGTATACCATAGTCCCTAGCCCACCTGAGTCGAAGCCCGAGATCTGAAGCAGGTGGTTTCTGGACGACAGCCCACCCAAAGTCTCCATTGGTTCGAAATGTGTGTGTAGCCTTGTGATTTGTTTGGGTGGGCTGTCGTCCAGAAACTCCCTGCTTCAGATCTCGGGTTTCGACTCAGGTGGGTTAGGGACTGTGGTATCCGAGTGTACATTCAACAGTAAAAGTCTGTTCACTTCTCTTGCCTTTCTATCTCCGTGAAATTCATAGACCCTTGAATCCAAAGCAGTGACTAAGGTTGCATGCATATTATTATAGTCCACAGATGGCGCCCTGCGATGTGCATTCATGGGTGTTTTAGGGGATGAAAAGCGACAGAGCGTAGGACAGTGTGGGTAACAAGACAAGTGAACAACTCACATCACAATACTGGAGCAAGAGAAAGTGTAAAATCCACAAACACGGCTTCATAGGACTCTACCATAATATTCACGAATACGATGGCTTTAAGATGAAGATGCTCTCTCTCTCTCTCTCTCTCTCTCTCTCTCTCTCTCTCTCTCTCTCTCAACCTTAATATTATAGTGAGGCGAGTTGCTTCTTTACAAGGGAAGGGGTACACTGGTTGACAAGTACAGAGAGAGAGAGAGAGAGAGAGAGAGAGAGAGAGCATGTGGCTAAAGTGCAGTAATCCCCGTGAATAGTTAATGAACCGTGTTAATATTGTGGTAGAGGTTGGTGTTGTTTGCGCGGCCAAAATTACGCAGCTTATTTTTATGTCTTGTGTGTGTGTGTGTGTGTGTGTGTGTGTGTGTGTTTTTTTTTTTTTTTTTTTTTTTTTGTACGAACATTGTCCTGTCTGTTAATTACTTAGTGCTCTTTACTCTTACAAGCGTTGAGTTAGGTTTATAGCCATGATATCCCCAAGAGGTACTACTTTTGAAGGAGGCCCTGTTATTATGATGAAACTAATCGCTGGCTACTAACTGCACATTATTATAGTTACAGAGGCTCTTGGATAGAAGTCATTTAATATATTCATTTGGTCTTGGGTTATCAAGTATAATTTTTTTTTTTTTTTCGCGTGCTTGACTTTACTCCCCAAAGACTTGTATAAGATATATAATATAGTCTGGTAAGGACCATCACAATTGGGTTCCTTCAACATAACCCAAAACATTCAAGCGGTGACCGTCACAATAGAAAGAGGCCAGTGTGTGTTTTGTTTTGGTAATACAGCGCTACACACAGGAGGCAACACTCTGGCGACTCATGGCAACTGAACTCTACCACCTGTATTCTTCAACCTCGTTATAGTAGTAACCAACACATACAAGATATTTTCACTGCTATTATAACTTTAAAGTTACCAGAAGCAAGTTAAGTATGTCACAACCGAATTGGATATGTGTTACGTTTTTCATTGACCTATAAAGGTATTATAAGTATTAGAAAGTAATGAGTGTGTTAAATGGGTTTCTCAGAATATGCTTTGCGTTTGATGATGAAATTATAACACTCACTTATATACAAAGATTAACAAGGCTGAGGTAGTTACTATTCAGGCCTGGATGAAACTATAACAAGAATTTATGTGTACTTGATTTGGAAGCACAACATATCCTGGCAAATATTACGTAGCATTAATTTGTACTTCTATTTTAAATGAAGCAGTGCCGAAGCCTTACTTGGTAATGTGAAACTTGTGAGTTTCTTTATTTTCGCCCTGCAAGCTCCCTCCACACCCCTAAGGCATGTTGGGTAGAAGACCAGCAGTTAACTTCAGTGTCTGTTGGTATGAGTGTGGTAGTAGGGAGGTACAACACTGGCAGATGGAGAGTTGGAAACCATGGAGTACCGTAACTACAGTTGTCAGTCACTTGTTAGTGTTGGTGCGTGTGTGTGTGTGTGTTCCATCCACGGTACTCTCCTCCAAGATTTATTAATTACTTCTTAACGAGGGCAGCAACCCATGTAAGCATTTTAACCACCTTATACAAGTTTAATGCAAATTTTACAAGTTAATGAAATTGTAGCTTTGTCATAATATTATATACTGTTTTATGATAGTTTATTGCTTGATCTCATACGAACTTCCATTTAGCTTTCTTGTTTTTTTATTCAAATAAATCACGTTTTTCCCCAAAATATAAGTAAGTACCAGAACATGACGGTGAAGTAACTTTTGATTTTATTGAGAAATGTTCATCGTTTGTGTATGTTCACCTATAATGTCCTGAGGTTTATGCGCCAGTACGTAAATAAAGGGAGAGTTGATGGTGTAAGTGTAGTTGTGAGCGGTGGAGATGAGAGAGATGGAAAGTAAGATCATCTATCTAGCTCTTTAGTGTTGCATTAATAACCTGCCAACTATTTCTGTATTTTTGAAAAACAGTTCCTTCTGGTGTTTTCAACTTTTTTTTTTTTTTTAATAAATATTTTAAGTTCAATTCATTCTTGCCCATATTACTGAGAAAAAACAACCTTTAACCTAACCTAGCCGAAACCAGACATAACCTAATCTAACCAATGCATTTAAGCCTTAATTTGGGCTGGGCAACCTGACCTTGGAGAAACAAAATTGAAGGATCTGTACTTTAAAATTACCAGTATATTTTTTCTCTGATATTCCTGTAACAAACTGACTACTTTAATTAATATCACGGATGCTTCACATACTGTCCTTTCCCATTCCTACACTGATACAATCTCTTTCTACACTGATATAATCCCATCCTACACTTAAATCATCCCATCCTACACTGAAACAATCCCATCCTACACTGATACAATCCCATCCTACACTGAAATCATCCCATCCTACACTAAAATCATCCCATCCTACACTCAAATCATCCCATTTCCCATTATTTCCTCATCAACTGCACTTAAAAACTCAATAAATGTATTTTGGACACCGACACCTTCATAATGACATCATCAGCGGACTTCGACTTTCATAATTATTCGGGTCCGGTTGATCAGAGACACAGATAAGGGAAGGTCGAGCGATTTTAGACGATAACCACCACCACCACTTAACAACAACACTACCACCACCACCACCACCACCACCACCACCACCAACAACAACAACACTACCACCACCACCAACAACAACACTACCACCACCACCAACAACAACAACAACAACAACAACAACAACAACAACGACGACGACAACAACAACAACAACGACGACGACAACAACAACACTACCACCACCAACACTACTACCAACACCACCACCAACATTACTACCAACAACAACAACACTACCAACAACAACAACACTACCACCACTACCACCACCACCACCACCACCAACACTACCACCTTCTTCTCCCTCCTACTCCTTCTACTCCCTCCTACTACTCCTCCTTCTCCCTCCTACTCCTTCTCCCTCCTCCCTCCTACTCCTTCTCCCTCCTCCCTCCTACTCCTCCCTTTCCCTCCTACTCCTCCATTTCCCTCCTACTCCTCCTTCTCCCTCCTACTCTTACTCTTTCTTCCCACACTCTCATTCTCCCCAGTTTTATTCCATCCTCCTCATCCACTCTAATCTTTTCATTCACTGTATTTTCCACTTGATTATCCAGATGGGTTGCGCTCTGGGTTGAAATGATTTTTTTTTTTTTTTTTTTTTTTTTTTTTTTTTTTTTTTTTTTTTTTTTATATTGCACTCAGACCACCTGTGATAAAATGCCATTGTGTATATCCCATCACAGTATTGTAATTCACGGTGCCTTCAACCCTTTCCCCTTCCTCCTTATATGCCTCCCTTCCTCTTGTCCTTATATGCCTCCCTTCCTTTCCTCCTTATATGCCTCCCTTCCTTTCCTCCTTATATGCCTCCCTTCCTTTCTTCCTTACCTCCCTTCCCTTCCTCCCTACCTCCCTTCTCTTCCTCCCTACCTCCCTTCCCTTCCTCCTTACCTCCTTTCTCTTCCTCCTTATACGCCTCCCTTCCTTTCATCCTTATATGACTCCCTTCCCCTAGTCCTTATATGCCTCCCTTCCCCTAGTCCTTATATGCCTCCCTTCCCTTCCTCCCTACCTCCCTTCTCTTCCTCCTTACCTCCTTTCTCTTCCTCCTTATATGCCTCCCTTCCTTTCATCCTTATATGCCTCCCTTCCCCTAGTCCTTATATGCCTCCCTTCCCTTCCTCCTTATATGTTGACCTTCCTCTTGTCCTTATATGCCTCCCTTCCCTTCCTCCTTATATGCCTCCCTTCCCTTCCTCCTTATATGCCTCCCTTCCCCTCCTCCTTATATGCCTCCCTTCCTTTCCTCCTTACCTCCCTTTTCTACCTCCCTTCCCTTCCTCCCTACCTCCTTTCCCTTCCTCCCTACCTTCCCTTCCTCCCTACCTCCCTTCCCTTCCTCCCTACCTCCCTTCCCTTCCTCCCTACCTCCCTTCCCTTCCTCCCTACCTCCCTTCCCTTCCTCCCTACCTCCCTTCCCTTCCTCCCTACCTCCCTTCCCTTCCTCCCTACCTCCCTTCCCTTCCTCCCTACCTCCCTTCCCTTCTCCTTAACTCCCTTCCCCTCATCCTTACCTCTACTGGTCGATTATCCCTTCCCCTCAGTCACCCCTCCCCATTTTATTTTCCTTCCCCCTACCCCACGCTTCCCACCCTCATAGTTTCCCCTCTCATTCCCCATCCTCTTCCCTCTCCTCCCCCATCCCCTTCCCTCTCCTCCCCCATCCCCTCCCCTCCCCTCCCCCATCCCCTCCCCTCCCCTCCCCCATCCCATCCCCTCCCCTCCCCCATCCCATCCCCTCCCCTCCCCTCCCCCATCCCATCCCCTCCCCTCCCCTCCCCCATCCCATCCCATCCCCTCCTCACCTCTCCCCTTCCCTCTCCTCACCCCTCCCCTTCCCTCTCCTCACCCCTCCCCTTCCCTCTCCTCACCCCTCCCCTTCCCTCTCCTCACCCCTCCCCTTCCCTCCCCTCCCCACCCCATGTTTATTTTTCCTCACCCCCCCTAACCTCACCCCTTAACCTCCCCCCCCTAGTTTCCCCTCCCCACCACATCACTATCTCCACCCCCCCCACCCCCGCCATCAAGCCCTTCCATCGATCATTCAGCTTCCCTCACTCAATCCATCACCCCTGCCGCCTCTTCCGCTTCCCCTCACCCTTCGTTTCCTCTCCCCTCATCCCCACCCCACTTTTCCTCTCCCCCTCCTCCTCCCCTACTTTTCCTCCCCCTCCCTTCCCACTTTTCCTCCCCCTCCCATCCCACTTTTCCTCTCCCCTCACCCTTCTTTTCCTCTCCCCTCACCCTTCTTTTCCTCTCCCCTCACCCTTCTTTTCCTCTCCCCTCACCCTTCTTTTCCTCCCCCTCCCCACTTTTCCTCCCCCCTCCCCACTTTTCCTCCCCCTCCCCCCCTTTTCCTCCCCCTCCCCCCCTTTTCCTCTCCCCTCCCCCCCTTTTCCTCTCCCCTCCTCCTCCCATCCCACTTTTCCTCTCCCCTCCCCATCCCACTTTTCCTCTCCCCTCCCCATCCCACTTTTCCTCTCCCCTCCCCATCCCACTTTTCCTCTCCCCTCCTTCCCCCCTACTTTTCTTCTCCCCTCACCCTTCTTTTCTTCCAACTTATTCCCTCATCTCCTTCGTCAATCCCTCTGCTCTCACTCTCTCCCTTCCCACTTTCCTATATAGCACTGGATGGAGGGGGCAGGGAAGGGGAAGTTCTGGGTGATACTGATTTGGATGTGCATGACTCCTATTAAAAAAAAATAAAAAAAAAAAAAAAAAAAAAATTGAAAGGTTAAATTCCAAGCTTCCCTCTCCTCCTAACGCTGAACGTGGGTGCATGTTAAGTTAATGGTGATTCTCCCTTCATTCTACTGTATGTGTTCTAACTATAGTTGAAGGGGGTATACCATATGTTGTATGCTATAGTCTGTTCCAGGAAAGAATTTATATTATCTTCGGAATCTTCTCTGTAGATTGGTCTGATTACTCACAGTTTGTTGGTGCACCTTGGCTTGGCTTGTTTGTTTGTTTGTTACGACTGATGACCAAATTTTTCAAGATGTGGAAGTGTGTGCTTTTCTCAATGTGTAATATTCACATACGACATGTCTAAGCTTAAATTCATGATCATAAGAAAGTAGAAGAATACAGTATGGTATGTACAGCTGAGCTCGTAAATTCGCGACCACGTACTTAGATGTTTATGCCATTTGAGCTGGTAACATTTATTTGGGGAGGAATCAGAGTAGGTGGAACATAGTAGAGGGACATGATACAATCTTTCACCTACACTGACACCTTCCCCACACAGTGTTACCAGCTCAGATGACATAAACATTTGGGAACGTGGTTGCGAATTTACGAGCTCGGGTGTACTTGCGAGGGTAAGTGATCCTTCTCTGACTTTTGTTACTCTCTGTGGTGCATGGGTCAAATGATAGATGCATATATGACACTCACATCCCTTTTATATTTCTGGTAAGTGTTCGACTGTGGAAAGCCCTTGTACGGCACGTGTTATTCCTCCCTGCCTCATGTTTTGGTTTGTTTACAGCTGATGTTGGCCCTGTGTTGGTGTTTGCTGGGTGCGACCGAAGCCGAAACGATGTGTGAAGTCCTGGAAGGTTACGGTTACAGCACACAGAACCAGTACGCGTTCATATTAAAGCAGTCGCATCGTGGAGAGTGGTAAGTGATGATATATATTTATGTAGGCAGATGAGAATTATTGCAAGGTTGTCTATCATAACAAGAATGGAAAGAATTGGATAAAAGAATGCTTAGTTTGTTGTAATAATAGACGTAGCAGAATACACAATTATGTTAGAACTGAAATATTGCAACAGTTTATTGGTAATGGGACGTGAAAAAATAAGAAGAGATAATATATATTTGAAAACGACCCCCTCAAAAAAATTGTACACAGGAAGGAGAGTGAGATTTGTCTGATGGGAGGCATTCTGACTGACTTGTTGGCCCTGGCACTCCATCCATGGCACTCTCACCCTTACTGCCCACGCTCCTAGGACTCAGGGTGGCTCTTGGGTCCTTCTTGTCTCTGGTGGGTGAGCAGTGAGGTGGTGGTGGTGATGGTATGGGGGGAAGGGGGTGTTTCCTCTCTTGTACTTAACATATCGTATACCTCTCTTCCCTATCCTTCCTCTCTTCCCTATCCTTCCTCTCTTCCCTATCCTTCCTCTCTTCCCTATCCTTCCTCTCTTCCCTATCCTTCCTCCCCTTCACCCTATCTAGACACGCCATTCAAATTCCCACTCCATTATACCTCTTCCTCTTTTCCCACTCCACTTTACCTCTTCCTCTTTTCCCACTCCACTTTACCTCTTCCTCTTTTCCCACTCCACTTTACCTCTTCCTCTCTTCCCACTCCACTTTACCTCTTCCTCTTTTCCCACTCCACTTTACCTCTTCCTCTCTTCCCACTTTACTATACCCCTTCCCCTCTTTTCCCACTCCACGTTACCTCTTCCTCTCTTCCCATTTTACACTACCCCTTCCCCTCTTTTCACTATTTTACCCACTCTCTTTCTTCCCACTCCACTATACTCCTTCCTCTCTTTCCATTCCACTTTTCTTTACATATGACTACACTCCTCCCCTCACACTCCTCCCCTCACACTCCTTCCCTCACACTCTTCCCCTCACACTCCTCCCCTCACACTCCTCCCCTCACACTCCTCCCCTCACACTCTTCCCCTCACACTCTTCCCCTCACACTCTTCCCCTCACACTCTTCCCCTCACACTCTTCCCCTCACACTCCTCCCCTCACACTCCTCCCCTCACACTCTTCCCCTCACACTCTTCCCCTCACACTCTTCCCCTCACACTCTTCCCCTCACACTCTTCCCCTCACACTCTTCCCCTCACACTCCTCCCCTCACACTCCTCCCCTCACACTCCTCCCCTCACACTCCTCCCCTCACACTCCTCCCCTCACACTCCTCCCCTCACACTCCTCCCCTCACACTCCTCCCCTCACACTTCTCAACATTCCACTTTTTCCACACTCCTCCTCCATATCCCTTTCTATTCCATTCCACTCCCTCCACATTCCATCCCATCCCTTCCACTCCAGTTCAGGTTATATTGTTCCACTGTGCATGCTACTCCACTCAGCGCACCGTACACTATCTTCCACTCTCTCCTTCTTCCACTCTTCCACTCTCTCCTCCTTCCACTCTTCCACTCTCTCCTTCTTCCACTCTTCCACTCTCTCCTTCTTCCACTCTTCCACTCTCTCCTTCTTCCACTCTTCCACTCTCTCCTTCTTCCACTCTCTCCTTCTTCCACTCTCCCCTCCACTCAGCTTCACTTCACTCCCACTCTCTCCTTCTTCCACTCTCCCCTCCACTCAGCTTCACTTCACTCCCACTCTCTTCTTCTTCCACTCTCTCCTTCTTCCACTCTTCCACTCTCCCCTCCACTCACTTCCATTCCATTCAGTCCACACTTTATATATCGTTTTGCATACCATCCTTTCCTTCTTCCCTTCTGCTCCACCCGTCTCCTACTCCACTCGGTTTCTCCTACTCCACTCTGTTCCTCCTACTCCCCTCGGTTCCTCCTATACCACCGTTCTTTTTCCATTCCAATCGGTTTTTTAATTCCCACTTCACTCCACTATAATTCTTCACCTTTCCACTTCACTCCACATTACACCACTCCACTTCACTCCACTATGCCTCCACTGTGCCCCTCACCTTTCCACTCCACTCCACTCTACTATGACCATCACTTCTCCACTCCACTACACTCCACTATACCCTCACTTCTCCACTCCACTCCACTATGACCCTCACTTCTCCACTCCACTCCACTAGGACCCTCACTTCTCCACTACACTCCACTCCACTATACCCCTCACCTTTCCATTCCACTCCACACCTCTCCACTATGACCCTCACCTTTCCACTCCACTCCACCCCACTATGACCCTCACCTCTCCACTCCACTATACCCCTCACTTCTCCACTCCACTATACCCCTCACCTCTCCACCCCACTATGACCCTCACTTCTCCACTCCACTATGACCCTCACTTCTCCACTCCACTATGCCCTTCACCTCTCCACTCCACAATCCACACTCCACTCTTGTCCCAGAAGCGCCGGAGTGGAAGATGGCCCTTTGACGCTCCATTACAGGCGAGAGTCTTAAACATTCACCCTGGCTCATTGACCGTACCGACCCCCCCCCCCCTCTTGTTGGTATGGTGTGGTGTGGGGTGTGATGGGGTAGTGGTGTGGGGTGTGTTGTAGTGGTGTGTGGTGTGGGGTGTGTTGTAGTGGTGTGTTGTAGTGGTGTGGTGTGTGTTGTGTGGTGTGTGGTGGTGTGTGTTGTAGTGGTGTGGGGTTTGTTGTAGTGGTGTGTGGTGGAGGGTGGTGTGGTAGAGTTAGTGGAGTAGTGGTGTGGTGTGGGATGTAATGGGGTACTGGTGTGTAGTTGGAATAATGTGGTGTGGTGTGGGGTGTAGTGGTGTGGTGTAACAGGGTTGGTGTACTTGTGTTTTGTAGTTGTGTGTTGTAGTGGTGTGAGGTGTGATATTGTTTGGCGTTTGCTATGTTGTGTGTTGTAGCAAAATGAGTATAGGAGGATCATCTAGTATACGTCGGAGATATATATAAATGACGTCAGTCGTGTTAATGCCCATTATGTGTTAATTACTGAATGTGTAAATGCATATACAGCCATTGCTACAGCTAGGCCTAATGCTCTTATAATATAATAGGGTTAAGGTAGACAAGAGCGTTTTATGGGACCGTAAGTCTTTTGCTGTGCATTGGATCTACCAAGAAATATATTTCGTTGAAATCTAAAGGAAAACACATCAATATTTTACTCGTATTCTTTTAACATAATAAGGAAAAAAAAAAGTCTTCTATTGAAATCCTGATCTCTCCCAAAGTCCTATATTATGTTACCAGTCATGAGGCCCGTGAGGCATATGTTCTGAGTTCATGATGAGGCTGCCTCATGTTTGTTTAGCTTTAAATACTTGAATATTTCTCTAAACGGGCCTACTGAACTTCATAGAGTGCGCTTGATGAAACCCAGAGGAAAGGAACTTGTCTGAAAATCATTTTTACTATCTATTCCCGAACGTCCAGTAATTCGTATAACCTCCCTTAATATATTTCTGTTCCTTTTGCTGTTCACTGTAGTTCTCACTCTTTGTGCTGTTGTTGTCGTCGCGTATTTTTTCCATCACTGTTGGCTCCGCTGTTATAAAGTGTGTTACAGCCACCACCTGTGTCTCGTAGTTATAAATTTGTGTGAAGTCCGAGCGGGACACACAAACCTTTTGTCACCGTACCGTAACGAGCGGCACGATTCACGATTATTACCCCAGCCTCTGTTTAACGCTTCCCCTCTCTATCCTCCCGTGCCCCCCTTTCCAGCCCTCTTTTGTTAGACCCCTCTCTCTTGTTACGTCACCACTAGCTCACTGTCACCCCCTTGTTACGTTATCCAGCCTACAGCGAAAGTGTTGTTTTCATGCCTGTGTGTGTGGTGGGGGGGGGGGGCGTCTGATGGGGGTGTGTGGTGGGAAGAAGAGGGATTGCTATGAGGGTTGTCGATCAGAGAGTGTGGATGAATGTGGGGGAGGGAGACTGAAATTGATGAGAAGTGGGGAGGGGGATGACATGTAGGGGTTGGTTGGGTGGACTATGGGTGTGCATGCTTCTTTTTTTTTTTTTTTTTCTTCTTTTTTTGGGTAGTGAAAGCGAGGGGAGGAATGAAACGGGAGAGAAATAAAGGGGAGAGTGGGAAAAGGGGTGAAACATTAAAGAATGCCAGCAGTCTTGAGGTGTAAGTGAATGGAAGAGGAGAGGGAAGAAGGGGAAAGAAACACGAGGGGAATAATGAAATGTTGACAATGAATGAAGAATCGCGTATATGTAACAGGAGATGAGAAGGGATACGTGGATACAGTGTTGGGGAACGAAGAAGTGGTGGGGGATGTGTAATGGGTTAAGAAAAATCGAAGTGGGCAGCTGTGTGGATATAAATGGGAAGAAGTGAGAAGGGATTTATGTGTATTGTCTGGTGTTGTGGTATAGAAAGGGGAATGGTTCCTAAAATACTTATGGTTATTGTTTGGTGAAAAAGAAAAGGATGTCGGTTTAGAGGAGGGAGGAGGGAGCGAGATCAAAACAGGAGAGACGAAGAGATAGGAACAAACTTTGATGATGGTGAATGTAGTCGCATGGAAAAAGTATAGGATGCTGAGAATGGGAAACTGGACTAAACAATCAACCGGATGGATACCCGAAGACTCCAGAATATAATAATTAGGTGGATGGTATGAACAAATGTTAAAGTGGAAGAAAATGAGTACCAGGGAGTTACCAAAACAAAACATGGGGAGTTTCAAAGGAGGGACGACTCAGGGTTGTCAGTGTCAGGGGGAATGAAATGGTGATGTTGGCAGGGGTGGGTGAGACAGACAGACAGACAGACAGACAGTGTAGGCTACGTTGGCGCTGCAGTTTCATCCCGTCCCGGAAGTGTCTGCGGCCTTCCTGTCTGTCTGTCTGTCTGTCGTGCCTTGTCTGGGATGAACACTAAAGCGGATATCACAAGAGAACATTTTCCTCCTTCCTCTGGTCAGGTTGAGGTTTCGTCTGGCCCTCAGATTTGTTTTTGTGGGACCGGAGGAGGAGGACGTGTTGGCTGATCGGAACAAAGCAAATCTGGCCTGAGAATAGAGGAGGATGAAGGAAATAGGCTCTCTCTTGGTGAACCTTTAATTAACCCTCTAACTAACTCTTGATGAACAATGGATCCACCATGGCCTAGATAGATACAGTTGAGGACAATAGCTTACTAATTTTACCATACTTGAATTCTTGGACAATCCCAGACATAGTTTATTGTAGTGGGATTTATGTTTCTTCGCTTCGATATCCCTGGAGTTGGTGCAGAACTATTGACGGCAAGTGTACAGTACCAACCAATGAGCAGTGCCGCTATATGATATCCGAGAATTCACACACACACACACACACAAGGAAAAAGGTTCCAGCCTTACCCAAAGATCGGTCACTACGAGCTCTGAGCTCATTCCGGGAGGGTAAAAGTTGGTGAGCACGTGTCCAGGACGTGATCAAGACCGGGTGAAACACACACACACACATACATACACACACACACACACACACACACACACACACACACACACACACACACATAGATACATACATAGAATCATACACACACACACACACACACACACACACACACACGCACGATATCCTACCTTTGCCTTGGTAAAACTATCGCTAGCCAAAGAGAATACAATACCATACATAAGTTTTTTAACACCCTGTTTTCTATACGGTTCATAACTTCTAGCATGGTTCCATTGTCAAATCGATAACCGGGGAAATATGACACAAATATAATGAATGGACTGCAACAATTTATGATAGCTATCCATCCATTTCTGAAGCTTCTTTTTGGGTGATTGTATATTTTGCCTTTATTATTATTATTATTATTATTTTATTATTATTATTATTATTTTATTATTATTATTATTATTATTATTATTATTTTATTATTATTATTATTATTATTATTATTATTATTTTATTATTATTATTATTTTCATTTATTATAATTATCATCATTATTATTATTGTTATTATTATTGTTGTTGTTGTTATTATTATTATTATTCAATTTTATTTTTTATTTTTTGTATCAGTGCAGCCTAAATCTCTCTAAGGAGTTTGTGATGTCGGTAAACTGGAGGCTACGACTTGCTCCAAACTGTGCCAGAAAACAAACAAATAACTTCAATACGATACCCTTCACTTCAATAATAATACCCTTCACTTCAATAATTATACCCTTCACTTCAATAATTATACCCTTCACTTCAATACTAATACCCTTCACTTCAATAATAATACCCTTCACTTCAATAATAATACCCTTCACTTCAATAATAATACCCTTCACTTCAATAATAATACCCTTCACTTCAATAATTATACCCTTCACTTCAATAAGATACCCTTCACTTCAATAATAATACCCTTCACTTCAATAATAATACCCTTCACTTCAATAATAATACCCTTCACTTCAATAATTATACCCTTCACTTCAATAATAATACCCTTCACTTCAATAATAATACCCTTCACTTCAATAATAATACCCTTCACTTCAATAATAATACCCTTCACTTCAATAATAATACCCTTCACTTCAATAATAATACCCTTCACTTCAATAATTATACCCTTCACTTCAATAATTATACCCTTCACTTCAATAATTATACCCTTCACTTCAATAATAATACCCTTCACTTCAATAATAATACCCTTCACTTCAATAATAATACCCTTCACTTCAATAATAATACCCTTCACTTCAATAATTACACCCTCCTTCACTTCAATAATTACACCCTCCTTCACTTCAATAATTACACCCTCCTTCACTTCAATAATTATACCCTTCACTTCAATAATTATACCCTTCACTTCAATAATAATACCCTTCACTTCAATAATAATACCCTTCACTTCAATAATAATACCCTTCACTTCAATAATTATACCCTTCACTTCAATAATTATACCCTTCACTTCAATAATAATACCCTTCACTTCAATAATTATACCCTTCACTTCAATAATAATACCCTTCACTTCAATAATTATACCCTTCACTTCAATAATTACACCCTTCACTTCAATAATAATACCCTTCACTTCAATAATTACACCCTTCACTTCAATAATTACACCCTCCTTCACTTCAATGATTACACCCTCCTTCACTTCAATAATAGTACCCTTCACTTCAATAATTATACCCTTCACTTCAATAATAATACCCTTCACTTCAATAATTATACCCTTCACTTCAATAATAATACCCTTCACTTCAATAATAATACCCTTCACTTCAATAATTACACCCTCCTTCACTTTACTGTCATCTCTTTAAAATTGATTCAGATTCCAGCAGAGCAGAATGATGACGTTGTGTTTGGAGGAGTTAGTAGTAGTCAGCATTTCACCTCCTATTAAGACCATCACATTAATTAAGTTAAGAGAAGACCCGCTCGCTTGTTGGGAAAGGGTATGGAAGGCTAACGATATCCTCCAAGCTATGCCAGAACACAGACGGTCCCAGTGTTTACAAATAGCGGATCTGTTTCGTGGCCTTGTTTGTAGGAATCATGAGCAGCACTCCAGTTTATTACCGACTAGACAGCAGTATCATCCCCTTACTGCCATGAAATTAAAGTGAAGTGATTGTGTGTTGTTGATTGATAGAACAAACAGTGAGATGAGCAACAACAAGACCTGCTGCTATAACTGTAAAATATAACAAATATAATGTATTAATTCTACACATACTTCAGAGGTAATATGTGTGTAAAGCAGTACAGTAAAGATAGATAACCTATATATATGCATTACATTAGTTACATAGGGCTAATGAGTACATAGTATTAGTACATATTATTATTATTAGTTCAAGGCAGTAAGTAGTACAAGGGATAAGAAGAGGCGACTACCTACATTTTCCATTTTTTCTCCTTCATTTTTACATAGTTAATATAAGTATACAGACTTTAATTCATAGGAGTAGTATACAAGGGATATGAATATGCGACTACATCTTGCATTTTCTCCTTCACATTGGCTTTATCAGTGAGGCTAGTTGTTGTTGTTATGGTAATTAATTATGGGTATGGTTGTGTCTAATGGAGGAGTGTGATTTATATATTATGGTGATTGGTGTTTGTTGTTTACGTAGTGTGCTCGGGTTGTTTTATGGTGTCGTAGTCATAATAATTTGTTTATTCCTGGTTATGACTGACTGTAATTTAAGCCTCACCTTTCCTGTCCCTCCCTCCACCCCACCAATGACACTGCCCCTACCTTCAGCACTGTCTCCCCCCCCCCCCCAGCACTGTCTCCCCCCCCCCCCTCCACCACCGCTGCTTTCCTCCCATCCTTTCCCCCCCGACCACCGCCCCCTCCTCTCTCCCCCACTACCTCTCTCCCCCCACTATCCCCCACTACCTCTCTCCCTCCCTACCGCCCCGTCCTCTCTCTCCCACCACCGCCATCTTCCTTCCCCCCCCCCCCTACCACCGCCGCCTTCCACCCCCTCTCCCCCACCACAGACGTTTTCCTCCCCTTTCCTCATCCTTCCCCTTGTCCCTTATACCAATGCACACCACCACCAAGCCCTCACCTCTCCGCCCTCGCCCCCTTCCCCTCCCTCGTCCCCCCTCCCCTTCCCCATTCCCTTTCCCCATTCCCCCTCCCCTCCCCTTCCCCCCTTCACCATTCCATCACTAACACCGTCCGCTTCCTCCTCTCCCTTCCCCTCGTGTCTTTTCGTATCTTCGTTTTGGTTAGTTTGATTTTGACATGAAGAAGCAGTGGAGAAAATTCATCAAGAGAGACTCCTCCTCGAATTGGTGTGTCGTCTTACTCATTCCACTAACTTCTCTCACTCATCACGTGTATGGTAAATTACTGTATATATTTTTTCATGAGATATATAAACTGTATGGGCTGTAGACAGAGAGGAGTGGAGTAATATGTTAGAGGCCTTTGTGGTGCACCTGACTAATGGTACACTCGCGGCAGATAGTCCTTGACCAACCTGTGATGGAAAGGTGCGACCAGCTGTTTCGAATTGTGAACACGTGGATTCGTTGCTTCATTCAGCTGCCTGATGATAGTATGGGTATAAATGTTTCGAGTTTTCAGACACTCTTATGTTGGTCACGGCTATCCATCACTGACTGGTCAAGGACTATTTGCCGCGACTGTACCTAATGATGTTGATTACTGTTATTACTGCTACTCTCCCAGGTCAAGTTTCATTTGACATATTACATACAGTACATCATGACCCAATTCATCTCGTTTACACATTATCACAGAACACACTTAATTAACTCTTGTTCGACTTTTTTTTCTTTTTTTTTATCCATGAAAAAAAAAAAAAATATTGTAGGATATTTATACAAAAATGGTGAGGGAACCGACTACTTACTGTTTTGACTCTTTTAATTGAGCGTAAACCGTCACCACGTTGCTCAGGGTATATAGGAATCGAAGCAGGGGTCTTACTCATTATCAACTGCAATCTCTTATCAAGCACACCAAGGAATATATACGATGGTCCAAACATTAGAGGCCAGACTTTATGTTCACTGGCCTACAGTACTCGTGGCAACAACATTACCTTACCTTATTCTCTCTCCTTCTCTTATTATCTCTTCTTCTCTTATTTTCTCTCCTTCCCTCATTCTCTCTTCTTCCCTCCTCTTATTCTCTCTTCTTCTCCCTCCCTCTCTCCCTTATTCTCTCTCCTTATTCTCTCTCCTTCTATTATCTCTTATTCTCTTATTCTCCCTCCCTCCCTCCCTCCCTTATTCTCTCTCCTTCTCTTATTATCTCTCCTTCTCTTATTATCTCTCCTTCTCTTATTATCTCTCCTTCTCTTATTTTCCTTTTTCTTATTCTCCCTCCTTCCTTCCCTTATTCTCCCTTCCTTCTCCCTCCTTCCTTCTCCCTCCTCCCTTCTCCCTCCTCCCTTCTCCCTCCCTTCTCCCTCCTTCTTCTCCTCCTTCCTTCTCCCTCCTCCCTTCTCCCTCCTTCCTTCTCCCTCCTCCCTTCTCCCTCCTTCCTTCCCCCACCTTCCCTCCCTATCCCTCCTTCCTTTTCTCCTTCCTTCCCCTCCTTCCTTCCTTCCCCTCCTTCCTTCCCCTCCTTCCTTCCCCTCCCTTCTTCCTCTCCCTCCTTCCTTCCCCTCCTTCCTTCCCTTATTCTCCCTCCTTCCTTCCCTCTCCCTCCTTCCTTCCCTTTGCATTTCCCCGTTCTCTTCTGTTATCCTTCACCTCACATTTACTCACTGTTTTTGTATTGCTTTCTGTGTGTTTCTTAATTTTTTACTTAATTTACTCAATACATTCTTTGACTGCACTTAATGTGATATTTTTTTTTAGAGGTTACGGTGAGGATCTGGTCTCTCTCTCTCTCTCTCTCTCTGTCT
>JAWQEG010000284.1:515000-621679 GCA_033782935.1 Petrolisthes cinctipes | reverse complement strand
CTTGTTGGCTCCCTTACCCATTGAGTGAGGAATTCATCATTTACAAACTCCAAGAGTGGTGTGTTCTCGGCAGAGGGCTCTCTGGTTTTCCAGTCAACATGTGTGTTGAAGTCCCCCATAAGGATGCACACCCTGCCGTCCACTAGTTCACCCAGCAACTGGTATAGGTCCCTGTCCATCTCATTGAGTTGTCCAGGGGGTCTATAAAGCAGCAGGGTTCTGTATTTTGCAGTGCCTATTTCTAGGTCAACTCCAAGGAGCTCGTGGTTCGATGTGATGTTGCAGGTCATCGATTTGATGGAGTTCTTTACATACAACAGCACACCACCACCCCCTCTGTCCTCTCTATCTTTGTGGAAGAGTTGGTAGCCTGGAATCACGAATTCCCCTTCAAGATCTCTGTCTGAGGTTCTCAACCATGACTCCGTTATGGCAACCATCTCGGGTTCCTCTGTCGCAACGAGGGCCCGCAGTTCCAAAAACTTGTTTCGGATGGACCTGGCGTTGAACAATAGAACCTTTAGGGAACCCCCAACTGCAGGGCTCCCTATACTCCTCCGTTTCCCGGTTTGGTCATTGTCTTGGTAGTGCTGGGGATATCATTCTTCAGGATCTCAGCGAATGTCTTCTCTGGGGTCACTCTAGCATAGCGACGAGGGCTCTCCTCCACGCTCGGTCGAGTGCTCCTGAGACATCGTCGGACGGCGTCTTCCATTAATTTGGAAAGCACTTCTTTCCCCTTTAGTGAGAGATGTGTGCCATCCCTCTGGTAGAGGTCGTCTCTACCAAAGAGTGAGGTGTAGGGGTCCACAAAGAACACCCCCTCAGCAGTACACAAATCAGCCAGGCGCTGATTTACTGCAATGTTCTTTGACAGAGCAGTCCCTAAAGGGCCTCTCCTTGGGAGCATGCCGACAACTACCCTTCTGCGGGTTTTTAACCCACAGTCATCTACTGCACCGAGCACATCCGAGAGGACTCCTTCGGTCATGCCTACTCTACCATTTCTCAGGTAGATGTCATTACCACTCACCATGAGTGCAATGACAGCAGATCTGGACGTTTGGATCCTCTCAGCTTCCTTTCGGAGGTCAGCATTGCCACAACCTGGCACTTCCTCCAGGTTGCTTCTTCTTCGTTTTCTTTTCCTTCTTCATTTTCTTTTCCTTCTTATTTGATTCCTCACTTTCCTCTAATCCCTCCTCAATTGTCTTCTTGGGTTTTTCTTCCTTCTCCATATTCTGCTCCTCTTTTCCATCACACTTTTCTGCAGTCTCTTTTCCTTCTGCAGTCTCTTCTCCCTCTTCATTGTTGCTGTTCTTCTTCTTGTTGTTCTTCTTCTTGTTGTTCTTTTTCTTGTTGTTCTTCTTCTTCTTTACCGCCGTGGTGGAGCTCTCCGGTGAAGAAGCTCCTTGGACTGCCTTGTCTCTCACATGGCAGTCACACCTCTGCGAGTCCATTCGGAGAACTTCCTCCTTTAGGGAGTTGTTCTCCTTCGTGAGCAGTGAGATGTGCTTCATCAACCTCTCCTCGAGTTTGCAAAAGTCGCAGACACTCGAGGAGTCTAGGTCGCTCGCACTCCTCCCGCTGAAGTCCTCACACCAGCGGTACACCTTGCATGTAGTACATGTAAATTTTCTTGCTGATTGACCAGTCATCTCGCTCTAATTCAATTTAAGACCAATAATATAAAAGAAAGGGTAGTGTGATTTGGTCTCGCATAAGTCTCATCCGCCTACTTCCAGAAGGTTTTCGGTCGTTCGGCCAACAGAAACCTTATGAGCCAAGCACACCAACCCTAAGGTCTCCCCTGGGTCGGACGGCCCCAATCGTGCCGCAGCTCCCAACTGAGCAGCACAAGAGTCCTAAAAAATGGGACTCTGATTTTTCGACAGGGGTGCTTGAAGTGTAACCGTCGTCCTACTAATCCCTACTAATCCTACTAAACTAAATGTCCACGACTTAATCCGAGATCTTTTACTGGCCTGGCAGCCAGCGAGGCACGAAAGCTCTCTCACCAAAGAGCAGTCGAGCCTTTAGGCACCTAAGAACGGTCACAGGGAGCTGGTCAGGCTTATTAATCTAAGAGAATACCTACGGGGGTCCTGAGGCATCTCCATTACTCGTACCCCACACGCCTGAGATCCCTTCAATCTCAGCCCTTTCGAAACCTGTGAGCGTTAAAAGGCGTTGTTTTAGGAGGTTCCAAAGCCTCCCTTCTCACACGGCATAAGGTAGCTGGTGAGGTCCTTAACAATAAAAACTTATATCGAAAGTGATGAAGATTTTTTTTTTTTTTTTTTTTTTTTTTTTTGTTAGGACAGTTGAAGAGCAGTTGTGAAACTTAATATTAACATGAAGATTTGACAACTCTTAGTCAGGATCCTAATAACGCTACCTTTCTGGCACGGGTAACCCAACTGGACTAAATGTCCCCCAGCATAGCTAGCAAAATTCAAACAGATCACACAAGCTCTCTCACCGACGGCAAGGTGGTTACAAGGAGTTACAAGGAGTTACAAGGAAAAGAAGTACCCTAGAAGACCTTACGATCCATACAAAGAGGGTACCTGTGGGTTTAGTTGCGCAAGTAGGCGACCGTCCTCGAATGTGTCATGTGAAACCATCAAGGAACACTCGCACAACGGCTTAAACACCTAGACGGTGATTTAAGGCTTTGTCTAATCTGGACTTGAACTGATCCACAGAGTTGCTGTTGACTACATCAGCAGGAAGCGCGTTCCAAGTACCGCAGATGCTGTATGTAAAGAACTTACCACACAGATCACGGTTGTATCGCTTCAGTTCAAGTTTGTAGCCATGATTCCTGGTTGTGCCCTCACTGAGTTGGAAAATGTCCCTGTAGTCTACATTGTCAAAGCCTCGTAGTATTTTAAACACTTCGATAAGCTGACCACGCAGTCTCCGGGTTTCCAAAGAGAACAGGTCGAGTTCTACCAACCGATCTTTATAGCTCTTGTGTCTAAGAGAGGGTATAAGTTTGGTTGCCCTGGCTTGCACTCGTTCCAATCTCGCGATATCCTTTCGGTAAAAAGGACTCCAAAACTGGACTGCATACTCCAGGTGCGGTCGGACAAGGGAATTGTACAGACAAAGTACTATCTCCTTGTTCCGGTATCCAAACTGTCGCTTTATGTACCCTAACATCCTTTGGGCTTTCTTCTCAGCCTCAATACACTGCTTTGAGAACTTGAGGTCACTGGTGATAGTTACACCCAAGTCTTTCTCAGTATCAGTGCTTACGAGAGCATTGCCCTTAAGGTTATACTCTGTTCGAGGGTTTCTGTGGCCTATATGCATAACTTTGCATTTGTTCACGTTAAATGGCATTTGCCACGTGTCAGACCACTCCCCGATCTTCCTAAGATCTTCTTGTAAGCGGGTAGTATTTCCTTCTTTCGCGACATTCATACCAAGCTTAGTATCATCGGCGAATTTGGAAATCTTGGCAACCATGTCACCATCCACGTCATTAACATAGATGATAAACAGTAGTGGTCCCAGAACAGAACCTTGGGGAACGCCGCTAGTAACGGGCACCCACTCTGAAGCCTGTCCATTCACTACCACCCGCTGCCGTCTGTCACTTAGCCAGTTCTCTATCCAATTTGCCACATTTCCGTCTATGCCCAGTGCACGCACTTTCCGAAGGAGGCGGCGGTGGGGTACCTTATCAAAGGCTTTCTGAAAGTCTAAGTAGACAACATCGATTGCTTTATCCCGATCATGCTCACTGAAAACAAAATGGAAGAATTCCACCAGATTTGTGAGGCATGACCGGTGCTGCCGGAACCCATGCTGGGAACCCCTCAGTAGCAAATTTGATTCTAAGTGTGCTGTTATTTTGTCCACCATGATGCTCTCCATGAGTTTACAGACTATCGAGGTTAAACTGATGGGTCTGTAGTTTGACGGTTGGCTAGCATCTCCCTTCTTGAAGATAGGAGTCACCTCTGCCTCACGCCAGTCTCTAGGAACGCATCCAGTCTGGATTACCCTGTTGAAGACCATGCACAGGTGCCGTGATACTTCACCATGCACTTCTTTCAGCACTCTAGGTAAGAACCCATCCGGACCGGGGGACTTGTTTGCTTTTAATTCGATTATTTTTCTCTCGATTTCTGTCTCGAGAGACAGAGAGACAGAGAGACAGAGAGACAGAGAGACAGAGACAGAGACAGAGACAGAGACAGAGACAGAGACAGAGACAGAGACAGAGACAGAGACAGAGAGAGAGAGAGAGAGAGAGAGAGAGAGAGAGAGAGAGAGAGAGAGAGAGAGAGAGAGTATACAGCAGCTCTTCAAGATGGCCGCCACGAGCTTCACTTGCGGAGCAGGGAGGGCCTGTCCACTGTATTTACTTGTCAGTGTGGCTCCAGTCGGAAATGAGGGAAAGGTCATCAATCAGGCGTGCTATTGCTTCATGATGTGGAGAGAAGCTGCTGGGATGGGCGGCTGTCAAATCGAGTAGAGTAGTGTAGGGTGGAATAATCAGCATAAGAGTGGATATTGGATGAAGTACAGCTGAGAAGGTTTTGAATGAAAAACAGAGGAAGAGTATGTGATAGGACACGACCCTGAGGAATATCACTCTAGAAGAGTCTAGAACCAGGAATAAAGGAGGCACCTAGAAGGGCACTGACCCTCCCACCTCGTCCCAGTCAAAGACCAGGCGTGGATGAGGAAACGGATTCTGAGTCAGATGTCACAGTATTCTGAGGATCCTATATTGGAACATCCACGGATTCCGTGGCAACATCAACTCACTAAAAGAAGTTGTTGTCAAGGAAGAGATCGATGTAGTCCTCCTTCAGGAGACCCTCACTACCGACGAGACCACACCCAAACCCCCAGGATTTGAACTCTACACACTACCACATAGTGATGAGCGAAGACGTCTGACCACATACATTAAGAGAAGCATCCCTCAGGAACTCCTGGCCATCAAGATCTGCACAGGATCCACAGACCTCCAAGTATACAACATATACAGAAGCCAAAGGTGGGAGCTGGATCTCTCTGAGCTCTTCAGCATACCACACTCCCTGCTGATTGGGGGTGATCTCAACACCCACCACAGCTTTCTTGGCTCACAACATAACAATGATGCAGGGCAACACCTGGCCATGGTGATGGAGGAAACAGACAACATCTGTCTCCTCAACTCTGGCGTCCCCACACACCAAGCACTGCTCGAAATGGTGGATCCACCCTACCCTCACCAGTGACCACTATGCCATCAGGATAAGCCTGGAATTAAGAACCAGATCTTATGTTCCCAGACCACTCCCAGGATGGAACACCTGGACTGGAGGAAGTTCGAGAGCCACCTAAAAGGTTGGCACGACGAAAACAAAATGGGAGGAGACCTTGACGCCAATCTCACAGCATTCACTA
The DNA here is from genome assembly GCA_033782935.1 of Petrolisthes cinctipes. Classification (NCBI taxonomy): domain Eukaryota; kingdom Metazoa; phylum Arthropoda; class Malacostraca; order Decapoda; family Porcellanidae; genus Petrolisthes; species Petrolisthes cinctipes. The sequence continues at coordinate 616,261 of JAWQEG010000284.1, read as the reverse complement.
ATGCAGTTAACAAGGCAGCTGAGATATCCATCCCAAGAAAGAGGACCGGTGTCAGACACCGGGACTACTGGTTCTACTGTGACGAAATTAGGGAACAGAACAGGAGAATCAACAAACATAGAAAACTTCACATGAGAAACCCCACTGCCGAATCACTCTCTCTACTTCGGGAGGTGATACGGCACGTCAAGGAAACCTCGAGAAGAGTGAAAGCAGAGAAATGGTATGAGTGGTGCTCGACCATTGACGAACACAGCAAACTGGGAGAGATATGGAGAAACATCAACGTCTCGACCCCCTCGAAGAAGCTGAAAGCCTTAATAGCAACTTTGCAGGATGATTGCCCCTGGCTTGGAAAAAGGCAGATATTCTACCCATTCCAAAGCCCAAAGAGAAGGGCAAGTACAGACCAAGAGCTCTGATGAGCTGTCTCTGTAAAACCATGGAGAGGATGGTGTTCAAACGACTCTTGTGGAAGCTTGGTCCATGGCATCCACATCTCTTTGGCTTTGTCAAGAGAACTGGGACCACAACTGCCATTGCATTTCTACTGAGCACGGTAAAGAACTGAAAGGCCATTGTCGTGTTTCTCGACCTAGAAAAAGCCTTCGAACTAGCCAACTCTCATGCCATACTAGAAGCACTGGCAGAAAGGGGAGTTAGAGGCTGAATGCTCGCATGGGAACAGGACTACCTCTCGGACCGCAACGCCAGGGTCATGTATCAAGGTCGAGTATCGACTTGCCAGTCCCTAGAAAACGAAACTCCGCAGGGAGGGGTCTTAAGCCCAACCCTCTTCAACATTCTTATGGAAGAGCTAGTGCAACTCCAGTTGCCGGCTGGTGTCAAACTGATCAGCTATGCTGACGATCTGGCACTTCTGATTCGGGGGCGAAATATGGGAAGAGCTCAGAAAAGCCTCGACCTGATTGAGGGGAAATGCAAAAACCTGGGTTTGAAAATCTCCAGAGAGAAATCAAAGGCAATGTTCATCAGGGGGAGAGCTCCCCGAGAGAATCTGCACATACAGGACACCCGACTTGAATGGGTGTTAACTTACCTGTACCTAGGAGTCTGGATAACACACAGCCTCAGTTGGAAAAGGGAGGTAGAGTACCTGCAGGATAGGACTAAATCTCGTCTTGCAGCCCTGAGGGCCCTAGTGTCCTATGACAGTGGCGCCTCAAACAGAACTTTCACAGTGTTCTACAAACATGCCATCCGATCGATCATCGATTATGCTGCCATAGTGCTTCCAGGTATACCAAAGACCTTGGCACGCAAGCTGCAATGCATCCAGAACAAAGCTCTGAGGACCATATACGGTGCCCCATTATGGACCAAAACAGAAGTAATGCAGCATGAATCTGGTCTGGGTTCTATCCAAGACAGAATCGACTATGTAGTGTCATGTGTGGTAGCTAGAACCATACATCACTTTAGGGATAATCTTTTCAAAAGTGAGGTCATCAAAGAACTGAGAACGGACAGGCAGAGTGCAAAGAGAGGGACCTGGATCCGAAGTGTGGCAGACACAGTACACAGCCTTCTCAACGTCAAACTTCTCTTGAAGAAGGGTACAGACTCACCAGCCGGTGGGTACCGTGTGCCACCACCGTGGACCACACCAGCCATCAAAACAGAGATAGTTCGGCTTCCGAGAGGCAAGAAAGACCTCAGCGAAATTGAACTCCTCCTGCATGCCAACAGAGTGATGGGCAGCAGGGATAACGAAGACACAGCCGTCTTCTACACTGACGGCTCTGTGGACCCGGAGAGTGGCAGGTCCACTCAGACTGAGCTCGCAACAATAGCCCAGGCTATGAGGCATGCGGAGAGAAGGGCAGAGAAGCACATCCTCATCTACTCAGATTCAATGACGGCACTGCAGAACCTCAAGAAGTACATCCCGGAAGACAATGTCCAACTGACGACCCATGTACTTGCCACGGCACAAAGGATACAAGGACAAGGGAGGCACATCACAATCTGTTGGATCCCAAGTCATGTTGGAGTGGATGGAAATGAGAGGGCTGACAAAGGAGCCAAATTGGCAGCCAGAGGACCTACTCCGACCTTCAAAATCCCTCCCAGCCTTAAGAAAACCAAGAGCATGGCCAGTGCTGCAGTGAAGGATAGAATACTTTCCAGACTTAGAGACGTCTCTGCAACCTCACGTGAGCCAGGTGGTACACCCTAGCAACAGGATTGATACCCCTCACAACCAAAGTTCCACGCCGAGACTGGACCAACTTACATCGGATCAGGATGGGATACGTAACGATGCATTACTGCATTTTAAAAGAAGCGTGAGAAGAGTGTCAGCACTGTGGAAACAGGACTGAAGAGCCACTCATTCACTACCTTCTGGAGTGCCCAAGCACAGCCAGCTTAAGAAGAATACTCCAAATGCAGACCGGCGAAGACCAAGTCACCACAGGAGCAACTCAAGTGCGCCTCCTCATGTATGACATCATAAGGACAGTTGGCTTCATGAGGGGATGCCCCCCTTCGCGATAAACATACATTTGCAGCACCAAGTGTTCAAGGCACCTCTTAAACCACATGGTTTGCTGGTGAGAGGCACTCCCTCATGGAAAAAGCAGTGGACAAGCACAGCCTAGGGCTATTTGTGTACTTCCTTCCTCAAGTCTGGGTCCTACGAAGGCTCTCGCCCTACCCTCCAAACCTAAACTGCAAACACTATTCACAATACAAATACATGCAGCACCCTGAGTTAACGGTACAACTCCTACTAGCAGCCTGTGACGGGTGTAGGTCACTGAGGGTCTCAGTCAAAAGTGTCATGCACGGGAATGATGTCTTCATGTGACATTTTTTGTTTAATTTTGTTTAGTACCACGTGGCACCAGAGACTAGAGGCAGTTCCCCGAACTGCAGTGAACAAGTGGAGCCTAGGGCGATTTATGTGCTTCCTTCCTCAAGTCTGGGTCGTATGATGGCTCTCACCCTACCCCACAAACCTAAACTGCAACACACCCATTTTACACACACTACAACGAACGCCAACATCCACACAATCAAGCACACTATACTAATCATCATTTATCTTCCAGGGCTTTAACCTTAGGGAAACAGGGCTGAAACCCCTGTAACCCCCTACTTCCTTCAAATCCTCACCCCACTTCTCTTGCACTTTATCAAACCCACTCGTCAACGATACCCTCGCCCTCGCACACATTACTGGATTATTTCAGCAAGGTGAATATCCAATAACTCTTCCTCCAACTACACTCTGTTCCAACTTTGACATAAAAGCTCAAAGTCTTTACCTTAAATCTTTACTACACACTCTCACCCAATCACTCATTATATCAGTCTATAGAAACTCTGCTTTTCCATCAGAGTTCAACCTCTTACCTCTTCAACTTGACTCTGTTCCAGACCTTACTCCAACTTTTACTAAACCACTCAGACTATCCCCTACTCTCCAAGACTTTTTGATATCCTGCATTTCCACCAGGATTCAACATTCTTCAATATTGATTTGGAGGGGGGATTGGCGGTGGATCGGTGGTTGTAGTGTGCTTCCCCTTCACGACGGTTCTTTCTGGAGGTCTTAAAGTGGCATGACTATAAACAACACAATGTAGTTAACCAAGCTGGCATCCGCCCCTGAACAGGGTCAGGTGTTGGGGTGGAAACCAGACTGTTGGGCCCGCCAACACAGGCATAAGGCCCAAGCAGAGGTAATTTCCCCTGCAACAAAAAACAACAGATGCTTGTGGTGGGTCAGTAGGTGTTGGAGGTGTGGTGGGTATCCTGAGGGTGCTGGTGATGTGTCGTTTTCTGGAGGTCAGAATTAGGAGGTCTTGTGTCTGGTTGTTTATAGAGGGTTGTAGGGTTTCTATGTAGATCGCTTCTAGGTAGGAGCGTCTTTTGCTGTCTGTTTCTTTGTTTATTATGGTGGTATTATTTACTAGTTTGTCTCGTGCCAGAGCTTGGTGGTCGTGGATACGGTAGTGGTCTTTTATAGACCCTGACTAGAGGTGCATGGTGAGCCGACGAGATTGTGATGTTTGTGTTTTACCAACATAGTGGTGAGGCTCACAGTCCACACTGTATCAGGTGTGTTGGTAAATCACGTGGTCACTGTTCATCGCGCTCTTGGAGGTAGTAGGGCGGTTGTGTATATATATATATATATATATATATATATATATGCAAATAAATCACTTGGTGGCACGTGATCCAGGAATATGCGTAAATCCACAAGGAAGGAAAAATAAACACGGAGTCCCAAGCGCTTTCGTGTATTCACATCTTCAGGGAAATACAGAGTGTAGAAGAATGGTTGCCGAGAGACACCTTATATACCGATACAATTAATAACTAACTGGCAACCTGAAGGTGTTTCCACTACGAGTTCAAAGCAATACACACCCATATGGTGCATACAAGGATATACTACCTGACCCAACTCTCATCAAACCTGACATGACCTCTAAACCTAAGATTATCCTCAGTCATTAAGGAATAGCTGTTGGACTTATCTTATTAACAATCTTGTCTATGATGAAACTATCCAACTTGTACATACCATTGTTTAAATTCATATTTATATTTTCTGTGTGTTTAATCAAACTTGACTCTATGATGTTTCTATTTACGGATGAGTTACAAGACATGATTGACGAAGCATTATCCCAGTCAATACAATGATTATTGTCTCTCATATGAATAAATAAAGCATTAGATTCTTGTCCGGTCCTAACACTATAATTATGCTGTTTGACCCTGGTTGAAAGGTCTTTTCTAGTTTGTCCTATATAGAACATATTGTAAAAACTGGTATTTTTGTCCCCTTTCTTTATTCTTAGATATTACTATTTTTACTCTACTTTTGGAGGGAAACAAAAACCCACTGCCTTTAAAAAAAAAAAAAAACAGTGTATGCTACAACTCTATCCTATAGCTGTATCAACCTGGTCTGAAAAAAAAAACAAGATACCGATGAGGAACAGGACTTGCCTTGCGAATACCAAAAATAAATCATACAAAGGACAAGTCCAGCTCCTCTCCAGTACTGGGTAAACGCTGCCACCACCAGACCAAAGTCGATCAGAGGAACCAAGTGAGCACACACCGGAAGGGTAGCGTAACGGTACGTTAAGAAGGCTCGCGAGTAAGCAACCCAGACTACAATTTTAACGGGGGTACGATCAGTGTTGTGAATGGAGAACTAACCTCTATATAGGTACACAGTCTATTTGTTATATCGGTGACGGAAATACTCAGACAATTATAAACCCGTTTATTTTATCCACCTATTTGTTACAAGTACAACAAGATCCCTATAATAATCATTTTTGTTCCCCCCTTCCCTTGCTAATATTACCTACTCCCAGTTCTGTCAACTAGGACAGGAATAATTCCGGGTCTCGCCAGTTGACAGAGCTAACACACATAAATCCAAAAAAAAAACAATTATTACTATGAAATATCCCCCCTCCCTTAATACAGTTCCTACTCCCTTTTCTGTCTACTAGGACAGGAATAATTCCGTGCCTCGCTAGTGACAGATAAATAAAAAAAAAAATATTACATGAAATGTCCCCCCTCCCACAATATTTCAACTAATTCTTAATAATAAATTTTGCACAACAAAGCCGAAATATAGCTAATACAATAAAAAGAAATCACATCCTAATCTCAATATGACATTTATGAAAATATAAAATTGCCAGCAAATGTAGGTAATTTTCTTAGTACCACGTGGTTCACTTTACACCAAGGGAGATCGCTAATAATGGCTGTCACCAGCAAAAGACGAGACCAGAATGAGCATGAGAAAAAACAACATACTTTACTTACTATGCCTGAATGTGAACACACAATATTCTTTATTTAGTTATATCCCATCACGGGACTAATAGATTCACCACACTATATTCACAATACAATATTTATAATGAGAGCGAGTTGGAACTCTTACCTGTCACCAGCAAAAGACGAGACCAGAATGAGGTCGAGAAAAAGCGAATCACCGCCTCTTCTCCTCCTTCACTCTCACTCTCCTAAGCAAAGTAGTGACCACTCTCATCTCAATTTCTGACAAATTCATCAGTTCCACCCTTACTGGTGTATATAGTTACACCACATGATTTAAACATATAAGTGAGCTCAAATACATTGCTTTCTCCCTCGTTTAAAGCTTTATACCACTGTAATTCATATATTCACGGCATGTATTGTTCCGCCAACAAGAAAATGTACTGTCCCGACTTTAGTCCCTAACTAATCTAATTAATTTTCTAAGCAAGTTACAATTAAATGCCGGTAACAGTATAGGAATGTTAGCTTCGTAATTATATATTATAATTATAAATGCGGGTTATTCCCTGTCTCCAATAAATTATTTTACATTCCTTTCTTAAATCACCACGTATTTCTCTATCCCTATCAATCTACCTAAGTTTAATTATTCTCTCTCTTTAACCTATTCACCCAACTATAATAATTAATTCTATTTTCCTCATATTAACATTTCGTGTTGAAGAAGCCCACCACCGAGATTATTCGTTAGTGATAATCTCCGCCTGGCTACTCCCTACAATTCTACACTTACTTCGTGTTGAAGAAGCCCACCACCGAGATTATTCGTTAGTGATAATCTCAGCCTGGCTACTCCCTACAATCTTACACTAAAAACCTATTCTAATACATATAAATATATAATACCCGTAAATATCCTAAATAACAATAGATATAAAATAGGGGTGTTACAATATTGCATTCTTTACAAGGTACTTTGTAGATACACCCTCATGAGGAATTAGGTGAATTTTTGATCAACATTTTCTTGACTGTGTTATCATTGCAGAAGGCAACATTAACATTCAATGTTTTTAGAAGATGAGGGGGCAAATTTATCACTGTAGGGTAATATCAGTAAGTTTTTATTGTCACGGGGTAGGGGAGGTTCAACCCTATAAAATGATGTTCTTGCCAATTTTAAGGCTTTATCCAAAAATGGCTTGGGGTATTTTAATTTTGTTCCAATGTCAGAGATAAATCCAAATTCCTCATCCATGAATTCAGGACTACATACACGTAGAGCACGTAAGTACATGGAAGAGAAAACAGACAGTTTGACTTTATCGTGGTGTGCAGAGTAAAAATGAATATATGACAAAACATTGGTTGGTTTCCTGCATATACTAAACTTAAAAATGTTGCCTACCCTGTGAATCAGGCAATCCAAAATGGCAATTTTCCATCCTCCTCAATTTCAGTGGTAAAATTAATGGAAGGAGCTAAGTTGTTAAGCAATGGCAGAAAGTTATCTAGATTTTCAATACATGGCCAGAGGCAAAGTACGTCATCTACGTACCTGTACCATACAGCATTACTGGGTAAAATGTTATTAAGCAGTTTCTTCTCAAAAAACTCCATGTACAAATTGCTCAAAACTGGGGAGAGTGGATTGCCCATTGCCATACCAAATTTTTGCTCAAAATATTCATCTTGAAAAACAAATTTGCAGTCTTTAATGCATAGCTTAATCAAAAATTTGGTATGGCAATGACAAGATTGTTAATAAGATAAGTCCAACTGCTATTCCTTAATGACTGAGGATAATCTTAGGTTTAGAGGTCATGTCAGGTTTGATGAGAGTTGGGTCAGGTAGTATATCCTTGTATGCACCATATGGGTGTGTATTGCTTTGAACTCGTAGTGGCAACACCTTCAGGTTGCCAGTTAGTTATTAATTGTATCGGTATATAAGGTGTCTCTCGGCAACCATTCTTCTACACTCTGTATCTTGGGACTCCGTGTTTATTTTTCCTTCCTTGTGGATTTACGCATATATATATATATATATATATATATATATATATATATATATATATATATATATATATATATATATATATATATATATATATATATATATATATATATATATATATATATATGTAGGCGTTGTATTGCAGTATTTAGAGAATATTGCAATACTATGCCTCCTGTCGCAGTCCCTCCCCTCTCTCCAACTTGACTGCTGCGCCATCTGCTTGATCACACATGAACCGGACCCAGATAATGGGACAAGTTGTACACTCGCCAACACTGCCGCGTGGTACAGGGGCTCACACATATTCAGAGATGTACTTTCACTGTGAATATTTAGCTCGAAACAATTATGATACAGAATCACAGAGTCCTTAAGGAACTGAATCACTTATACCTCTTAAACATGTGATCCCCTGTACCACGCGGCAGTGCTGGCGACTGTACATAAGTTGTGGCAGGGAGGCATAGTTCCAGGTGGAAAAAAGTTGAAAAATGACGCTTGGGCTGTAGTGATAAATATAACCATAGGATAATTTTAAAAAATAGTCTCATTGTCTTTTCAAGCTTATTTTGAGATATCCACGCGAATCATAGGAACCCTAACCCAACTTAATCTAACCGAGCTGAAAGGGCGGCTGGCAGAGGTATTGAGACGAGCATGTATACAGAACGGAAATATGGGGGAGGGAGAAAGTAGAAGATTCTCTAATATTAATATTGTAATGACAGGAAAACGCTGTATTATTCTGCAGTTGTGGGGGTTAACTTTTTTATCATTAAATTTTATGGGTCTCCTCCTTTTCCTTTTATAGTTAAGTTACAGTACACGACATAATTTATCTGCTTTCAAAATCTATTTATGTAACCTAACTTCATGGCCTTTAGCGGCATCGTTCCCCTGAGTGTTGAGCCTTGTACTCAAGGTAAATAAAGAGGTTGAAAAAAGGGAGTCGTCTTAAATCCTGGAACTGAAGGGTACTGATCCTTCCAGACTATACTATTAAACACATTCCCTACTCGTACAGTCACAATCAAATAACCACCAACACTTTCCTTTCATGGGGAATTTAATCAATATCATATCATAATATAATCATGCAACAACTTATGTCAACTCAACCCCCTCAATAAATCATTATGAGGTGCTGCAAAGACATACATGTGTTGTTCTTTATTACCAAGATATTTAATACGATGGAAGGAAAGTTTTGGAGGTTATTTGATTATGGCTGTAATTACTGTACGTACATTGAAGTGATCAGTTACCTGGAATAATTTAGGGGAATTATGGTAGCTGCCCTCCAATTTATCAAGAAGAGATTTCCCCTTATATCGGAATATTAGGTGTATGGAGGTTATAACAGTAATTGTGTTCTGTTGTAGTTACTTTCTTCAAAATATTTACACAATAACACTGTAGCAGAAGGATGCTGTGTGTATTTGTGTGTGCAGTAATGCTGTGTCACATTATGAGAACAGTGAATGGATGGTGTGTGTGTGTATGTGCTAGCCATATTAATATACCACTTGGTTTGAACTTATGTCAATATATGTCGCTTTTATGGAGCAGCTTGTAGGGAATGACATATATATATACACACACAGGTGCTGGTTGTCAGGGTTGCGAGTACAACATGTACTGTATATCTACCACCTGGCAGTCGTGCTCCCTTTCGACGAGAAGACCGGGAATCCTCTGCTTGTACCACATTTGGGCCCTACAGCGCTTTCTGAGATCTGAGTGACGGCCAGGGACGACTTTGTCATTATGGGGGTGTAGTATGAAAGTCAATTAGTCAAATTGAACTTTCCAATAATTTATAAGTGCACATAATCTGTATGCTGTGTACATCTATGTATTGTTGACATATGTACTGTTCATGAAAAGCTGGTCACTTGGTATCAGTCTGTGAAATGTAAAGGTGTTAAAAGGGTACAAATATGTAGTGTTGTATCTATTGCGCTTCTCGTTTTATGCGTTGGTAAGATGAAAAGATGGTGAGGATGTCAGCATTACATGTCAACAAGGGTTGGTGCTCTGATATCCTTGCCCCGATTTCTTTTCTGAAATATGACCATGCCCTTCCAAAGAGGAACCAATATACCTTCTTGCCCAACCTTATGACTGATTGAACAGACGAATTTCGAGGGCGATTAAGAAGTGACTTAAACCTTCCGGCCCGTTACGACTCCGGTTTCTTATTCGGTCGAAATATTAATATGCGCTGATAGTAGTGCTGGGAAAAGAAAGGAAAGTGAGCTATCCTTGCCTTGTGCGAAAGTCCCAGAAAAGATGGAATAAACCCATATGCCTGTAAACACCAGTCAACAATTGTTGGGAAAGAAAGTTGGGACAGTAAGAATAAGATTGTGGCCTGTAAATAAACATATAGTGGTTAATTCCGTGTCGGCTGTCGCTGCACTTATCATTAAATACAGTAAGTAAGTAAAGAGGCAGACAGTGTTGACTCTGGATTATGGCTATTTGAAATCATTAGGAAAAAAAAGAGGATATAGGTGAAGAGTGAACTATTTTCAAGGTTATTATAATTGCTAGAATTCATCTGTAATCCACGCCAAGGGAAGATGTGTGGCGTAATCGGCCACCGGGGACCCACGAAGAACAAAAACAATTTAGACAACACCAGGGGGAGGACCATGAAACTACCTACCTTAGGAGGTGGGAGTTCAACCAGTCCGCCTATAAGCTGAATCTGCCATCATAATTTGGAAGATTCAACCCATGTGTAACAGCCTATGCCAAATTTTGCTGCAGTTACATGTCTGTACACCTGTAGCGGGCCTGTAAGACTATTCCTTTCTGACGCTTGTGGAAGACCGTTGGAAAAGAGATCCAGATAGCAATGCATATTGCTAACATAAAGAAGGCCACAGCGGACTAGAGACACCAATTGCTAGCCAGTCTGAGGGTGGCAGGGAGGGTATTCTCAGGCCAGTATTTGTAATTAATACCAAGACTTGTATATGGCAAGGTTGTACCGGTTAAACTACATATGTATATCTTAATCTCTTTAACACATATAATCCTGTATGTACAGTACAGTACAATTCCTCAAAAAAGCATCGGCACTCAGAGGGTAGAGAGTTTCTAAATCATAATTTCTGGGTCACTCGTGTTGCTTCAGGAGGGTTGGTACGCATGGATTTTTTTTTTTTTTAATTCATTGCACTGTAGCGTCACTCAACAGGCAGACAACAATACACAAGGGTAGGCGGGACTCATGAGAATTCAATTACTACAACCACACACACACACACACACACATCACGAAAACATAACAGAATGAAGCACAAGCATACAGACAAATATTTACATTATGACCTACTTAAATACACCAAAACGAGGGTGGCGTACCAGAAGTTCCTCCAGAACCTGATGGTACAGCAGGTGTCGACAAACAACATCAAGTTGCAGGCCCTGGGGCAGCAAGTGTCGGACAGTGGGGCAGGCCAGGCAATAGTGCTGAAAAACACATGGGAGGTCCTGTTACTCAGGTAGCCCAGAATCCACCGTAGTCAATTACCCTTCATCCCAAAGTCAACCAGTTGATCCAAAATGACATCTCTATTAGCAACATAGAAGGCAGTTCGATGGTCAATGAAGGCCACCACACTGTCCCTGGAAAGGCAAGAGTACAGGTCGACTAGGCAGTGGTGTGTATTCCGCTGTGGAAGGAAACCAAACAGCCATGGAAAAAAGCGATCCTGCAGTCTATACATGAGACGATTGAGTAAGATTCTCTCCATAACCTTACAAAAACAGGAAGTGAGGGAAATCAGCCTGAACTTCGCAGTGCCAGGCTTAGGGATGGGTATTATTGTGCTGCTGGTCCAGGCTCGGGGTACACAACCGTCACGAAGATAAAGATTGTACAGTCGAAGTAGAGGGTTCTCAGGAACTTGCTGAAGTAGGCGCAGCACAGTATAAGTAATACCATCATCACCAGGGGAAGAAGCTCTACCCCGAGAGAAAGCACGGCGCAACTCCTCCTCAGTTATTTCCTCTGCATCATTGTCATCATCTTGTAACAGAGCAGACATTAGACGAAGCCGATGGACAGCAGCACGGGAAGCGATTGCATCTTGTATGTGGGTTGGTAGACTGGTTGGGGTAGATTATTATGACCAGGCATCAACAAGTTGTTGGGCATAGTCGGCGGGAGTGTGATGACGAGCAGTGGCCGGTGTCTTTTTAACAACCCGACGGATGAGGTGCCACATAAAAGCCACACTTGTTTGCTGGTTAATGCTGTCCGTGAACCGCTGCCAAGACTCAGTGTGAGCACACTCCTGCAGGGTGACTAAAGCGTCTCTAGACATCTGGTAACGATGGAGGAGGTCAGGGGTTAGATGGCTTGAAACAATAGGCCATCACGTTCAGCCTCCTCCTTTGCCTACTGTATACGTGCATCTAGTGTCCAGGAGTGGGCAGTATGGCGATGCTGGAGGTGTGGCCGGGAGACGTATAGCCTATAAAAGTCATGAGTAGCAGATACAAGATCAGAGTATAACTGTTTAGCTGATGATATGTCAAATGTAGGGAATACATGGGCCATAAATAAGATGTAAGTCGGGCAATATTTAGGAGGCACAGCAATACGCAAACGAGTGGCTGAAGCACTTGTGACGCTATCAGGCCAGACGAGAGGATGTAATCCAGAGTACCTCCCCGGCAATGAATGGCACCGCCAGTGTCCCAGCGTGTCAGATGATGCTTGCGGATGTATGATAGGAGACGAACACCATTACGATTAATAGAGCCAGAACCATCACCCAAATCAGAATGCCGAGCATTAAAATCTCCCATATACACCATACCACGCACTGTTGGAGTGAGTCTAGCTGGGGCAGAATAGACATTGCATAATTGGAGTACTCCATTCCCAGGTAGAACCTCAAATAGCTGAAAGGTCATGTCAGGATCAGTGGAGGTACGGAGAAGGCGATATGGCAATGAGCTATGTATGTAAGTCAGGAGACCATTCCTTACCAGATGAACATATGGCACATAACCTGAGAGTGGAGGAGCTTGCCCAGCAGCAAGCGGCTGTCCTGGAAATGCTTCCTGGAGAAAAATAACACTGGGATGATAACGAAAAACATAGGCCTTGAGTTGAGTGAGCTTAGCATAACTGGTGATACCACATACATTCCAGGAGATGACATCCAGCCGGCAATCACTACCGAACTCTGTATTTGGAGGTAGAAGTCCAGTGAGTGGGGGCAGATGAGTGACATGGAGAAGAAGATGGACCAGGAGAAGGGACTGACTCGAAAAGCTTTTCAAGGCGAGATGCAACAGTATCCATCTTTTCGGTAAGGGTAGTGACAGTTGAGATGATGGCCTGCTGAGCCTCGACCAAGGTGGAGAGCTTGGAGTCATTAGCAGCCTGAGCGGCAACTAGCCCATCAATCCTGGCTTCAAGGGCAGAAAAGCGGTTCTCGAAAGGGTAGCAACAGACTTGTGGAGGGCCAGGTCTGGAGGTGAGGCAGGGTTGGTAGGAGGAGCAGACTGGGGAGGTGGTGGTGGCGGTGGTGGAGACGGAGTAATAGTAGAGACACGAGCCTGGACCTGACGTCGAGTACATCCATGCCACACGTTAACCCCTGGCTGAAGGCATCGTGGACACTTCCATCGAGACGTATCAGGAGGTGAAGGCTCAGAGGTGGAGGCAGCAGGACGTGATGGTTCACCCCTGACAGGACACGCCTTGGAATCATGGTCGGCGGCACACCATGCACACTTCGGCCTGGCAGAACAGTACCGGGAGATATGCCCAACTCCCCAGCACCTGTAGCACCAAGGCTGGTCATTATGAAGTTTCCTCACCTCACACGGTGGAAGACAGGGGAGGAAATCAAAGGAAATCTCATTTGGAGGTGGATCGGGTTGACTCCAGACAACAACAATACGGCTAATGGGGGAACTATCTTGGAAAAAACGACGGGCAGAGTACACACCAGGGTATCCTTTGGCAAGATTCGGGTCAACATCAATAGGAAAACGGGTAAGGATGTAGCTGGGGAACTTACGAGGCTTGTCGGGTGAGTCTTCAAGAATGAGAGGCAGAGATAAAAATTCACCAGCCTTGACTCTATCAATGATGTTCTGACGCTTCCTCGGAGTGACCGAGGAGAGGGGGGGAGGGTTGCGAGAAGGCAGCTCAGACCAGTGATCCTCAATTGGAGCTCTCCATCAGGCCAGGCAAGGCCTAGATGGCAAGCAAACAACAACACGAACAACTGAACATTCAATTAGCCAGTGACACACACACAAACACACAAACAATCACAACAAAACAATACACACAACCACAACAAACAAACAACACCAGCAACACCACAGAAACAACAACACACAAAGAAGAACGCACAAACAACAACTACAACACAAAAACGAGAACACAAACAGCAACACAAACAACAATGTAGGCAGAGCGCCAGGAGAACGTCTTCACACCAACAAGGTTGGGGCGAGACTGGTACGCATGGAATGATATTCAGGTTGGCTAATATTGGTTTTGAGGTGGCACCTACTCAGAGTTTCAGATTATCTAAATGTGATATAAATGTCATAAAAATATTATCATAACACTGATAAATCATTATCGGCGTAAGGGTTCTGTGGATAGTTTAAGTTAGTCCACAACATCCTTCGGGGTTTGAACTGTGATACAGGAAAATTATTAACTGAAAACGAATGCGATTCACAGTTTTAATTTTAAGAATTTTATCTGAACCATCTCCTTAATGCTTTAGTTCACGCATTGAATTCTGTAAGAATCGAAATGGTGTTTGTTTCAGTACAAACTTTGAAACATGACAGAAGGCTATAATGAAGTGCTATAAATTATCTTGAAGATCGCATGTTCGCTTTTCAAATTTTATTTTATAATACAAAATTACATTCCCGCACGATTACATAACAAAGATACACTGTTGTAATAATAATAATAATAATAATAATAATAATAATAATAATAATAATAATAATAAAAAAAAAAACAATTAGTAAACAACACTGATCATCATAACTGTAAGAACTGACTATCACATAATGTATTGACGCCTCTTCAACCTCACTGTGAACCATGATACTGAGACGTGTAAAACTGTAGCACTTAGTAAAGCTACATCAAACGTCACGGTATCATGGTTCAAAAGTATGTTGTGAACCAATGGGTGTGCATAAGTGGCACATGACAACTAAGATTTCAGGGCTACCAACATGTGTTACTTGGTCTTGGGCGTGTTTCAGATCACATCGCTGATTTATCACATTGTTTCTCGCATATACACAAGAGGAAATGTGTCAGAGACAAGCTAAGTATACAAGGGGATATGAGTTAACATCTTGTCAGCAGAATGCTGGCCCAGTGCTTCTTCAGCTATTAGGTGCCCTGGGATACACACATAGTTTTGGGCAAGAAGAGCATACAGAAAGATGTTCACTTTCGGCTGACTTGTTACCTTAGCAAGCAAACGCTAGGTCAGAGAGTCACGTCGGAAGCTGTTCACCTCCGGTAAGCCGACCACTACTTGTTATGTCAATAGATTTTCATTCTGATAACGAATATCATAGGGGTAACACCAAACATTCCACATATTCTCTTTCCGTTGTACGGAGACTTCTCTTTCAATAAACTCTAACATTACTGAGAAGTTTATCACTTCAAAACACCTTGTATCTTCGAAAAATAACGCCGACCAACGCTACGCTACCATATTCAACAAACATAAAAACCACCTAAAGAGACATTCCAGACGGAGATGAAGGACACAGGAAAGCAACGACAGGAGAGGATATGATGCCTGAACGCATGAAAGGAAGGTACAGACAGAGAGGTACAGTGGAGAGACGGCTAACACAGGATGTGTGGGGATAGTACGGTGTGTATGGTGAGTGTGAATCCCTTTTGGCGCATGAATTAATAAAACAGTAATGTAAACAACGATGAGTAATTGCTGTCAACTTCTGCGGGAAAGGAGCGATGCCAGCTGCCGACACTTTATGGCATAAGATATCCAGTTCTAATACCGGAAAAGTACAATAGCAAAAATAGATATTGTGGCAGTCTGGTAGTGTCATGGCGTTACGGGCCCAATAATCGCCACACGCTCGTCATTATCCAGGCTGGGACTTGGAGACCTAGTGTAGGGGAGAGACCCAGTAACTAGCAGAAAGGCTAACTATCCTTTATCCTGCATGAGGGAGAACTCCTTCAGTGGCTCCTGCAGGTGTTCTGTTGGGAGGCGGCGGAGGCGTGCAAAATATGGCTGGCCAGACATGTGATTGATGTGCACCACATTGTGTGTAACATTGCCTGTATGCTGTTGTGCAGACACTTGTAGTGGGAAGTGCTGAAAGATGGAGTCGTAGGTTAATTCCATCTATAGATATGATAGGTGGTGAGTCTCGGGTGCACTGTATAGCTTGAATGGCTTGTGTAGCAATCGTTGATGCTTGGTGTCCTCCAACACATCGTATATACTCAGTAAGTCGTTAATCCACCCCTATGTGACCCGTTGGCTGCCACGAGGTCGTACGCTGGTTGGGCGTGTAGTGGGCCATCCATGTGAGACGGGAGGATGCTCAGGGCTGTTCCAGTATCGATGGGAGAATGCATGCCTATTAGAACGTAGGTGGTCACTGGGTCGTCGAGATGATGGGGTTGGTATGCCTTGCTTGGAATGGGTGGAGATGGCATGGGCGAGAAAGTTCAGTACATGGCAGATTAACGGGAACCTTTATTGTCGGTTCCTGTTCATCCCGTCTCTCTGATACGTACACGGGAATGCACAGTTTCCTTCACTGCCGCGTTCATCACTCAGCGTTGTCAATGTCTGTACCCCATAAGGTATGAACAGCCATTTTAGGGGAGGGTGTTAGGGGATCGGGAGTGTAGGGTGGGGGATGGGAGTGGTGCGGTGGTACTAAATAGCAATAATACTAAACTAAATATAAACTAACGGTATACATGCTACTGCAAAACAAACATAATTTTTTTCACCACAACATAGTGATGGAAAGGAGAATCCCTTGTCATTGTGTGTGTTTTCAGTACTATGAACTCCTACGGCAATACTCACGTTGGCCAGGCAGCAGTAAGTCTCGGCTGTTGTCCATCATTATGAATGTTCAACATCGGCCAGTGAAAACCAACACATTGTAGAGTTGTTATTATTATTATTATATGTTCTGTTAGATAAAGTTAGTTATATTTACTTTACGTAAAGTTAAATATCTCGAGTGTAAAATCTGAGCACTAACATGTTCACATTACTATGTGGTCACAAACAGATTAAGCAAAGATTTTCCAGTTATAGAGCTTATAAGTGGTAATTACAAATAATTTCTTTGTTCTCATTGACTTTCAAAATACTTATGGTATATAATATATTTCTACAAGTTACAATGTGAAAATAAAATGCAAACTAATGACAATGTTTTCACAGTTACGAGCTCACGATAATAATACAACATTCATCATGATTAATGCAATGTAGCCCACAATGTACAATAATAGTGCATTTGTCGCGGCTTCTGGCCGCTTAAATTGTATTTATTGGTTGTGAAACCAGCACAGCTGATTTGCTATAGAATAGGCCCCTTCACAAGCCCAGGCCCCGTATAGGCATAATCTGGGTTGGAAGGGTCAATTCCGTGACGTTCATCAGAAGTAAATAAAATTCAAATCTGGCGCTGTACTGATAGTGGAGCCACCTGGTGGTGGTGAGGTGAGGTATTAAGCCCCTCCTCCGCTGAATACCGCTCGCCCACTCCAATGAGAAAGAAGTGAGTGCCTGCCGCATCGGGAGGTGGGTGGGACAGTAGAAGCTGTGCTGGTTTCACAACCAATAAATACAATTTAAGCGGCCAGAAGCCGCGACAAATGCACTATTATTGGTATAGTGAAACCAGCACAGCTGATTTGCTATGCATGCGATGCGGTAGGTGGGAGGTGAGGTGGAGGCAATCACGTGCTAGTTAAGAGTGGTTGAGAGCGGAGGGCAGGAAAGATAACCGAGCCCGGTGAGGCAGCAGCTAACGCCCCTCCCGACACTGGCTAGGTGAATAGCCGTGGTGGGGGAGGAGTAGCTTATACCATATAACCGTAGACCATTCTGTTATAGACCAGAATTGTTACACATAAAGTCTTTATAGGTAGACTCGAGGGTTCGGGCCTAGGAGAGGAGGGGGGAGGTGCCCATGGCAACCCCCCCCCTTCCCCCCCCCCCTTATTCAAGTCTTCTGAGTTAGGGCTATGGCCCTCGCTCAGGTAATGTGATCCCGAGGGGATGAAGGAGGACACTAGGATCCAGATATCCTGTGTAATAATATCTCCTGTCACTCATCGTAGTAAAGTAATTGTTTGGAAAATGAATACACAAGAATTCCGTAACAATGTAATTTATTTTAGTCTCTCTTTCACCATATGTACACGTAAAGAATGGGGATGAGTATGAAGCTGTACAAGATGTGGATGAGGTATGGGATGATGTGACGGGACTTAAATCACCCGACCTTTTCTCTTCGGGCGGCCCCTCCCCCCCATGTGTCTCCCGCGGGGACCATGGGGAATAGAAGGTGGAGTACCCATAGCCACACAGGGGGTAGGGGAGAGCGAGTGGAACAGGTACCTCGTCCTGAAGGAGGAAGTGGACGCCCAGCCCCCCAAATCCCTGACCCTCTCCACCGAGTGAGTCCTGAGGAAGGCGAGGGAGGCGGCCACGCCCCTAACGCTGTGAGCCCTCGGGGCGTGTCCGGGATCCCCGTTCTCTATCACTCGGCAGAGAAGGCGAGCGATTGACCTAGGGAAGAGAGGGTTACCGGACCTAGAGTTGTAGAAGAGGTGGTCCGGAGAAGCCCCTCTCGTCGCCTCCACGTATGCAACAAAGGCGTGGACTGGGCAGAGGGGGTGGAAAATTCCATCCCTCAGGAACGAGGGTACTGCGAGAGGGCCAATTCTGTCGTCAGCCTGCTCGTTCTTAGCTAGAAAAGCAGGAGAGGGGGAAATGGTTAAGGAAGTAAGGTTAGGGGTTACTGAAGAAAAGGCTGTGTGACGGGTCAGGGCTGCCAACTGAGAAGCCGTGTAACCTGTAGCTAAGGCGAGCAGGAAGAGAGCTTTCTGGAGGAGGTGACAAACCTCCAGAGGGACCCCCTCGAAGGTCAGGTAGGAAAGGACACGATGAAGGGACCAGGAGGGTGTCTGGGCCCGGTGAGGTGCGGTCCCCGCCCGAATCCCCATCCTCAGGAGAGAGAGAGGCCTCTCCGAAACCTTAATGTTAAAACCCAGGAGGAGGGGATCAGACAGGGCTGCGTGATGCGCAAGCACCGTCGCCGGGGCCTTGTTGGTGGAATCGGCGAGCCACGTGAGGAATTCCAGGACTGTGTCCTCCGAGATGACCCTGGAGGGGTGTCTTCGCAAGAAGTCCTGGAATCTTTTCCAGCACGATTCGTATTGTCGCACCGAAGACTGACGATGAGCCCTCAACATCTTGTCCACTGTCTCCTTAGTGAACCTTTTGCTGAGGACTCCCCGTAGAAACTCCAAGCATGTAGTTTCAGTGACGCTTGGAGTGGTGCAGACAGGGTGCTGGAGAGGCACGCCGATCCCAACTGAAGGGGATGAGGGCACCACCGGGACAACTCTCCGAACCACGGCTGTGCTGGCCAGAGGGGGGCTATGAGGAGAACCCTCCCCCTGAACGTGCGCAGCTTGAGGATCGCCTTCAGGAGGACTGAAGTGGCTGGGGGTGGGAAGAGGTAGAGATGACCCCACCTGTTCCAGTCCTCCGTGAAGGCGTCCGGGCCTCCCGCCTCTGTTCTGGATGAGAATGTCAGGAACAGAGGGAGTAGGGCCGTGGATGGGGAGGCGAATAGGTCCACCTCCGGTGTCCCGTAGCGAAGGCAGAGAGACTCGAACACAAGGGGACGCAGTTGCCACTCGACTGACGTCCCCCTGAACCTGGATAGGGCGTCCGCCCAATCGTTCTCCCGCCCTGGCACGTAGCGGGCCGAGAGGTGAATGTCCCTCTTGGCCGCTATTGCGAAAATCTGTTCTGACAGGGACAGGAGAATTTCCGACCGTACGGTGCCCTGTTTCTGTAGGCACTGCACGGCCGCAACGTTGTCCATATCGAAGCGGACGCCTATCCTGGCAAACTGAGGGTGTCTGTTGAGCCATTCCTTCGCTACCATCAACTCCCGGGCGTTGATGTGCAGTAGCCTTTCCCCTTCCTTCCATCCCCCGCACCGTTGATGTCCCAGGCAAGACTGGTATCCCCAGCCTACGTCCGATGCGTCTGTCGCCACCGTGATCCCCAGGGGAGGGAACACCCAGGGGACCCGCTGACGCAGGGCACCGGGACGTAGCCAGGGGCGAAGGAGGCGGTGGAGAGAGGGGGACACTTGCCTGGGAAGATCCCTGTGTGCGGGGGACAGGTGGAGGTTTACCTCCCGCGTCAGCCTCCTGTGTTTCAATCGTCCCAGGGGCATTGCAGGGGCCGCGAAATTTAGGGACCCGAGCAATGATTCCCACTGGCGGCGAGAGAAAGTACGGGAAAAATGCGCCTGGCGGACGTGGCGGAGGGTCCGGCGGGCGTTGTCTGGAGCGAGAGAGAGGGTGGCCGAAAGAGAGTCCCACTCTATTCCTAGCCAACACAGCTTGCGAGTGGGGGTGAGAGAGGACTTGGGGATGTTCAACAGGAACCCCATTTCCTCTAGCACTCCCCTCGCTACCCGGACGTTGTTTGCTACCTGCTCCTTGGAAGGGGCGTGAAGCAACCAATCGTCCAGGTACATGAGGGTGGGGACACCCGCCTCTGCCAGACGGGATGCCACCACCCTCACGAGTTTTGTGAAGACTCGCGGAGCTAGAGAAAGACCGAAAGGGAGCCTGGTAAACTGGAACGTCTCGGTCCCCACCTGGAAGGCCAGAAAGCGGCGAAACCTGGGGTGGATCGGGACGTGCCAGTACGCATCCTTGAGATCCAGGGATGCTAACCAGTCTCCCTTCCTCAGAACTGTGCGGACCTGAGCAACCGAAACCATCCTGAAATGTAACGTTTTTATGAATTTGTTTAGCTTGCTCAGGTCCATCACCAATCTCGTTTTTCCCTGGTCCTTTTTGGGGACCGTGAATAAACGAGAAAGAAAGACCCTTCCCGTCGCCCGCTCCACTACCCCTTTTTCCCGCATTTCTAACACATGCGGGACGACCGAAAGTGACACTTTGGTTGAGGCAGGAGGTAGACGTAGTGGCTGTAACGGGAGAAGACAGGTGTCAGTGAGAGTACCGTTAATCCTAATCCCCCGGGGCCCGAGGGACCCGGGGGTGGTTGGGGGGTGAATGACAGGAGAGGCAGAGATTTTGATCGCAAGGGAAAATCTGATTTTGACCTAACAGTAGCCCAAGGACGGGATTAGGCATAATTCATATGTCAGAAAGGAAAGATGACAGTTACTCACTGGAACAGTAATCCAGGGCCATGACAGGCCCTGGCGAATTATCCTTGCTGCCCAGCCGTGGGTGGGCCAGGCTGCTGACCACCCTGTGAGGCAGCCCAGAGTGGGACCCTCAAGTGGCGCGGTCCTTCTGGGCGGGGTGGTTGAAGGAGGACTTGGGCTTCGAGTAGGACTTGGAGCCCTGTCCCCTTCCTCGAAACGGCTGCTGGCCCCTCTGGGAGGGCCTGTTGTGTGCTCTCAGGGGAGTGGGATAGGAGGGCCTCGGTAGCCTGGAGGGCTGGGAGGGCCTCCGGGGCTGGTAGGCTGGTCTGGCTGGCTGTGGGGCACGTGGCCTACGGACAAACAGAATGATTAGGAACCAAAGTAGACCCGAAAATCCTTTCATTTCACCCCCGTGACAACTCGGGTAAGACGAACACGAGAGGTACTTACTTGGAGGTGGAGGGTTTTGGTAAATTGATTACCGCTGGGAGGGAGGCGAAGATCGTGTCTGTCGCCGGTTGGTCAAAGAGGGCGGGGGACAAGGGGGCAGCTCGCACCACTCCCCTCTGTGCCATCTCCGGCGCAGATTTAGCCGCCGCCTGGCGGGCTGCCAGTCTCGCCTCGGCGAACGCCTTCGCCTCCTCCCGCATGAAGTGGGTCGCCATCGCCGCCACGCCCTCCATCACGGTGGCCATGGAAGAGAGGGTGTCACTGTAAGGGGTAAACAAGGAAAAAACCGAGCGAACCCGGGGATAAGTACCCGGGAGTAACAGAGAGACCCTCTACCCAGCATCCCTAAAAAACATGACACACGAGTAAGGTACTCACGCTAGCTGTACACCCGACATCTCGTGGTAGGAGTTGGTTAGGGCGTTGAGGCAGTCCCTAATCAACGAGGCGGCTGCTCCCGTGGAGATGGTGTGGGCCAACTCTAGACGGGTAGCAGACTCCTCCTGTCGCAACTTGCCATCGGGCTCCTTCAGCTGATAGGGGACCGGGGGCTCCTTCTCCGACTTCCACAGGCACTCCCTCAAGCCCGGGGGGGCCCGGGAATGAGGGAGGATGACGGGGAAAGACGGAGGAGAGGGCTTCCTGGGCGCGTTGTTTCTCTGGTGGTCCAGGGACTTAAGGAGAAGGGCTGGAATGTCCAGGTCCCCTTCGCCCTTATCCCCCGGGAAGTACGCGTCCGGGGAAAGGAGGAGAGCCGTGTTACCGTGGGAGCGGTCAATCCTCCAAGCCCCGGACAAGTGTAGCTGGCTGTACTCCACCAGAAAACCCATCGCGTCCAGGGTCGCCGCAGAGGACACCCTAGATGAAGTGGGTACGGGCGCTGAGATGGGACGGACCTTGTAGAAGGGAATAGCCTCGCCCTTCTCATCCGCCCCCCACTTCACCACGACGTCATCCCTCCGGATCCACACGTCTGGTTGAGCCGTGTCCGGAGACCAAGCCACCAGTCTGCCCTCCTCCGAAGAGTGGGTCCAGGTAGGAGGGAGAAGAGACCAAGAGTAGGGAAGGTATCCGTCTCCCGAAGGAGGGGGTGACGGGGACGGAGGTGCGGAGGTAACCAACTCCTCAGCTACGTCCCCCGACGGAGACTCGAGCCCCGGGGAAACGGGAGGCACGAAAAGGACTCCCACATCCCCTGGAGGACTCGCGCCCTCGACGGGAGCAGCAGCGGGAGGCGGGGGAACAGGAGCGGGTTCCGTAGCGACAGCCAGAGGCTGCGCGACGGAAGCCCCAGGAAAAACGTGAGGAATAAGGGCGTGGAAGATCTTAACTATCTTCCTCGACGAGGGGCTGTCCCCCCCCCGCTTACCCTTGCGGGATTTGCGGGCGGGCGAAGGAGAGCTCCCCGACGACGAAGAAGAGGAAGAGGACGACGAAGAAGAGGAGGAAGGAGAACGGCGACGAGCACGGGACTTCCTGGAGTGGCGGGACCTCTTAGCGGAATGCTTGCGTCCTCTAGAGAGGCCTGAGGAGCCAGCTCTAGCAGGAGGCGAAGCTGGGGGTTCCCTGCTGGGCCCTTGTACCGGTGAGGCAGTCGGGAGAACCAGCGCGACAGACTCGCTCGTTTCCCGGGGGGATAAGCCCCGAGAAGGAGTCCTAGTACCGCCTAGGGAAGGAGGCTCAATCTCTCAGGCCTCAGGAGGTTCTAGCCCCTGAGACTCCGAGAGACAGGAAGAAGGGTAACGGGTCCTGAATAAACCCAGGTCCGCTCTCAAAATCGGGTCCACCCACGCCAAAGAAGAACCGTCTCGTTTGTGGGCCATTCTCCTAGCCCTCGTCCGCGCCATACGAAGAGAAGCAAGAGCAGGGAGCTTGGAGCGGGCAGAAGGGGAGGTAACCCGACACAACTCAGCCCAGGGGCGGCACACACCACACGCCAAAGGGTCGTAACCCAAGGGAGTGAAGCAGGGTGCGTGAGGTGAACAGTGCAGGTGTCCGTCAGGCGAGACCCGCACGGTACATCCTGAGGCAGCACAAAGGGCACAAGTAGGCTGAGGGAGAAAAGAATACACAAACATGGGTTAACACGTGCAAACACTGGAACACAGAAGACACGAAACCCATCCTCCCCGAAGGAAAGAAGCGCGGGACACGTCCGCTGAACCTGGGGACCAGGACACGATCCCCTACACTCGCGCAGCCGCCCAGGGAAAAACCCCGTAAAACCAAAACCGTCCGCCACATGGAGCGGGTAAATAAGGGCCCCCCGGACAGAAAGAACCAGAAGGAGGGGTAGGAGGGGACCCGATAGCCTGAGAAGATACACTCCAGGCTGAAAATAATGGAAAAACCCCAAAAATAAAATAAAAAACCCCCGCCCGGGAGAGGAAGAGAGAACCAGGGTACAATTCTCACTCCCCCTTACCGAGAGGGGACACATAATAATCGGGGAAGGCAAGAGGAAGGGCTGCAAAGACCCCATGTGCTCACCACGTGGGGCGGAGAAGTCCCACGTGGCGCCCACTAACCTCGCTAAAAAACCCCAGAAACCACGATAAAATACACACGAAGCATGTACTAGTGGCAGGAGGAACAGTGAAAGGGGGGACAGACGGAGAAAAACTCCGAAAACAGGGGCTGAAAAGCCCCCTTCGCTTAAGGAAAAGAACTAAGTCCTAACGAAGAAAAAAACCCCATAAACACCTAAAACCCTCCTAGAAAACACACATGATACATCTGCAAAGCAGGCTAGCCACTAGAACACAAAAGAAAAAATTAGCAGGAACACGCGACACAATACCATAGCGTAGCAGCGAGGAGCGTAGATGTTGACTGAGACGTGTTCCGCGACAGAGTGGGCGAGCGGTATTCAGCGGAGGAGGGGCTTAATACCTCACCTCACCACCACCAGGTGGCTCCACTATCAGTACAGCGCCAGATTTGAATTTTATTTACTTCTGATGAACGTCACGGAATTGACCCTTCCAACCCAGATTATGCCTATACGGGGCCTGGGCTTGTGAAGGGGCCTATTCTATAGCAAATCAGCTGTGCTGGTTTCACTATACCAATAATTTATCATTGTGACGTGTACGTACCACTGACTCGTCGATGCTCCAATAGGATGTAATAATCCACGTCCCAACTAACCCAAACACACCCATAATTCACTTAACCTCTACTGTATAGCCTAATGTACTGTATCTAACTGCAAATAAACTTCTGTTGATATGAATGATAAATTTTGGTTTACTGAACTGTAAAACATAATTGTTAACCACTGCTATATTTGTTGTATCCTTAGCCTAAGCAAATGCTACGTTCATACAGTGGTACCTCGGTTCTCGAACCCCTCCCTTCTCGAACAATTCAGTTCTCAAATTTTTTTTTTTTTTAAATTATCTAGGTTGTCGAACATAAACTCTGTTCCCGAAATAAGCTGACAGAGCTGTAGGAAACCACATCATAAACCTTTTCAATTATTTTAAGAGAAAATTATCAAAAGTAATGAATACAAACTAAGCAATGTGTGTGAACGAATAAAAGTTCAATTAGTGTTGGTGATAACTGAACTTTTAACACAAATTCTGGTACAGAAATTTGATATGGTGAAAAGTGCAAGTGACTGTATAGTGCAAATGACAAAAGTAATTATTATAAACAAAGGAAATGTATTTGTATGAGGAGAAACTTATCGATTATTAGTGATAACTGAACTTGCCAACCATCACCCTAACGAGTCACTACACTCGCGCTTTTAGGCCTAACCTTTTAGAATGAACAACCTTTCAAAACAGACATTTTCCATAGTTTTGGCTCAAGTTTAGAATTATTTTCAGTCACTAGCGAGAGAATCCATGAAATCAAGGGTTAATGGTAGTCTCGTGAGTCGCGATAGCACAGCTCGGAATGCACTTAAGTCATATACCGTAAGTATGTTTTTTTTTTTTTTTCCCCCGATTCGAACAGGCCTGATGGAGAGACTGGTGGAGGAGCCGATTTCGTTGGAGTACTTGCTGGTGTAGACATTGATGATTCACTATCTGGGAATCCCACGATTGAATAGGAAGATACAAGTGAAATGTCTGCTGCTTTTGCGTGTTTATCCTTAATGAAAAAGTTCCTGATGTCTCCTCCATGTGGAGCGGAGGTGGAGCATAGCGAGAATTGATTTAATCAGACATGATGGTTGCTCGGTAAATTTGAAATACCGGTTAGGTCCTGAATTTTCCTTGGTTGATTAATTTTAGAATTAGCCAATTGATTTGCTCATGGAAAATCGATGTTCTACTGTAATAATAATAATAATAATAATAATAATAATGATAATAATAATAATGATAATAATAATAATAATAATAATTATTATTATTATTATTATTATAATTATTATTATTATTATTGTTATTGTTATTATTATTATTATTATTATTATTATTATTATTATTATTATTATTATTAATAATGATAATTGAAATTATTATTGTTGTTATTAATATTAATATTATTATTATTTTTATTATTATTAATGTTTCTATTAATATTATTATCCTGTGATCCTGGTACCTTCACATCCGAGCTCACTCATACCACGCCTAAGGAAAGCCACGCTGAACTCTGATTGATCATAATTGTATGTATTGTTGTTGTTGTTGTTTGTTTGTTTGGGTTAAAGCCTTTCAGTTTTTCTTCTATTTCTTTCCTCTTTCCAACGATGTTCTTTTCGGTTTGGTCTAGACTTCTCTGCCCTGGAAAATGTCGGGGTCACGTCGTCGGGAGGTGTGATGCTGAAACAGGTCGAGGCGAGAAGTGATCATCTAAAGATCCCCGGTGACAGCAGGCGGTGGTAGCGATGACTGGCTGTCCATCCTTCTCCACCTCTTCCTCTTCCCAGCCATCTGCCATTCCCCTCCATCCTTCAGGTCCATGTTGTCACTGGTGTTATCCTTGCTGGTTGTGTTGGAGCAAGAGCTGGTGTCAGAGTGATCCTCAGTCTCGGGGTGTTGTTGGGAAGATTCTGGTGGTGGTGGTGGTGGTGGTGGTGTTTTCTGCAATGGGATCGTTATTCTGTTCTCTGATTTGCCATTAAACGGATAATGAGATATGCCTGTCTGGTAGCTCCATTTGCTACCTCAGGATCACTCTCCTGGTCGCAATCACCATCCTGATCTCTGATTGGCGGTCATTTTTCGACTGTGATCTGCTTATCAGGATCACACGCTCTGGGCCCCTCCTCACTGCCCTCATCATCGGTAAACATACGTCCGCACAGTAACTCTGAGCTTCCAAGGTGTCTCCCTCTGGCATATGCCCATCTTGCCACACCTCCCGCCGACGAATTCCTGGCTTTGTTGCCCTTTCAGTGTCTTACCCTACTGCTGGTGGAGTGTCACACCAGTAACTGGCGAGATCAAAGCTGGCAACCTAGCTCGGAAGGGTTTTTGGAACTGCTCTCTTCTACTTCTTTTTGCTTTTTCTGCTTTGGTGAATCGGACTTACAGCACCGCTTGCTCTGCTGTATTCGTCCCTGAAGCCCCACGGGTCCACTAAAGGGGGTATCACACTAGCTCTGTGTACGAGGTTTTCGTGGGACTGGCGGAACAAAGTTCTATGAACGAGGAACCGCGGTGGCATTCGCGGGACAAAGATGGAATGGATATCTAGCCAAGACAGTTCACCGTATGCAGAACCAAGTCAATAAATAATTTATTATTATTAATTATTCATAGTAAAAAGGGTGGATTATCAGAAAAAAATATTTTTGCAATATAAATATTTTGAATACTAACAAAAAACACACTTGAAGTAGAAAATACGATGTCGATATTTTACTGTGTTTACATCCCGTAGAGACGTGTACACGTGTAGTCTTCATTGTATGCAAACATGGACAATAAATCAACCCTACGGTAGTCTTTCCTGTTCTCTTCAAAAATATTAGTTACAAGGACCAATACAGTCACAAACTGGTCATCATCATCCACAAGATCCATGTTGTTATTTACGTTTTGTGGTGGTGGCGGTGTGACTCATCTGCTATGCCACGTTCAGTGTTCTACATACAAAGAAATAGCCCACGGTAGTGGCACCCAGGAGCAATGAACCTGAGATGCTATCAGGCCAGAAGTGTGGATATGATCCAGAGTTCCTCCCAGGGAATAGGTGGCGCCGCCAACGTCCCAGCGCATCAGATGATGCTTGCAGATGTATGAAAGAAGACGAAGACCATTACGGTTATTAGAACCAGAACAATCGCCCAGGTCAGATTGCCAAGCATTGAAATCTCCAATATACACCATACCATGCGCTGTGGGAGAAGGAAGAACCTCAATAGTGAGTCTAGCAGAAGCAGAATATATATTGCATAATTGGAGTACACCATCCCCAAATAGGACCTTAAAGAGCTGAAAAGTCACGTCAGGATCAGTGGAGGTACGGTAAAGGCAATGTAAGTCAGGAAACCATTCCTTACCAGAAGGACATATGGAACATAACCTGCGAGGAAAGGAGCTTGTCCAGCAGCGAGAGACCATCCTGGAAACGCTTTCTGGAGAAAAATAATACTGGGATGGATACGAAAACATAGGTCCTGATTTGAGTGAGCTTAGCATAACTGGTGATACCACAGACTTTCCAGGAGATGAAATTTTACTGGGAATCAATAGCAAACCCTCGGCTGAAGTCATCATGAACACTTCCACTGAGATGCGTCCTCAGGAGGTGGAGGCAGTAGGAGGTGATGGTTTTTTCCTGGCAGGACACATCCTGGAGTCATGGTCGGCTGTACACCAGGCACTCTTCAGCGTGGCTGATCATTACTGGGAGATGTGTCCAACACTCCAACACATGTAGCATTATGAAATTTCTGCACCTCACACGGTGGAAGACAGGGGAGGAAATCGAAAGTAATCTCATGTGGATGTGGATCGGGAAGTTTGCATACAACAAATATTTGGTTAATGGGGAGACCATCTTGCATAAAATGACAGTACACACCAGGGTGTCCCTTGGCAAGACATGGGTCAACATCAACAGGAAAACGGGAAAGGATGTAGCTGGGGAATTTACGAGGCCTCTCCAGTGAGTCCTGAGGAATGAGAGGCAGAGCTAAAATTTCACCAGCCTTGAATATGTTAATGATGTCCTGACGTTTTCTAGGTATAAAGATAAATCGGGAGGTGACGGCAGCCATCTTGACCACAGACACGCTCACTTCGCAAATGGAAACCCTGTTGATAGCAAACAACCACTGCAGCTTTGTGTCTGTGGATAGGTTTTCAGTGAAGGAGAGCTTGACATATGCATCTCTAGGGGCAAAAGCAGGAAGATCAGACGAGGGCCGGGAGTGGGCAAGGCGAGAAACACCAGGGCGAGGCAGAAAAGGTATGTTGTGCACAGCTGAAGCACACTTTGTAGTCTTGGCAGCCGGAGGCAAACAGTGCACATTATTAAAGGCTACTGACTCAGAAGAAGCGTCTAGAGGTCGCTTGATAGAGGTGGACGACTGCAACCCAATCTGCGGAGTGACCGAGGATGGGGGGGGGGGGAAGGTTGTGCGAGGGCCAGTTGTCTTCTACAATAGACTTCTTCTTCCGACATGGCTAAGTCGTCCTCCAAACAGGAAGCTGCATCCGACTCCGAGCTCTCCATCGGGCCAGGCAAGGCCTCGATGTTAAGCAGTAAACAACTGAACAAGCAGTGACCACCTCAGGAACTGTCAGCCAGCGAAACATACACACACACAACGCACGAACCACAACGGAACAAAACTCAAGAGTAGAAGAAAACAGACAAACAACACACAGAAATAACAACACACAAACAACAATACAGAAACAACAACATAAGGCAGAACGCCAGGAAAACGTCTGCACATCACCAAGATTGGGTCAAGACTCCTTACTCTGATTTGCAATTTTTCAATTATAATACAGTAATGTACTAGTTATTAATAATAATACTCTTATGAGCAATTTTATAATTACAGTACTTTAATGCGAAACTTCGTAATCCTTCCAATCGGGGACTTTTTTGTATAACCACGAGCATTCATCACATTTCATAATTGCAATACTGTAAGGGGAATCACCACTCCAGCTGACTTCCCATTCCTGCGTGTAGCCTCGTTCATGGTCTACCTCTCATCGGAGCTTCAAACTTCAAACAGCTCAATACTCGTCGGCCCTGTTTATGGACATTTCAGAGTTCCAGGAGGCCTCATCTGAGGTTACAAGCAGCCTGTCATAATGCGTCCAGACTTTGCTTCGTCCAGACCTCGTCCTCTCGTAGCACAGCAACAACAGACTACAGTACTGTCCGTGGGGTTACCTTGGTGTACCGAGGCCTCTTACCAGCAGTACTCTGTTGTTTCTTTGCCTGGTTAAAGTAATTTAGTAAAGTAAATTTGCAGCGTTTTGCTGCACTGCTGTTGTACACCTTCAGTATTTTGGTTTTTTGCTGGAGGACAACCAGTAGTTTATGGTAGATAGTAGTTAGATGTTCCCCACACCAGACCCACAGTACTCGCTGCCTCAGGGGAAACCCTGTGGTAGGGAGGCCCAGTAGTCTGGTGCGTCATTTGGGCGCTTCTTTCTCTTAAACTACTTTTTCTTCCATATTTTCCGTGCGACCTCCTGGGCCTACGGTTGTCTCTTGGCTGAGCAACGGTATTCGCTTGGGAGGTGGGTTCCTACTACACCACCCCTCGCATTAGGCAGGTTCGGTGGTGGGGAAGTTCCTTCCGCACAAACTTCGATCCCCTAGCTGGTACTGGAGAAAGCCGGCAGGCTACCACTAAGGGGGGGGGGGCGAGTAAAGGCAACTTTTATTCCCTAAATTACTGTCCAATTTTTGGGGTTGATACAATAGTTAAGGGAGTTACGTAAGTGTGCTTGGAGAGGGGTCGGACGTAGTCCGATGCCCCGGATGGATGATCTTCCGACTAGCCTCCCTCCTCCTCAAGGAAAGAGGTTAACGACAAGGACCAAACTAGGACAACGGCTGACAATAATGGAACCCCTACGGCAGACAGATAACGACAACTTGATATTAAAATTCCTCCTATGAATGCTCGATATGTAAATATTAGATGTGTAGATGAGGGTCAGTCTCTCAAGACTGTTAACCCCTTTATCATCAAAAAGGTCCTTGATGGTCAAGCAGGTGGCAGCCTTCATTATGCTAAGAAGTTGCGTGATGGTAGTCTCCTGGTGAAAGTACTGAAGGCATCCCAGGTTAAGGATCTCCTTAAACTGACGCAGATTCATGACCTGAAGGTGAAAACCACTATTCCAAATACCGGTAAGGGCGTCATTTTCCATAGGGATTTGGCCGCTCTGAATGAGGCAGACATTTTGGAGGGAATGAAGGACCAAGGCGTTGTTGATGTATTATTGCGGACAAAAGTTTCTTTCTACTCCGGGTGATAAGTCCACACGACTGCTGGCCCATTTCTGGCCAGCAGGTTGCTGCTTGCTCGAGAACTACACCACCGCGTAAACCAGCAACCGAATAGTTGACTGTCTCGGATTCGGATAGGAAATGTATAGCATATAAATAGATGCATTAGTTGATAGGTAATATCAGGTGCAAAGCAAGTAATAACTGAACAAGAAGAAAATGCCAGACTAGTATTTAACATCTTGAACGCTGACTGTATCATTAATATACCATTTTCCTTTTACACGTAGCCAGGGCCTGTATTCACTAGGCATATCAGAGTTTGCACTTGCTCGTATGCTTGCATTACTGATCTCCCATAGTGTTTCAGGCTTATTTCGAAACAGTGAATGGTGTTGCTATTCTATTAGTATGAGTTTATATTTTGATTTCGGAGCATGAATGAACGCTTAAGAAGAAAATAATTATTATCTTAAGAAAGAATGAACTTTTGTGAATAAGATGTCCTATGGACTGTCCGGGAAAAAAAAAAGTTACTTTCTTTTAACTAGTGGAAACATGACTGACTTAAAAAGTAAATATAAAAACATATATAAATGGATATAATACATATAGGTGCTGCAAATATAGAACTACAGGTTATATGGAGAAAATCTAAGTGCATGAATGGAACAGTGGTCCGGTCATGAGACAGCCGTATGCTACAGACCAAGTCCTTGAAAAGATACCATAATAGTGAACACAGCCAACATTACTTTCAAAGGGTCATTGCTCCAATTACATTTTAAATGAGGTATATAATTTTTCATTTTACTGCATGCTTCTGTGGGCTTAAAATCACACTAGTATGAACTATGATTCAGTTTATTTTAGTAATATTTCAGCTTTTGTGTGATTTCTGACAAATAGTAGTACTGGGTTATCTTCTTGATAAATAGTCATTATTTTGTTTTGCACCTGATATTACCTATCATCTAATGCATTTATTTACTGTATATGCTATACACATGAGAGAGAGAGGGGGGGGGGGTAAATTACTTCTTATCCGAATCCGAGACAGTCAACTGTTCGGTTGCTGGTTTACGCGGTGGTGTAGTTCTCGAGCCAACAGCAACCTGCCGGCCAGAAAAGGGGCAGCAGTCGTGAGGACTTATCACCCGGAGTAGAAAGAAACTTTTGTCCGCAATAGTACAAAGTATGACCAGGATGAGAGAGAACATGAGAGAGAAATCTGGCTTATGTTTCATGACTTTTGCTTCAGCCCAGATTCTGGACACGGTAAAGATTGGATACGAAATAGTTCACGTTACACCATATATTCAGAAACCGATGCGTTGTTTCTGTTGCCAGAAATTCGGACACAGAGCATTGAGGTGCTTTAATAAAGATTCATTCACTTGTGGTAAATGTGCAGGTAGTCACGAGACAGAATTGTGTACAGAGACAGTTCTCAAGTGTGCTAATTGTGGCGGCCCCCACCAGGCAAATGCAGGTGACTGCAGGAGCCTGAGGCAATGGCATACATGAGGGCTCATGATGTCAGTTGTGGTGAGGCAAAGAGGAAGGTGGAGTTTTTTTTTTTTTTTTTTTTTTTTTTTTTTTTTTTGCGCCGTAGCGTCAATCAACAGGCAGGCAACAATACATACGGGTAGGCGGGACCCATGAGAATACAATGACTACAACCACACATACACACGCACACACACACACACACACACATCACACACACACATCACAAAAACATAACAGAATGGAGCACAAGCATACAGACAAATATTTACACTATTACCTACTTAAATCCACAAAAACGAGGGTGGCGTACCAGAAGTTCCTCCAGAACCTGGTGGTTCAGCAGGTGTCGACAAACCACATCAAGTGGCAGGCCCCGGGGCAGCAAGTGTCGGACAGTGGGGCAGGCCAGGCAATAGTGCTCTACAGTGTTAGCACGAGGTGCTCGACACAAGCGACACTCAGTGAAGGGAGGCTCACCCTGCATCCCAGCAACCTGCCATGGTGGCCGGTAGCCAAGCCTCAAACGAGCAGAGACTACATTGTGCCTCCGAACCATGAGGCCTCGACGACGGTAGGAATATTTGTGACGGCAGACAGACTCATAATGTGTGATGGAGATGCTGAAGGGCCTCTCTGCATCCCTGCGTCGCCGTACAGGGAGGAGAGCGGCGGAGCGGACTTTAGAGAGGTAACATGTCAGGGAGAGAGGACGTCCAACACCACGAGGAGGCAGATGGCAGGCTTCCTTTGCGAGTCTATCAACTGTACCATTGTGACGCAAACCTACATGGGATGGCACCCACAAAAATTTGACAGTCAAGTTACGATGACGCCATTTGGACAAAAACGATAAAATCTGCTGAACAACAGTAGAGTGTGTGGGCTGAACACTAGAGAGAGAATGAAGGGCAGGTCTGGAGTCACAAAAAATGGCAACATTCACTCCACGTTGACAAACAAGACTAACAGCATCCAGAATGGCATACAGTTCACACAATGTTGAGCTAGAGTGGTTACAGAGACGACGGCCAACCCAGCCCCCTGGAGGTGACTCCATGTCAGGTGAGAAAACGGCACAACCTGCTGCACCATCCACTTGCAATGAGCCATCAGTGTAGAGGCAGTATGGATCTGTGATGGAGGACGTCACTGTTTCTATGTGTTCCAGAGCCAACTGCCGCTGTAGAGAAGGCAGTTCCGACTTGGAAGTAGGTGTGAAGCTCACATCAGGTATTGGTAGCATCCAAGGAGGGGGTCCTGGGGGGACGTCGGCCACCATTATATCTATACTAAGACTACGTAGCATAGAGGAAACAGACCTTATAAGAGTACATCCAGCAGGCAGTATGGGAGGGACCGGGTAGTTTGGTCTAAGGGAAGTCCCGACTAACTGAGAGTAATGGGGTGAAAGATGTGGGAAATGGAGGCACTTCACAGTGAAGCAAGTAACATTAGAATAAATTCTCTCCACTAACTCGGGAAGACGCAGCTCACGCTGCATGTTCACTATCCTGATCGACATTGGACAACCGAGAATTATTCTCATTGCTCTATTCGGAAATTTTTCCAAAGTTTCAAGAGTAGCCCTGGGAAGTTGAATCAGAGCAGGGGAGAGGTAATCAACAACTGAACGGATAAAAGCAATATAGATAGTCCTGGCTGCTGGGATGGAGATGCCCGAGGAGTTGTTAGTGAGCCATTGAAGTGGCGTAAGTCGGCGCTGGAGACGACCCAATAAGTCCTGGACAATGGGATGGTCTTGAGGTCTGGCAGGGACAATTGGCCAAATATTGACTGGTACGCCCAGGTAGCGATACTGGGAACACATGGGAATGACAGTCACTCCAATGGTGAACACTGGCCGAGCTTGAGGAAGGCGGCAGGTGAATATTCTGCTCTTATCTGGGGAGACAATAATGCCACAGTGAGAGGAGGACACAGAGAAGGAGTCAAGAAACCGCTGGAGATCCCTTGGTGAGGTAGAATGAACACAGATATCATCAGCATAGCACGTAATTGTAGTTCCAGGTATATCAGGGAGAGAAGTGAGCAGCCGATGCATCAGAATATTAAATAACAATGGCCTGAGAACACCCCCTTGAGGCGTACCAAGATGAAAACTGCGCAAAGGACTGAGCGCACCACTGAAAAACACATGGGAGGTCCTGTTACTCATGTAGCCCCGAATCCACCATAAAAGATTACCCTTTGTCCCAAAGTCAACCAGTTGATCCAAAATGACGTCTCTATTAGCAACATCGAAGGCACTTCGAAGGTCAATGAAGGCCACCACACTGTCCCTGTTAAGGCGACTGTACAGGTCGACTAGGCAGTGGTGTGTGCTCCGTTGGGGAAGGAAACCAAACAGCCATGGAGAAAGGCGATCTTCCAGTCTGTACATGAGACGATTGAGTAAGATTCTCTCCATAACTTTACAAAAACAGGAAGTCAGGGAAATAGGCCTGAACTTCGCAGTGCCGGGCTTAGGGATGGGTATTATTGTGCTGCTGGTCCAGGCTCGTGGTACACAACCATCACGAAGACAAAGATTGTACAGTAGAAGTAGAGGGTTCCCAGGAACTTGTTGAAGTAGGCGCAGCACAGCATAAGTAATACCATCATCACCAAGGGAAGAATCTCTACCCCGAGAGAGCGCACGTAGCCGATGGACAGCAGCACGGGAAGTGAGTGCATCTTGTATGTAGATGGGTAGACTGGCTGAGGTAGATTGTTCTGACCAGGCATCGACAAGTTGTTGGGCATAGTCGGCGGGAGTGTGATGACGAGCAGTGGCCAGTGTCTTTTTAACAACCCGACGGATGAGGT
Source organism: Petrolisthes cinctipes (assembly GCA_033782935.1). Classification (NCBI taxonomy): domain Eukaryota; kingdom Metazoa; phylum Arthropoda; class Malacostraca; order Decapoda; family Porcellanidae; genus Petrolisthes; species Petrolisthes cinctipes. The sequence goes on along the minus strand of JAWQEG010000284.1, from coordinate 580,788 downwards.
GCCACATAGAAGCCACACTTGTTTGCTGGTTGATGCTGTCCGTAAACCGCTGCCAAGACTCAGTGTGAGCACACTCCTGCAGGGCAACTAAAGCGTCCCAAGACATCTGGTAACGATGGAGCAGGTCAGGGGTTGCGTTGGCTTGAAACAATAGGCCATCACGTTCAGCCTCCTCCTTTGCCTCTTGTATACGTGCATCCAGCGTCCAAGAGTGGGCAGTATGGCGATGTTGGAGGTGTGGCTGGGAGACATATAGCCTATAAAAGTCATGAGTAGCAGATACAAGATCAGAGTACAACTGTTCAGCTGATGATATGTAAAATGTAGGGAATACATGGGCCATGAATAAGATGTAGTCGGGCAATATTTAGGGGGCACAGCAATACGCAAACGAGTGGCTGAAGCACTTGACCCAGCAGTTAGAGAATAATGAAACCGAAGAGCGATGTGATCAGAGAATAAGTCTGGCACGGAGGAGCACAGGACCCGAGATGCTATCAGGCCAGACGAGAGGATGTAATCCAAAGTACCTCCCCGGCAATGAGTGGCACCGCCAGTGTCCCAGCGTGTCAGATGATGCTTGCGGATGTATGAAAGGAGACGAACACCATTACGATTAATAGAGCCAGAACCATCACCCAAATCAGAATGCCGAGCATTAAAATCTCCTATATAAACCATACCACGCACTGTTGGAAAAGGAAGAGCCTCAAGAGTGAGTCTAGCTGGGGCAGAATAGACATTATACATAGTTGTAGTACTCCATTCCTAGGTAGAACCTCAAATAGCTGAAAGGTCATGTCAGGATCAGTGGAGGTACGGAGAAGGCGATGTGGCAAGGAGCTATGTATGTAAGTCAGGAGACCATTCCTTACCAGATGAACATATGGCACATAACCTGAGAGAGGAGGAGCTTGCCCAGCAGTGAGTGGCCGTCCTGGAAATGCTTCCTGGAGAAAAATAACACTGGGATCATGACGAAAAACATAGGCCTTGAGTTGAGTGAGCTTAGCATAACTGGTGATACCACATACAGCCGGCAATCACTCGCGAACTCTGTATTTGGAGGTAGAAGTCCGGTGAGTGAGGGCAGATGAGCAACCTGGAAAAGAAGATGGACCAGGAGAAGGGACTGACTCGAAAAGCTTTTCAATGCGAGATGCAACAGTATCCATCTTTTCGGTAAGGGTAGTGACAGTTGAGATGATGGCCTGCTGAGCCTCGACCAAGGTGGAGAGTATGGAGTCATTGGCAGCCTGCGCGGCAACTAGCCCATCAATCCTGGCTTCAAGGGCAGAAAAGCGGTTCTCGAGAGCCGTACATCGTGCCATGAGGGTAGCAACAGACTTGCGGAGGGCCATGTCTGGAGGTGAGGCAGGGCTGGTAGGAGGAGCAGACTGGGGAAGTGGTGGTGGTGGCGGTGGTGGAGGCGGAGCAATAGTAGTGACACGAGCCTGGACCTGACGTCGAGTACATCCATGCCACACGTTAACCCCTGGCTAAAGGCATCGTGGACACTTCCATCGAGACGTATCCTCAGGAGGTGAAGGCTCAGGGGTGGAGGCAGCAGGACGTGATGGTTCGCCCCTGACAGGACACGTCTTGGAATCATGGTCGGCAGCACACCATGCACACTTCGGCCTGGCAGAACAGTACCGGGAGATATGCCCCACACCCCAGCACCTGTAGCACCAAGGCTGGTCATTATGAAGTTTCCTCACCTCACACGGTGGAAGACAAGGGAGGAAATCAAAGGAAATCTCATTTGGAGGTGGATCAGGTTGACTCCAGACAACAACAATACGGCTTATGGGGGAACCATCTTGGAAAAAACGACGAGCAAAGTACACACCATGGTATCCCTTAGCAAGTTTCGGGTCAACATCAATAGGAAAACTGGTAAGGATGTAGCTGGGGAACTTACGAGGCCTCTCGGGTGAGTCTTCAAGAATGAGAGGCAGAGACAAAAATTCACCACCCTTCACTCTATCAATGATATCCTGACACTTCCTAGAGATGTAGACAAACCGGGTGGTGACAGCAGCCATCTTGACTTCAGCCAGTTCACGCTGCAGCTGGAAGGCCCTGTTGACATCAGACAACCAACGCAGCTTTGTGTCCGTAGATGGGTTCCCAGAGAAGGAGAGCTTGACATAGGCATTTCTTGGGGCAAAAGCAGGAAGGTTGGACGAGGGCAAGGAGTTGGTATACAGGGAAGAAACACCATGTTGAGGCAGAGAAGGTACGTCATGCACAGCTGAAGCACCCTTGGCAGTCTTGGCAGCTGGAGGCAAACAGTCCACACCATCGGAATCCTGCAAGGAGTCGGACGAGGCATCAACGGGTCGCTTGATAGAGGTTGAGGAGGTGGAAGGCTGCAACCTGAGCTGCGGAGTGACCGAGGAGAGGGGGGGAGGGTTGCGAGAAGGCAGCTCAGGCCAGTGATCCTCGATAGGAGACTCATCCTCCTCCGACATGGCCAAGTCGGCCTTAACCCCCAGAGTCCGGGCAGCGGGATTTCCCGCTCGGTCGACAGAGGCCGGGCAGCGGGAAATCCCGCTCTGTCGACAGAGTCCGGGCAGCGGGAAATCCCGCTTTTGGTAATTTATGGGGAAAAACGCCAAATTTGTCGGGATTTTTTTTGATCTGGCTATACTTCACCACCAGACCTTTTCATCCCCACATTCAATCAGTGTGTGCTTGACCGTGACAATGGCTGGGCGTAGTGAAGAAAATACGGGCTCGTTCGATTCGGTGCATCCTACCGCGCTGCCGGGCGCACCCGCTCCTGTAACCTCCACTCCGCGGGTGCAACCAGCTAGATTGAGTCACAGCCACGCTCACAAAGCGAACGCAGCCTCGCTCTCACGGGAAAAGTGACCTCCATTCCTCACTTGATTTCTCGGCAATGGAGTGTCCTAGAGAGCTGGGGTTGGTTTTAATGGAAAGAGGAGGAGTTGATGGTGAGTACACAATCAAATTTAAGTTGTTCAGTATTGTAGTTTAGACGTAGGGAGTAAGAGAAGTAGAGTGATTTTCCGGGAAATACCCGGACAGGCAGGGTAAAAAATTAGTATTGAACCCGGAACCACAGTACGTATTTCCATTCTTGGCCCGTCCCGGAGGGGTTAAGGCAGGAAGCCACATCCTAATCCGCGCTCTCCATCAGCTCAGGCAAGGCCTAGATGGGAAGCAAACAATGAACACACACGAAAACACGAACATACACACACAGAACCACAATAAAAAAAAACCACACAAACAACAATACCACAAACAGCAAAACCACAAACAAAAACGAGATAGAAAATATAAACAACCCCTATAACACCACAGACATAACAACACACAAACAAGAACGTTGAAACAAGACAAACAACAACACAAACAGGAACACGTCTTCACTCCAGGAAGGTTGGGGTGAGACTGGTGGAGGGGGTTAACCAGACTCCCATAGTTTCCTATGCTGCAGCAATGGCTGGCACCACTGCTCCTGCTAATACAACTGATGTTAACGTGACTATCAAGGCCATAACCTCCCTTTCACTGATGTGCTCTGTAATTTTCTTCTGGAAAGTGTCGATTGCAGTGTAAAATTCGGTGGCACCTACCTGACTATCTGTTCTGTCTACTGTCCTCCTGACACAGTAACTTATGATGATGTTTTTGATCTACAGGACAGTCTGCCCTGTAGAAAATTAATTTTAGGAGATTTTAATGTTCATAATACGTTATGGGATTCCCTGTAGGAAGATAGAAAGGGGGAACAGGTGGCTAGGGTAATCAGTGATTCCAATTTGGTTCTTCTGAACGATGGTAGTCCGACGAGAGTTGATGATAATACTGGTAATTTTAGCGTCCTTGACCTATCTCTGGTCTCCCCTTCAATTGCAGCCTCCTGCCAGTGGCTACCCGTTGATGACTCATTGGGAAGCGACCATTTTCCTATTTTGATTACATTTAAAAGCAACACTATTAAAGAGCTTTCAGCATCTAAATTTAACGCAAAAAAAGCAGACTGGGTGTCCTTCACAAAGGATGTCAATATTGAAATTGTTGGAGAAACCATTGATGATAAAGTAAATAATATTCAAGATAATATCCTCAAAGCCGCAATGGCAACAATTCCTAAAACTTCGATAGATAGCGTAAAGCATAGAGTTCTATGGTGGACGCCAGATTGCCGCAATGTACTGTGTGAGAGGAATAAAGCCTACAGGCTTTTCAAAAATCACATTGATGAGAACTTTCGCAAGTATAAACTTGCGAGATCTGGGGCTCGTAGAACCATCAGACAAGCCAAACGAGACTCCTGGCGATGCTTTGTCTCTAGTATAAACAGTGAAACATCAATTTCCCAAGTCTGGTCCACAGTAAGAAAATTGAATAAGAAAAAAATATCTAATAAAATTACCAACATCTCTTATAATAACATCAACTATGATGAATCTAGAGATATTGCTAACGCTCTCGCCAGGCAGTTCTCTTTTACTAGCAGCTCTGAAAATTACCATCCAGCTTTCCTGCCCATCAAGGAAGCATCAGAGCTGCAGCATATTGACTTTGCCACAGGAGATGAATTAGATTACAACAGTGATCTAACAATGCAAGAGCTTGTCCAAGCCCTAGGAGCCTGTAGTATGATATCCCCAGGACCCGATGAGATTCGGTATGAGATGATAAAGCATCTTGATCATGATTCCATGATCAAGATGTTGCAGGTGTTCAACGAGATTTGAAGGGGTCACACCTTTCCAACTCGTGGCACATTGCACATGTCATTCCCATACCGAAAGAAGGGGGGGACCCCAGGTCGACTTCCTCGTATCGCCCTATTGCGCTCACAAGTTGCTTATGCAAGGTCATGGAACGAATTGTTAATCGTAGGCTATTGCATTTTTTAAATTCCAGGAATTTGCTTGTTGACGAGCAGTGTGGCTTCCGTAAAGGTCGCCAGACACTCGATCAGCTAGTAAACCTGGAAGTTCAAATTCAAGAGGCATTTGCCAAATAAGCATTTTTTTATTACAGTATTTTTAGATATTGAAAAAGCCTACAACATGACATGGTGACATGGCCTCCTCAGGAAACTATATGCGATGGGATTACGCGGTAATCTGCCCTTTTTTGTTAACAACTTAATTTCTGACAGAACTTTCTCAGTCATGCTTTTTTCGGACACAATCACTTTCTCGGACATATTTGTCCAGGCAAATGGGGTGCCCCAGGGGAGTGTTCTGTCTCCGACCTTATTTCTATGTATGATCGATGACATTCTACCAGCTCCTCCTCGAAATTTTAAATACTCACTTTATGCCGATGACTGTGTGATATGTCACTCCAGCTGTAATGCAGAGTTTTCGGCAACTCGGATCCAATTGGCACTGGATTTGATTCACAATTGGGGCCTCCTGTGGGGTTTTAAGTTTTCAATAAGAAAGAGTGTAGGGGTGATTTTCACTCATAGGAAGAAGCCAGACGTCCGGCTGACTAAGGGTGACAACCCCCTACCTATTCAAAATTCGACAAAAAATTTTGGACTGCATTTTGACAGTCGACTAATATGGCTAGTCCTTGTGAGTCACTTGAAAATTAAATGTTTAAAAGCACTCAGTTTGTTGAAGTGCATTTCTGGTACCAAATGGGGAGCAGATAGGAAGTCATTGCTAATGCTATATAAATCCCTGATTAGATCTAGAGTAGATTATGGGTCAATAGTGTATGGTTCGGCATCTGAGTCTGTTTTGAAATGTTTGGACGTTGCACTCGAATCGAGCGTCTAGAGGTGGAGTCACAAGTGCCTCCCCTCCGTCTAAGATGTGACCAACAACTTTTAGTATCTTGTGCTAAGAAATCCAGGGTGCCGAGTCATCTTCCCGGGAATGCCTTGCTTAGGCAACTGCACCCGGGGGACCATGGCGCTAGGCCCCTGGCAGAAGGACCGAGTCATCCGTCCGGGAACCCCTGCGCCCCAGGGGGCTCTGGTGTGAGGCCAATGGGGACCAGGCTCCAAGTTCGGGTACCCGGGGAGCCGAGTCATCCTCCCGGTAATGCCTTGGTGAGGCATTTGCAGCCGGGGGGCCATGGCGATAGGCCCCTGGAAGCTGGAAGAGCCGAGTTATCCGCCTAGGCGTCGCATGGCCCCGGAGGGCACTGGCGTGAGGTCCCTCAGAGCAAGACTCCACGACATCGTAGAGTGTGTCGGTATAGAATTATCAACAATCGATTCCCTGGTTTTAGTAAACATTGCACCCTGGGTAACACCCCCCTTCACTATTGTGGATTCCTGGTTGCCAGGGGTTAAATCCCGGGTGCCGTAGGTGGACGTACACAAGAGGTTTCGTGAGATATTTGTTAAACATTTACCATATTTCCATCTGTATACCAACGGCTCCAAGAAGGATGAATGTGTGGGTGCAGGTGTGTGGTCGACTGAATGTCAGTTAAGATTGAGACTGCCGAATCATACATCAATTTTTCTTGCAGAACTTTTTGCTATTAATAAGGCTTTGGATTTTGCCCCATCGACGACCCACGATAGGATAGTTATCTTTACTGATTCATTAAGTTCACTTAAAGCTATTAAATCCTTAAATACTACTAACAACGAAATACAGGGTAATATCATTAGTAAGCTGTTTTGTGCCAATAAATCAATCAAGCTAATATGGTTACCTTCACATTATGGTATATATGGCAATGAACAGGCTGATATATAAGCCGGGTCAACTGTTGATCTGGACCTTAGCATAGTCCGTACGGATCGCAGGTGTTTTGTTTCCCTCATTAAGTCTCGAATTCATCTCCTGTGGCAAAGGCAGTGGACCAGATTAAACATCAACAATAAAGTAAAAAAAGTTATTGAACCCTGGGCTACGTCATCATGGCGTAGCCGCAGGGACGAGGTGGTGTTGGCCCTCTCAAGCTCGATACCACATGGGTAACACATTTGGAACCGTATATCAACAGAAATTTCCCCCAAAATTGCCCATCATGCAACACAGTTATGTTCATAGCACATCTTTTGTTGTTTTGTGAAACATAAAAGGGGTAACGAAATAAAATAAAACATTATCTTCAGAATAAAAATTTGGCTTTCACAATAGACAATATTCTTGCAGATGATAAGAATATTATAAACAAACTAATGAGTTTTCTGAGGGAGTCAAAACTTTATGACCTTATATAGATTGATATAATAAAATGGAACCATTGGCTTAATGACCTTTGGCTATATGCCATTGGTTGATAGCCAATAAATTCAACATGCTAGCTAGCTAGCAGCCTGTCTTCAACCATCAACGGCAGAGAGCTCGAGTCTCGGTCTAGCCTTTGCGGTGGTCAGACCTCGTCCTCTCTTAGCACAGCGACAACAGTTACCACGTACTGTCCGTGGAGTTACCCTGGTTTGCCGGGGCTTCTCACCAGCAGTACTCTGTTGTCTCTCTGCTTTAGTATAGTATAAAGTAAAGTAAATTTGCAGCGGTTTGTTGCACTGTTTTGGTGCACCTTCAGTGTTTTGGTTTTGCTGGAGGACAACCAGTAGTGTAGTAAAGTAGTTAGTTGCTCCCCACACCAGACCCAAGGCACTCGCTGCCCTAGGGGAAACCCTTTGGTATTAGGGCCCATGGGTGGTACTTATAGAATGTCATAGCGCTATGAAAATGATGTCATAAGCCTCCAAAAGGGCGGATATTTTTCATAAATAATTCATAAGAGATTTGAATCTGACATAAGCACTATGAATCTGTCATAAGCGCTATGAATCTGTCATAAGTTGGTCTCGCGCTATGACTGGTCAAGAGGTGTCATAAGGACTTATGAATCGGTCATAGTCGTCATGGCCGAACAACAACAACCACTTAGTGTGCGTCAGCCTAGTAGTGTGAGAGGGCAGTGAGAGTAGCGTGAGAGGGCAGTGTGAGAGTAGTGTGAGGGCAGTGTGAGAGTAGTGTGAGAGGGCAGTGTGAGAGTGCAGTGAGAGGGCAGTGTGAGAGTAAGGTGAGAGGGCAGTGTGAGTAGTGTGAGAGTAGCGTGAGAGGGCAGTGTGAGAGTAGTGTGAGAGGGCAGTGTGAGAGTAGTGTGAGAGGGCAATGTGAGAGTAGTGTGAGGGCAGTGTAAGAGTAGTGTGAGAGGGCAGTGTGAGAGTAGTGTGAGAAGGCAGTGTGAGAGTAGTGTGAGAGGGCAATGTGAGAGGGCAGTGTGAGAGTAGTGTGAGAGGGCAGTGAGAGTAGCGTGAGAGGGCAGTGTGAGAGGGCAATGTGAGAGGGCAGTGTGAGAGGGCAATGTGAGAGTAGTGTGAGATGGCAGTGAGAGTAGTGTCCATGCTGGTAGTGGTGGTAGTAGTAGTAGTAGAGGTGGTAGTAGGTGGTGGTAATAGGTGGTGGTAGTGGTGGTAGTAGGTGATGGTAGTAGTAGTAGTAGAGGTGGTAGTAGTAGAGGTGGTAGTGGTAGTGGTGGTAGTAGTGGTGGTAGTAGGTGATGGTAGTAGGTGGTGGTAGTAGTAGTAGTAGAGGTGGTAGTGGTGGTAGTATTAGTAGTAGTGGTGGTAGTAGTAGTAGTGGTGGTGGTAGTTGTGGTAATGGTAGTAGTGGAAAGGTAGACACAAGGTATGTATGTATGTGTGTGATATGGTAGTGGTGGTGATAGTGTATTAGTGGCTGGTAGTGGCTGGCTGCTTTAAAAACAGCGCTTGAGGCTTTGGTATTGTTTACATTCCACCTAGTGCCATCTAGCGGCCGATATTTTGAGCAATATATTTCTTTATTTAAAAGATGTCTAATTAAATTTGTACATAACTGTAATAGAAGTATATTTACATTATATATTTTCATCTTTTTGAGGTGCTTCCTTATCATTTAATAAAAAGATGACATGCAGAATTCCGACACTTGTAACAGATTGCTAACTCGGTCATAACAAAGTTTGTCATAACTATGTAAGAATCATAGTGCTTATGACAGAAGTTTTTGAATCTTTCATAGCTATGACTAGAGTTATAACTAAAATTTATGACATTCTATAAGTACCACCCCAGTAGTCTGGTGTGTCATTTGGGCACCTCTTTTTCTCAATCTACTTTTTCTTCTATATTTTCTGTGCGACCTCCTGGGCCTACGGGTGTCTCTTGTCTGAGCGCTGGTATTCACCTGGGGGGTGGGTTCCGACTACACCACCCCTCGCATTAGGCAGGTTCGGTGGTGGGAAGTTCCTTCCGCACAAACTCCGATCCCCTAGCTGGTACTGGAGAACGCCGCCAAGCTTCCGCTAGGGGGGGGGGGGGAGTAAAGGAAACTTTCTCTCTTCCCTAAATATTATTATTGTCCATTTTAGGGGGTTGAAACAATAGTTAAGGGAGTTAGGTTGGTGTGCTAGGGAGAGGGGTCGGACGTAGTCCGATGCTCAGGATGGATGTATCCCCGACTAGCCTCCCTCCTCTTCAAAGAGGGAGGTTAGAGACGTAGGACCAAACTAGGAGAATGGCGGACGATAATGGAACCCCTACGGTAGACAGACAACGACAATTTGATATTGAAATTCCTCCAATGAATGCTCGCTTTGTAAATGTTCGATGTGTGAACGTGGGTCAGTCTCTCAAGACTGTTAACCCCTTTATCATCAAAAGGGTCCTTGAAGGTCATGTGGGTGGTAGTCTTGATTATGTTAAGAAGTTGCGTGATGGTAGCCTCCTGGTTAAAGTGCTGAAGGTATCCCAGGTTAAGGATTTGACGCAAATTCATGACCTCAGAGTGAAAACCACCATTCCAGTAGGCCCAAATACCTGTAAGTGCGTAATTTTCCATAGGGATTTGGCAGCCATGAATGAGGTAGACATTTTAGAGGGCATGAGGGACCAAGGCGTTGTTGATGTTCAAAGCATGACCAAGAAGAAAGAGAACATGAGAGAGAAATCTGGCTTATGTTTTTTTTACTTTTGCTTCTGCTCTGATTCCTGACACAGTTAAGATTGGGTACGTAATAGTTCATGTCAGACCATATATACAGAAACCTATGCGCTGTTTCAGTTGCCAGAAATTCGGACACACAGCATTGAGGTGCTTTGGTAAGGATTCAGATTCATTCACTTGTGGAAAATGTGCCGGTAGTCACGAGACATCTTTGTGTTCTGAGACAGTTCTCAAGTGTGCTAATTGTGGAGGCCCCCACCAAGCAAATGCAGGTGACTGCAGGAGCCTTAAAGTGGAGACTGAGGCAATGGCATATATGAGGGATCATGATGTCAGTTATGGTGAGGCAAAGAGGAAGGTGGAGGGGGTTAACCAGACTCCCATAGTTTCCTATGCTGCAGCAATGGCTGGCACCACTGCTGATGCAACTGATGTTAGCGTGGTTATCAAGGCTAAGGATAAGGAAATAAAAGAATTAAAGAATCAAGTTAACAAATTAATAGTTCAAGTAGAAAAATTGACAAAGAAACTGGAAGAAATTGTTTTATCAACCCAGCAAAACAAGCACCACAAGGCTGATAACACCGAATCAATTTCTAAGTCTCATGTTCTCGCTCAGGTAACTCCCATGAAGCATACATCCGGGAGTCGTTCTGTTTCTCGCGAGACGAGCCGTTCGAGGACTGGCTCTGTATCTCGTGAGAGGAACAGGCGATGGAGTCTACCATCGCGAAACCATCTCGAGGGAGGTCCCCGGGAAGTGCAGAGGAGGAGGAGGGTGTTCCCTCCCTGCACAAAAAGGTTCGGTCTCATGAACGAGGCTCCCCAAAACAACGTAAACAGCGATAATCTTCGCGCTAACCATAATCCAATGGAACTGTCGAAGTCTTAGAGCTAGATTAAAGTAACTCAAACTTTTGGCCTCTTCTTACGCTGCCGATATTATTGCCATTCAGGAAACTCATCTGAACGACCAAGTCGAAGACGAAATTGTTCAGCTTCGGAACTACAGCTTAATCAGGAGAGACCATGGGGGGAGTGGTGGAGTTGGGTGGCAATCTACATCCGCCATAACCTCCTTTTCACTGATGTGCCCTGTAATTTTCCTCTGGAAAGTGTCGCTTGCAGAGTAATGTTCGGTGGCACCTACCTGATTATCTGTTCTGTCTACTGTCCTCTTGACACGGTAACTTATGAGGATGTTTTTGAGCTACAGGATAGTCTGCCCTGTAGAAAATTAATTTTAGGAGATTTTAATGCTCATCATACGTTATGGAGTTCCCTGCGGGATGATAGGAAGGTAGAACAGGTAGCTAGGCTAATGAGTGATTCCAATTTGGTTCTTCTGAATGATGGTAGTCCGACGAGAGTTGATGATAATACCGGTAATTTTAGCGTCCTTGACTTATCTCTGGTCTCCCCAACAATTGCAGCCTCATGCCAGTGCTACCATTGATGACTCATTGGGAAGCGACCATTTTCCTATTTTGATTAAATTTAAGGGGGTGCGGGAGTAGGGGGACATGCTTCGGGGGTGCGGGAATAGGGGGACAGGCTTGTGGTGGGTAGAAAGCCTGTCCCCTATATCCCGCACCCCTCTAACCCCCCCCCCCCAAGCCTGTCCCCTACTCCTGAACCCCCCAAAACCCCCCCAAGCCTGTCCCCTACTCCCGCACCCCCTTCAAGCATGTCCTCCTATTCCTGCACACCCTTAAAAGACACTATTACAGAGCCTTCAGCACCTAAATTTAACGTTAAAAAAGCAGACTGGGTGTTCTTCACAAAGAGTGTCAAAATTGAAATTGTTGGAAAACCATTGAAGATAAAGTAAATAGTACTAAACATAATATCCTCAAAGCCGCAATGGCAACAATTCCTATGCCTTCGATAGATAGCGCAAAGCATAGAGTTCCATGGTGGACACCAGATTGCCGCAGGGCACTGTGTGCACTGTGTGAGAGGAATAGAGCCTAAAGGCTTTTCAAAAATCACATTAGTGATGAGAACTTTCGCAAGTATAAACTTGCGAGAGCTAGGGCTCGTAGAACCATCAGACAAGCCAAACGAGACTCCTGGCGATGCTTTGTCTCTAGTATAAATATTGAAACACCAATATCACAAGTCTGGTCCACTGTAAAAAAATTAAATAAGGAAAAAATATCACAAAGAATTACCAAACATTTCTTTTAATAACATCAACTATGCAAGAGCTTGTCCAAGCCCTAGGAGCCTGTAGTGGGATATCCCCAGGACCCGATGAGATTCGGTATGAGATGATAAAGCATCTTGATCATGGGTCCATGATTAAGTTGTTGCACTTTGCACATGTCATTCCCATGCCGAAAGGAGGGGGGATCCCAGATCGACTACGTCGTATCGCCCTATTGCGCTCACAAGTTGGTTATGCAAGGTCATGGAGAGAATTGTTAATCATAGGCTATTGCACTTTTTAAATTCCAGGAATTTGCTGGTTGACGAGCAGTGTGGCTTCCGTAAAGGTCGTCAGTCGCTTGATCAACTAGTAAACCTGGAAGTTCAAATTCAAGAGGCATTTGCCAAAAAAAAAATTTTGATTGCAGTATTTTTAGACATTGAAAAAGCCTACGACACGACGTGGCGACATGGCCTCCTCAGGAAACTATATGCGATGGGATTACGCGGTAACCTGCCCTTTTTTGTTAAAAATTTCATTTCTGACAGAACTTTCTCTGTCAAGCTTTTTTCGGAAACAGTCACTTTCTCGGACATATTTGTTCAGGCAGGGAAGTGTCCTGTCTCCGACCTTATTTCTATGCATGACCAATGACATTCTACCAGCTCCTCCTCGAAATCTTAAATACTCACTGTACGCCGATGACTGTGCAATATGGCACTCCAGCTGTAGTGCAGAGTTTTCGGCAACTCGGATCCAATTGGCACTGGATCTGATTCACAATTGGGGCCTCCAGTGAGGTTTTAAGTTTTCGATGAGAAAGAGTGTAGGGGTTATTTTCACTCATAGGAAGAAGCCAGACGTCCGGCTGACTATGGGTGACAACCCCCTACCTATCCAAAATTCTACTAAATTCCTTGGACTGCATTTTGACAGTCGGCTGACATGGCGAGTCCATGTCAGTTAGTTAATAACTAAATGTCTCCAACACATAATTTGTTAAAGTGCATTTCTGGTACCAAATGGTAGGCAGATAGGAAGTCATTTCTAATTCTATATAAATCCCTGATTAGATCTAGAGTAGATTATGAGTCAATAGTGTATGGTTCGGCATCTGATTCTGTGTTGAAAGGTTTGAGTGTAGTGCAGAATGCGTGTTTGCGGGTGTGTCTTGGAGCCCTACGTTGCACTCGAATCGAGCGTCTAGAAGTGGAGTCACAAGTGCCTCCCCTCCGTCTGAGACGAGCCCAACAACTGTTAATATATTGTGCGAAAAAATCCAGGGAGCCGAGTAATCTTCCGAGTAATGCCTTGCTTCGGCAACTGCACCCGGGGGGCCATGGCGATAGGCCCCTGGCAGAGGGACCCAGTCATCCGTCCGGGAACCACTGGGCCCCAGGGGGCACTGGCGTGAGGCCAAGGGGAACCAGGCCCCAAGAACATATACCCAGTGAGCCCGAGTTATCCTCCCTGGAATGCCTTGATTTGGCAGCTGCACCCGAGGGGCCATGGCGATATGCCCCTGGAAGGGCCGAGTTATACGCCTGGGGCCGGATTCTCAAAACGGTTCTTAACTTAGGACATCCTATTTCATTTGGGACGTCCTATCTCACTTAGGACGTCCGATCTTAGGAACAGTTTAGGACATCCTATTTCGTGTCGTAAGTCCCGATACTCAAAACATTTTTCGGACGTCCTAAACTGTTCCTAACCACTTGGGACGTCCTATTCCTCTAGGACCTCGGAAAACCTTCAGCCAATCAGGTGGCGTCTTTCAAGTGTATCCAGCCAATAGAAAGCAATGAATGCCACTGTGCCAATAAGGGTCCTATCAGCTGTGTTGTGTAAACATAAAGGGACGCTGGGAGGTGTGACATAGTGCCTGCAGCCTTATCTCTCTCTTATCTCCCGCAAAGAGACTGTCAGCATCAGTGGTAACGTCGCACTAAGTTTTGAAGCCATCATTCTGCCATGTCACCACCAGAGAAGAAAAGAACAGCTGCGAACTTCACAGACGAAGAGTTACTGATGATGCTGCAAGAAATGGCAACAAGGAAGACAGTGAAAATGGGTGTATTATCCTCTGAAATAACTGCTAAAGAGAAAGACAATGAGTGGAGGGCAGTCACCGAGTCTGTGAACAGCATTAGCAGAGTCTCGTGGGATGTGCAGGAAGTTAAGAAAAAATTCAGAACTTTCAGGTCCGACGTGAAAAAGAAGGCAGCCAAGGAAAGGAGTGAAATCAGAGTGACAGGTAAGTACTTACATCATTGAAAATTGATGTTCATAATAACCATTAAATATTAGTTTCTCTATGGTATTTATTTACTGTATTGCCATTGTGTAGTAGATTGTTTCTTCCATTGTTACTCACTAGTAAACCTATATGGACCTTTCTTCATAACGGTTTGCCCCAGTTAGGTCCCGGTAGTCTGCTGTGGTTCTGAGGTTTGGTTAGGTCAGGCTAATTCCCAAAACCTGACTTGGGAAAAACATATTAGAGAACTGCATTAGAGTAAATATTTTCAGTTGTTCTTGCATTATACTTTTAATAGTGTGCATTATAGAATTTGTTAACTCAGCCTATATACATTAGGTTAGGCATGTAATTTAAAAAAAGCATGATACTAAAAGTTTACCAGAAATTTTGGGTACAATATGTAGGCTACCTTAAGTGATCATTAAATAATTTATGATGTAGGATAGTTTTTGGAATTTCATCTACTAATGTAATGTATTGAGAAAGATTGGCAGAATTATACTTCACAATACAGAAAGAAATTAAGCATTCAAGAAGCTCAATACAATATACTGTACTAGAGTTTGACTACTTAAAGCAATGCTGCAACGATACTACTGTTCATCTTAGATATGACTGTAATTCCATGGCTTTTACAGGTAGTGGAATACCTGACACAAAGGACTGGAAGCCTACAGAGGAGGCAATGCTTGCTCTCATCGAGACAGAGGCTATTGAGGGGATCTCTGGCCCTTTCGAAAGCGAGGACATCACTGCTGGTAAATTTGACTAATTTTTACGGAGTGCATATTGTGACTATGTTCTCTCACAGAAGATAATGGAAGGGCTGTGTAAGGGATTGTCATGCTTTCCTCGGTGACTTTGTATTGTTAGGCCAGGTACGTTAAGGTCTGAAATAACTTATAGAGTGCAGTGGAATGCAAGGCCCCAATTCTGTACTGTATTTGTGTCTTTTTTATGCATGCAGTATTATGGTTATTATGTGTTGTTTGTTACTACAAAAGCTCAAAGTAAACATGTTGTATTAGTACTGGATATACTGTTGCATAACACCGCACATATTATTGTTACAGATGAGCCTCTGCCATCGACCTCTGCTGGTAGTGTTGTCAGACCCATGCCGTTGACAGGGACACTTGATGAGCATGCACCACAACCCAGTAAGTAGATGCATAATTGGTAGTGAAGATGTTATTGATCTTAGCTGATGTTCATTATGTAATCTTCAGTAGGTTGACGAGATGCAATACATACTGTATTGAAGATGTTGTTCACCAGTGGTTCTCAATCTTTTTTCAGTGATGGCACCCTGAATTTATATAATCCTTTCTGTGGCACCCCTTTTTCACCATCACCCCTCCTCACATGAATTAACTTTTGATATACAATTGTAGCTGTTTAAATTACTTTAATTAATTATTTAAAATTATTATCCATACTCAAACCAAAATTAACATATGGTACAGTACATGCCCAAACATAGAACTGATCAGTAGAATTAGATTCAGAATATTAGGAGTAGATTAATTTAAGAGTTATAAATGCAGACTAGCATAAAAAGAAGAAAAAAAAGGCATGATAATCACTGATAATCAAATAAGCAAAACAAACAAAAGCTAACCTGATTTAGTGAGAAACATGTGGTTACATTTGGTTACGCAAGGAGTACTATTACATTCTATTGCCGTTATTATTATTATTATTATTATTATTACAAGTGTGCAAAAGGAAATATCTACCTATATTTTAGAAAAATATTAGAGCGAGTACCTTCCTACACCGACAATTAATTATAGGCAGACTGCTACAAACAGTTTTACAAATGTACCTTGAGATGATCTAGCCAAGACAAAATTCATGACAATCTTGTGGCACCCCTAGGCACTGTCCATGGCACCCGTGAGAACCACTGTTGTACACAATAATCAGCAGATGCAGAATGGTGATGTAGGTAACTTACGTTTGTTTTCTCTTGCTGTTCAGGCCAAGAGTGATTGTATTTATATATGTTGGGTGACAGTGAAATGTATGTACAGTATTACCAAAGGAACTGCAATGCAGACAGGAGACTTTGAGGAAGAAGCAGTAAGCAAGAAGAAACTTGAAGGAGAAAAGCGGCCCCGTGTTTATTGCCCCCACTATGCATCGCAGTTCCTTTTTCATTGTAACCATATTACATAAACACCACAGCATTTCTTATTGTTACAGATGAGCCTCAGTCTACCTCTGGTGCTGCTAGAGCCAGGCCATTGTCAACGACGTTTCACCTGGAACCCTCTACCTCCTGGGACAATCAGGGACTTGAAGATATTTTGATGGAAGGAGTAGATGACACAACACGCCACTCTACAATGTCTGTGGAGTCATCCCAGTCACTGCAGAACATATTGACTTTGAGAGTTCAGGACTGTTAGAAAATATCCAAAGTCACGAACCATCAGGCAACATCACCATTCCCCACTAGCCACCTCCCTCTTGTTCCTTACCCCTTCATTCCTCCTACTATATTCCCACTTACCCCTAACCTTCATCCTTACCAACACCGCAAAATGGTCGGAGCATTGGACCATTCCTCTCACCACTTTTGCATCGTACACATCCTTCCTCAACCTTTCATCCACTGCCACAATGTGATACTGTGCCAAACTCAGTAGGTTATTTTATAGTGTGCTGCTTCTATACAGTTGAATGTAATACAGAATTATATTTTCAGAAAGTCTTTATTACTGGTAAAATGTAGTTTTGAGTGTTATTGTAGCTGTACAGTGATTATGCTAACAGAACTCTCACTACCTCACTAACTTTAATTTTGTTTTCAAATGTGATTGTATTTTGGGTGTGTCATGTTGCTGTGATATTTTATTTCTGTACTGTATTAATTTTAATGTTTTCTAGCTTAGTCAAGTTTGGCCTGAACTAATCAAATGTCCGGCCCCTTGTATATACTGTACTGTATTGTTCATCAGTATTAGTAGTTTGTTGGAAAAACTTGATATGAGAAACATTAATTTCTTCAGGAAGAAAACATTTTTTATATTTACAAACAATGTTATAATGTGCCAAACTCAGTAGGTTATTTTATAGTGTGCTGCTTCTGTACAATAAACAGTTGAATGTAATACAGAATTATATTTTCAGAAAGTCTTTATTACTGGTAAAATGTAGTTTTGAGTGTTATTGTAGCTGTACAGTGATTATGCTAACAGAACTCTCACTACCTCACTAACTTTAATTTTGTTTTCAAAAGTAATTATATTTTGGGTGTGTCATGTTGCTGTGATAATATTTTATTCCTGTACTGTATTTAATTTTATAGTGTGCTGCTTTTGTACAATAAACAGCTGAATCTAATCTGAATTATATTTTCACAAAGTCTTTATTACTGGTAAAATGTAGTTTTGAGAGTGTTATTGGGATAAGTAGGAAATGCATTAATTAACAACAATGGATTTATTTCATTTTACCAAGTTTATTTCATACAAAGAAATTATCTACAATATTACGTGTTTGGAAGCTTTCTCAGCCAACAAATGTACTACCGAGTTCACCACTACTCACACTTGACTGAGTCACTCCAGCAGAGTCTCCAATCACACTTTGAAAGGTTCCACTAGCTAGTACTCGTAGAGTTACTAACACTTGCGTGTGTTGGTATAGCATGAGATCTCCTCGTTCGTCGACGAACATGTGGGTCAAGTTCCTGGCACAAGTTCAAGATTTCTTGCCGAGGAAATCTATAATAGCGAAGTAAATGTTCTTCACTAACATGTAGTGGGTCCAATGGATCCCTATACACTCTTTCCCTCCGTAGGCGATGCCTATTCTCATGCGCAAACCACAGTTCCATCACGTTTAGCACTCGGTGTTCAGTTCATTCAGCTCTCCCACAAGTCACAACAACAATGTTCACACGTGACGTGGGTGATGGTGTTTTGGTGGGATAGCAACGGAGAGAGCCACGGGAGGATCGCTCTATCGACAAATTTAACGTTTTCTATGTGTTTCGGTGTCTTAACTTCACTTAGGACTGCTCTGAAGTTGTCCTAAATCTACGTGTCTTAAGTCCTCACAAGATGGCTGCCCACAGTGCCGAAATTGTTTTGAGTATGATGTCTTAGTGTTTTGAGTATGTGGACCTAACTCGCCTGGGGAAGTTAGGACATCCCAAATGAGATAGGATGTCCTAAGTTGCTTTGAGAATCCGGCCCCTGGACACCCAATAAAACAAAGCACTTAATCCTACATCTTAACCTAAATTACATGAAATATATGTTACCAACAAATCTGCATACAATGAAAGTCACAACTGTACAGTACATAATATAACACTCCAATACCTCTGGACTTGAAAGTAAACGTCCGCTTGTGTTTCAGTACACCGGCAGGCAGAAAACTGGGTATGGTGAGTTGCACAGAGAAACGAGTGGACAAGACTTAGGGAGTCCTAAGATAGGAACAGGTTAGGACATCCTATTTCATGCCCTAAGATGGTATACACAAAACTTTTTAGGGCGTCCTATCCTGTTCCTAAGTAGTTAGGGAGTCCTAAATCTTCTCGGGTGCCCTATGTCGTTCAGCCAATCAGGGTGGCGCTTTCAAGTGACTCTGACTTACTCCAGCCAATCAAAAGCAAGCTCGATCAGCTGACAAAAGTAAACACGAAACAAAACATAACATTATGCGTATGACGGTATGAGTGGTAGAAATACGTGTCGAAACTGTGGAGAGGAAGAGAGTGGAGAGTAAGAGAGTTGTATCTACTGAGAAATAAGTGCCACCGCCATCATGATTCATGACAGACAACAGTATGACATTATTGAAAGTCATTAGCAATGTTGGAAATGACTATTTTATCATGTCTACTTGTGTCACATCACATGTTTCACTGCTAAATGCAATAATTATTGAGGATTATGTAATGTAAGATAGAAGATTACCAATAGCAAGTAGATAGTGTACGGTAGGTTAGATCTGTTTAAATATGCATATTTTTAGTCTCATTGGTGTTTTAGTAACATATACCTTTTTGAGTAATGGTATCCCTAATGAAAATCTGGCAAAACGAAGCTGAAATGTAAAAAATATAACACAGCAACAACATTGCTGTAAAAATATTAGTTGGTATCAGTAAATGAACAATTTCCTACAAGTTATCATTAACCATATTCCTCAATGGTGACCACACACAAATAACCAAAGCCCAATCTTACCAATAAACTAGTGTTAAACTGAATCCCCTGAATCAAACAATACACAAAAGTTGGACAAAATAACAGATAATGAAAAAATATTATGAGTGTTTCTGAAGAAAAGTTCAGCAGTTCTAATTAGGTTTGTCAAGTGGAGTTAGGTTAGGTTAGGTTAGGGTTCTTTCCCCATGATAATTAGGTACGAAATTAATAGAGAAACCAGAAATATGATGTAGAATTAATATTATTATTATTTTTTTTTTTTTTTTTTTTGGGGGGGGCGGGAGAAATAACAAATCAAGACTGAGCTAGGCCAGAAAGAACTTAGAACTTGTAGTTTCAAATAAGGAGACTGAGAGGAAGCAGGAAGGAGAGGAGGGATATTTAAAGTATTAAAAGGGAGTGGGTTAGATTTGAAGGGGTGCCAGACCCCTTAAATGGCCGTTGGTTAGGTCTGAAGGGGTGCCATAACCCTTAATTAAGTACTGTCCATATCACCGCAGACAATACTTCACCTCCAGGGTCCAAATTGAAGAGCAATTGCTTAGACTAATGACTGGGAAAATAATTTATTATGCTGTGAATCCTTGAACTGTTCAGTATTTCTCATGCAACACATAAGTCTCCTAATTAACTGTGCTTACACTACATACTCAATATTACTCGAGTATGTGTGAGAATGGCACTAAATTTTATTGTGCAACGAGCGATATATTATGTCATGGTCCTATTTCTCGGATAAGTTTATCATTTCAATCTGAGGAAATCTAAACTATCTTCATTGGTGATCATCACTGACATTGGAGTGGTTCCTTATACTATACACTCTTTCTCAGTAGTCTCTCCAATAACAACAAAGTGGTTTTCTTTGGTAATACAGCCAAAAAGTATATAGTCCTTCTTTTTGTCGAAACTGTGGAGAGGAAGACGTAGTATCTACTGCGAAATAAGTGCCACCGCCATCATGATTCATGACAGACAACAGTATGACATTATTTGAAAGTCATTAACCATGTTAGAAATGACTATTTTATCATGTCTACTTGAGTCACATCACATGATTCACTGCTAAATGCAATGATTATAGAGGATTATGTAATGTAAGATAGGAGATTACCAATAGCAGTTAGATAGTGTACGGTATGTTAGGTCTGTTTAAATATGCATATTTTTAGTCTCATTGGTGTTTGAGTAACTTATACCTTTTTGAGTAATAGTATCCCTAATGAAAATCTGGCAAAACGAAACTAAAATGTAAAAAATATAACATGCTACACAGCTTCAGGGACTCATGTACAGTCACTCATAAAAGTAAAGACACCCCAGCAGGCACGACTCCTTTTAACTCATGTGATATCGGTTCTGGTAACATTGTACATACCTGACGTCAGAGGTGGTGGTGGTGGTGGTGTGTGTGGTGTTTGGAGGAAGGCTGCTAGTTGGCTCGAAACATTATCTCAACTCATGCTTCGTCTCATCTACCCTTATTAGTTCAAAGTGAGTCGAGCAGCAGATCAACTTCGTATCTCAAGCGCCATCACTGACGTCACGTACAGCCACAATCAAATATCCAAGACCAATAAGACTAAGTTAGTGTTATTGGTCTTGCAAATATCCACCGACACTTTCCTTCCATCGTAGTAAATATCTTGATAATAAAGAACAATACGTGTGTGATTTTGCAGCTCCTCATAATAATTGAGGGGGTAGAGTTGACGTAAGGTGTTGTACGATTATATTTTGATATGATACTGATATATTTCCACGATGGAAGGAAAGTGTCGGTGGATATTTGATTGTGGCTGTACACTGTTGCCAGAACCGATATCACACGTATACTGGCCTGGGGGGGGGGTCTTAATTTTTATGAGTGACTGTACATATCCCGGACTCCCGATTACTGCCCCAAGTATTACTCCAAGGGTTTGCTTTTATTCTAGTGACCCAGGACTTGTCGGTTGAGTAAGACATCTGGTCAAGTTTGTAGTGGGAAGTCCCTCCAAGAGGCTCCCCTAAAATCTGTTTTAAAGTAACGCTGTTCATGGTCCCTCAGTGGAATTACCGTGGCTCGCATGCCTCCTGGGAGGAACTGCGGGTTCTTCTCTCTTGCATGTGATTGTCTCCAAGAGACAATGCTTGGGGACTCCATTCTTGCCAGTCCTCCTGTATACTCTGCATTTATTCCAATGCCTTTGAAGGGCAGGGTCACCATATTGGCTCTGTCATCCTAATTCGACCCAATGTTCCGTGCACAAACCTGGAGCTTTACACTCCGCTCCAAACTGTTGCAGTTAAGATTTTTATCGACCTCCCCTACACGGTGTGCAGTCTATACCTTCCTCCTGTGTTGCAGTTGAGAGGGGTGATATCTTCCGTCTAATACGAGACCTTCCCTCTCCGTTTATTTTATTGGGTGATTTTAATGGTCGTCATCCTCTGTGGAGTGACAGTACGGTCAATACCAGGGGTGTTTTATTGGCTTCTTTTATTGAGGATGAGGAATAGGGGTTTTAAATACAGGAGATGTGACCCATTTCCAAAGCCCTACTGGGACTTTTCTGCCATTGACATTTCCCTCTGTTCACCCAGTGCACTATTAGATTTTACTTGGAATGTGTTGCCCAATTTAAATGGTAGTGACCATTTTCTATACTCCTAGAAAATAACAGGTACGAACCACAGTCTCGTCTTCCTCGGCGAAGATTCGAGAAGGCTGACTGGTGTTATTATAAGAGCTTACTCTGGTCTCTTCTGTCGCAAATTGTAGTAGCTCTGATGAAGCTGTGACTTACTTCACCGATATGCTCCACTCTGCCACTCGCAACTCTGTCCCTATTATTTTTAGAAGGCCACATCCCAAATGTCCTGTACCATGGTGGTCACCAGTCTGCATCACTGTTGTGCGAAAGAAGCGCGCTGCTTTCTCTCACCTTCGTTGCAATCGTGGGGACCCTATTCATTTAGAGAACTTCCGATTGGCGAGGGCTAGGGCTAGACGAATTTTAAAAGAGGCACGACGGGCATCATGGAAGGCCTATGTGTCTTCAATTACTACTAACACCCCACTCATCCAAGTGTTCAAGAGAGTTCGTATGATTGCGGGGAAATTTTCTCCTAGTCCCTCACTTGTCCTTAAGGTCAATGGAGTTAAGATCATGGATGGTTTAACATTGGCCAACGCCATGGTGGAGGCTTTTGCAAGAGTCTCCAGCTCTGACTCTCGACCTCTAGCTGTCAGTCATGAGTTGGTGGGCTCTGAATTTCTCGGGGCACGAGAATGAAATTTATAATCATATATTTACCCTGAAAGACCTGCACTCTGCTCTCTTTCTCTGTGGCGACACTTCTCCTGGGCCAGACAATATCCCGTATGCCATGTTGCGACACTTGAGTGAGGAGGCGATCATATTTCTTCTAGCTTAATAGAACAGAATCAAGCTGGAGGGTGGCTTCCCTTCTGGGTGGAGCGATGCTACCATGCTTCCTTTCCCCAAGCCAGGCAAGAACTTGAGTGTCACCCTTAATTACCGACCTATTGCCTTGTCCTCCTGTCTCTGCAAACTATTTGAGAAGATGGTGAATGTCAGACTGATATACTTTCTGGAAAGATGTGATCTCCTGTTTCTGTCCTTGTCTGGCTTTCATAAACACAGTTCCAATATGACAGCAAGCAGGAAGGAAATAAAATGAAAAGAGGTACAGTTGAAGAACTGAAAGGGAGTGGCTGGGGTCGAAGGGGCGCCCAAACCCTTAAAGTATTATCCACATCACTGGAAGCAATAACCCCCTACCGGACCACCACCAAGGGAGAAACATCTCGGCTACTGAAGAAGGGTTTAGGACCCGAAATCGCGATATAGCAAATAATTACTATCAACAGCAAAGTCAACTACAAAATATTATTAAACTAAAAGAATAAGACAATAATAAGACAAAAAGAGAATCACTTAAAAATAATTATCAATTCTAAATACCTTTACTTTCAATATATATATATATATATATATATATATATATATATATATATATATATATATATATATATATATATATATATATATATATATATATATATATATATATATATATATATATATATATATATATGCAAATAAATCACTTGGTGGCACGTGATCCAGGAATATGCGTAAATCCACAAGGAAGGAAAAATAAACACGGCAATGGGCAATCCACTCTCCCCAGTTTTGAGCAATTTGTACATGGAGATTTTTGAGAAGAAACTGCTTAATAACATTTTACCCAGTAATGCTGTATGGTACAGGTACGTAGATGACGTACTTTGCCTCTGGCCATGTACTGAAAATCTAGATAACTTTCTGCCATTGCTTAACAACTTAGCCCCTTCCATTAATTTTACCACTGAAATTGAGGAGGATGGAAAATTGCCATTTTTGGATTGCCTGATTCACAGGGTAGGCAACACTTTTAAGTTTAGCATATACAGGAAACCAACCAATGTTTTGTCATATATTCATTTTTACTCTGCACACCACGATAAAGTCAAACTGTCTGTTTTCTCCTCCATGTACTTACGTGCTCTACGTGTATGTAGTCCTGAATTCATGGATGAGGAATTTGGATTTATCTCTGACATTGGAACAAAATTAAAATACCCCAAACCATTTTTGGATAAAGCCTTAAAATTGGCAAGAACATCATTTTATAGGGTTGAACCTCCCCTACCCCGTGACAATAAAAACTTACTGATATTACCCTACAGTGATAAATTTGCCAAATCCCTCATCTTCTAAAAACATTGAATGTTAATGTTGCCTTCTGCAATGATAACACAGTCAAGAAAATGTTGATAAAAAATTAACCCAAATCCTCATGTGGGTGTATCTACAAAGTGCCTTGTAAAGAATGCAATATGTTCTATATAGGACAAACTGGAAAAGACCTTTCAACCAGGGTCAAACAGCATAAATATAGTGTTAGGACCGGACAAGAATCTAATGCTTTATTTATTCATATGAGAGACAATAATCATTGTATTGACTGGGATAATGCCTCATCAATCATGTCTTGTAACTCATCCGTAAATAGAAACATCATAGAGTCAAGTTTGATTAAACACACAGAAAATATTAATATGAACTTAAACAATGGTATGTACAAGTTGGATAGTTTCATCATAGACAAGATTGTTAATAAGATCATTCCAACTGCTATTCCTTAATGATAATCTCAGGTTTAGAGGTCATGTCAGGAGAGTTGGGTCAGGTAGTTAATCCTTGTATGCACCATATGGGTGTTTATTGGTATAGTGAAACCAGTACAGCTGGTTGCTATAGAATAGGCCCCTTCACAAGCCCAGGCCCCGTGTAGGCATAATCTGGGTTGGAAGGGTCAATTCCGTGACGTTCATCAGAAGTAAATAAAATTCAAATCTGGCGCTGTACTGATAGTGGAGCCACCTGGTGGTGGTGAGGTGAGGTATTAAGCCCCTCCTCCGCTGAATACCGCTCGTCCACTCTGTCGCGGAACACACGCCTGTCAACATCTACGCTCCTCGCTGCTACGCTATGGTATTGTGTCGCGTGTTCCTGCTAATTTTTCTTTTGTGTTCTAGTGGCTGGCCTGCTTCGCAGATGTATAATGTGTGTTTTCTAGGAGGGTTTTTAGGTGTTTATGGGGTTTTTTTCTTCGTTAGGACTTAGTTCTTTCCTTAAGCGAAGGGGGCTTTTCAGCCCCTGTTTTCGGAGTTTTTCTCCGTCTGTCCCCTATTTCACTGTCCCTCCTGCCACTAGTACATTCTTCGTGTGTATTTTATCGGGGTTTTCTGGGGTTTTTAGCGAGGTTAGTGGGCGCCACGTGGGACTTCCCCACCCCACGTGGTGACCACATGGGGTCTTTGCAGCCCTTCCTCTTGCCTTCCCCGATTATTATGTGTCCCCTCTCGGTAGGGGGGAGTGAGAATTGTGCCCTGGTTCTCTCTTCCTCTCCCGGGCGGGGGTTTTTTATTTTATTTTGGGGTTTTTCCATTATTTTCAGCCTGGAGTGTTTCTTCTCAGGCTATCGGGTCCCCTCCTACCCCTCCTTCTGGTTCATCTGTCCGGGGGGGCCCTTTTTTACCCGCTCCATGTGGCGGACGATTATGGTTTTACGGGGTTTTTCCCTGGGCGGCTGCGCGAGTGTGGGGGATTGTGTTCTGGTCCCCAGGTTCAGCGGGCGTGTCCCGCGCTTCTTTCCTTCGGGGAGGATGGGTTTGTGTTCCAGTGTTTGCACGTGTTAACCCATGTTTGTGTATTCTTTTCTCCCCCAGCCTACTCGTGCCCTTTGTGCTGCCTCAGGATGTACCGTGCGGGTCTCGCCTGACGGACACCTGCACTGTTCTCCTCACGCACCCTGCTTCACTCCCTTGGGTTACGACCCTTTGGCGTGTGGTGTGTGCCGCCCCTGGGCTGAGTTGTGTCGGGTTACCTCCCCTTCTGCCCGCTCCAAGCTCCCTGCCCTTGCTTCTCTTCGTATGGCGTGGACGAGGGCTAGGAGAATGGCCCACAAACGAGACGGTTCTTCTTTGGCGTGGGTGGACCCGATTTTGGGAGCGGACCTGGGTTTATTCAGGACCCGTTACCCTTCTTCCTGTCTCTCGGAGTCTCAGGGGCTAGAACCTCCTGAGGCCCGAGAGATTGAGCCTGCTTCCCTAGGCGGTACTACGACTCCTTCTCGGGGCTTATCCCCCCGGGAAGCGAGCGAGTCTGTCGCGCTGGTTCTCCCGACTGCCTCACCGGTACAAGGGCCCAGCAGGGAACCCCCAGCTTCGCCTCCTGCTAGAGCTGGCTCCTCAGGCCTCTCTAGAGGACGCAAGCGTTCGGCTAAAAGGTCCCGCCACTCCAGGAAGTCCCGTG
The DNA here is from genome assembly GCA_033782935.1 of Petrolisthes cinctipes. NCBI lineage: Eukaryota > Metazoa > Arthropoda > Malacostraca > Decapoda > Porcellanidae > Petrolisthes > Petrolisthes cinctipes. The sequence goes on along the minus strand of JAWQEG010000284.1, from coordinate 554,407 downwards.
CTCGTCGCCGTTCTCCTTCCTCCTCGTCTTCGTCGTCCTCTTCCTCTTCTTCGTCGTCGGGGAGCTCTCCTTCGCCCGCCCGCAATTCCCGCAGGGGTAAGCGGGGGGGGGACAGCCCCTCGTCGAGGAAGATAGTTAAGATCTTCCACACCCTTATTCCTCACGCTTTTCCTGGGGCTTCCGTCGCGCAACCTCAGGCTGTCGCTACGGAACCCGCTCCTGTTCCCCCGCCTCCCGCTGCTGCTCCCGTCGAGGGCTCGAGTCCTCCCGGGGATGTGGGAGTCCTTTTCGTGCCTCCCGTTTCCCCAGGGCTCGAGTCTCCGTCGAGGGACGTAGCTGAGGAGTTGGTTACCTCCGCACCCCCGTCCCCGTCACCCCCTCCTTCGGGAGACGGATACCTTCCCTGCTCTTGGTCTCTCCTCCCTCCTGCTTGGACCCACTCTTCGGAGGAGGGCAGACTGGTGGCCTGGTCTCCGGACACAGCTCAACCAGACGTGTGGATCCGGAGGGATGACGTCGTGGTGAAGTGGGGGGCGGATGAGAAGGGCGAGGCTATTCCCTTCTACAAGGTCCGTCCTATCTCAGCGCCCTTACCCACTTCAGCTAGGGTGTCCTCTGCGGCTACCCTGGACGCGATGGGTTTCCTGGTGGAGTACAGCCAGCTACACTTGTCCGGGGCTTGGAGGATTGACCGCTCCCACGGTAACACGGCTCTCCTCCTTTCCCTGGACGCGTACTTCCCGGGGGATAAGAGTGAAGGGGACCTGGATATTCCAGCCCTTCTCCTTAAGTCCCTGGACCACCAGAGGAACAACGCGCCCAGGAAGCCCCCTCCTCCGTCTTTCCCCGTCATCCTCCCTCATTCCCGGGCTCCCCCGGGCTTGAGGGAGTGCCTGTGGAAGACGGAGAAGGAGCCCCCGGTCCCCTATCAGCTGAAGGAGCCCGATGGTAAGTTGAGGCAGGCGGAGTCTGCTACCCGTCTGGAGCTGGCCCACACCATCTCCACGGGAGCAGCCGCCTCATTGATTAGGGACTGCCTCAACGCCCTAACAAACTCCTACCACGAGATGTCGGGTGTACAGCTAGCGTGAGTACCTTTCTCGTGTATCATGTTTGTAGGGATGCTGGGTAGAGGGTCTCCCTGTTAATCCCGGGTACTTATCCCCGGGTTCGCTCGGTTTTTTCCTTGTTTACCCCTTACAGTGACACCCTCTCTTCCATGGCCACCGTGATGGAGGGCGTGGCGGCAATGGCTACCCACTTCATGCGGGAGGAGGCGAAGGCGTTCGCCGAGGCGAGACTGGCAACCCGCCAAGCGGCAGCTAAATCTGCGCCGGAGATGGCACAGAGGGGAGTGGTACGAGCTGTCCCCTTGTCCCCAGCCCTCTTTGACCAACCGGCGACAGACACGATCTTCGCCTCCCTCCCAACGGTAATTAATTTACCAAAGCCTTCCACCTCCAAGTAAGTACCTCTCGTGTTCGTCTTACCCGAGTTGTCACGGGGGGAAATGAAAGGATTTTCGGGTCTACTTTGGGTCCTAATCATTCTGTTTGTCCGTAGGCCACGTGCCCCACAGCCAGCCAGACCAGCCTACCAGCCCCGGAGGCCCTCCCAGCCCTCCAGGCTACCGAGGCCCTCCTATCCCACTCCCCCGAGAGCACACAACAGGCCCTCCCAGAGGGGCCAGCAGCCCTTTCGAGGAAGGGGACAGGTCTCCAAGCCCTTCTCGAAGCCCAAGTCCTCCTTCAACCACCCCTCCCAGAAGGACCGCGCCACTTGAGGGTCCCACTCTGGGCTGCCTCACAGGGTGGTCAGCAGCCTGGCCCACCCACGGCTGGGCAGCAAGGATAATTCGCCAGGGCCTGTCATGGCCCTGGATTACTGTTCCGGTGAGTAACTGTCATCCTTACTGTCTGACATATGAATTATGCCTAATCCCGTCCTTGGGCTACCGTTAGGTCAAAATCAGATTTTCCCTTGCGGTCAAAATCTCTGCCTCTCCTGTCATTCTCCCCCCAACCACCCCGGGTCCCTCGGGCCCCGGGGGATTAGGATTAACGGTACTCTCACTGACACCTGTCTTCTCCCGTTACAGCCACTACGTCTACCTCCTGCCTCAACCAAAGTGTCACTTTCGGTCGTCCCGCATGTGCGGGAAATGCGGGAAAAAGGGGTAGTGGAGCGGGCGACGGGAAGGGTCTTTCTTTCTCGTTTATTCACGGTCCCCAAAAAGGATCAGGGAAAAACGAGATTGGTGATGGACCTGAGCAGGCTAAACAAATTCGTGAAAACCTTACATTTCAGGATGGTTTCGGTTGCTCAGGTCCGCACAGTTCTGAGGAAGGGAGACTGGTTAGCATCCCTGGATCTCAAGGATGCTTACTGGCACGTCCCGATCCACCCCAGGTTTCGCCGCTTTCTGGCCTTCCAGGTGGGGACCGAGACGTTCCAGTTTACCAGGCTCCCTTTCGGTCTTTCTCTAGCTCCGCGAGTCTTCACAAAACTCGTGAGGGTGGTGGCATCCCGTCTGGCAGAGGCGGGTGTCCCCACCCTCATGTACCTGGACGATTGGTTGCTTCACGCCCCTTCCAAGGAGCAGGTAGCAAACAACGTCCGGGTAGCGAGGGGAGTGCTAGAGGAAATGGGGTTTCTGTTGAACATCCCCAAGTCCTCTCTCACCCCCACTCGCAAGCTGTGTTGGCTAGGAATAGAGTGGGACTCTCTTTCGGCCACCCTCTCTCTCGCTCCAGACAACGCCCGCCGGACCCTCCGCCACGTCCGCCGGGCGCATTTTTCCCGTACTTTCTCTCGCCGCCAGTGGGAATCATTGCTCGGGTCCCTAAATTTCGCGGCCCCTGCAATGCCCCTGGGACGACTGAAACACAGGAGGCTGACGCGGGAGGTAAACCTCCACCTGTCCCCCGCACACAGGGACCTTCCCAGGCAAGTGTCCCCCTCTCTCCACCGCCTCCTTCGCCCCTGGCTACGTCCCGGTGCCCTGCGTCAGCGGGTCCCCTGGGTGTTCCCTCCCCCGGGGATTACGGTGGCGACAGACGCATCGGACGTAGGCTGGGGATACCAGTCTTGCCTGGGACATCAACGGTGCGGGGGATGGAAGGAAGGGGAAAGGCTACTGCACATCAACGCCCGGGAGTTGATGGTAGCGAAGGAATGGCTCAACACACACCCTCAGTTTGCCAGGATAGGCGTCCGCTTCGATATGGACAACGTTGCGGCCGTGCAGTGCCTACAGAAACAGGGCACAGTACGGTCGGAAATTCTCCTGTCCCTGTCAGAACAGATTTTCGCAATAGCGGCCAAGAGGGACATCCACCTCTCGGCCCGCTATGTGCCAGGGCGGGAGAACGATTGGGCGGACGCCCTATCCAGGTTCAGGGGGACGTCAGTCGAGTGGCAACTGCGTCCCCTTGTGTTCGAGTCTCTCTGCCTTCGCTACGGGACACCGGAGGTGGACCTATTCGCCTCCCCATCCACGGCCCTACTCCCTCTGTTAATGACTTTCTCATCCAGAACAGAGGCGGGAGGCCCGGACGCCTTCACGGAGGACTGGAACAGGTGGGGTCATCTCTACCTCTTCCCACCCCCAGCCACTTCAGTCCTCCTGAAGGCGATCCTCAAGCTGCGCACTTTCAGGGGGAGGGTTCTCCTCATAGCCCCCCGCTGGCCAGCACAGCCGTGGTTCGGAGAGTTGTCCCGGTGGTGCCCGCATCCCCTTCAGTTGGGATCGGCGTGCCTCTCCAGCACCCTGTCTGCACCACTCCAAGCGTCACTGAAACTACACGCTTGGAGTTTCTACGGGGAGTCCTCAGCAAAAGGTTCACTAAGGAGACAGTGGACAAGTTGTTGAGGGCTCATCGTCAGTCTTCGGTGCGACAATACGAATCATGCTGGAAAAGATTCCAGGACTTCTTGCGAAGACACCCCTCCAGGGTCATCTCGGAGGACACAGTCCTGGAATTCCTCACGTGGCTCGCCGATTCCACCAACAGGGCCCCGGCGACGGTGCTTGCGCATCACGCAGCCCTGTCTGATCCCCTCCTCCTGGGTTTTAACATTAAGGTTTCGGAGAGGCCTCTCTCTCTCCTGAGGATGGGGATTCGGGCGGGGACCGCACCTCACCGGGCCCAGGCACCCTCCTGGTCCCTTCATCGTGTCCTTTCCTACCTGACCTTCGAGGGGGTCCCTCTGGAGGTTTGTCACCTCCTCCAGAAAGCTCTCTTCCTGCTCGCCTTAGCTACAGGTTACACGGCTTCTCAGTTGGCAGCCCTGACCCGTCACACAGCCTTTTCTTCAGTAACCCCTAACCTTACTTCCTTAACAATTTCCCCCTCCCCTGCTTTTCTAGCTAAGAACGAGCAGGCTGACGACAGAATTGGCCCTCTCGCAGTACCCTCGTTTCTGAGGGATGGAAATTTCCACCCCCTCTGCCCAGTCCACGCCTTTGTTGTATACGTGGAGGCGACGAGAGGGGTTTCTCCGGACCACCTCTTCTACAACTCTAGGTCCGGTAATCCTCTCTTCCCTAGGTCAATCGCTCGCCTTCTCTGCCGAGTGATAGAGAACGGGGATCCCGGACACGCCCCGAGGGCTCACAGCGTTAGGGGCGTGGCCGCCTCCCTCGCCTTCCTCAGGACTCACTCGGTGGAGAGGGTCAGGGATTTAGGGGGCTGGGCGTCCACTTCCTCCTTCAGGACGAGGTACCTGTTCCACTCGCTCTCCCCTACCCCCTGTGTGGCTATGGGTACTCCACCTCCTATTCCCCAGGGTCCCCGCGGGAGATACATGGGGGGGAGGGGCCGCCCGAAGAGAAAAGGTCGGGTGATTTAAGTCCCGTCACATCATCCCATACCTCATCCACATCTTGTACAGCTTCATACTCATCCCCATTCTTCACGTGTACATAGGGTGAAAGAGAGTCTATAATAAATTACATTGTTACGGAATTCTTGTGTATTCATTTTCCAAACAATTATTAACTACGATGAGTGACAGGAGATATTATTACACAGGATATCTGGATCCTAGTGTCCTCCTTCATCCCCTCGGGATCACATTACCTGAGCGAGGGCCATAGCCCTAACTCAGAAGACTTGAATAAGGGGGGGGGGGGAATGGGGGGGGAGGAAAGGGGGGGGGGAGTATCCATGGGAACCTCCCCCCTCCTCTCCTAGACCCGAACCCTCGAGTCTACCTATAAAGACTTTATGTGTAACAATTCTGGTCTATAACAGAATGGTCTACGGTTATATGGTATAAGCTACTTCTCCCCCACCACGGCTTTTCAACTAGCCAGTGTCGGGAGGGGCGTTAGCTGCTGCCTCACCGGGCTCGGTTACCTTTCCTGCCCTCCGCTCTCAACCACTCTTAACTAGCACGTGATTGCCTCCACCTCACCTCCCACCTACCGCATCGCATGCTTAGCAACCAGCTGTACTGGTTTCACTATACCAATAATAGTGCATTTGTCGCGGCTTCTAGCCGCTTAAATTGTATTTATTGGTTTGTGAAACCAGTACAGCTTCTACTGTCCCACCCACCTCCCGATGCGGCAGGCACTCACTTCTTTCTCATTGGAGTGGACGAGCGGTATTCAGCGGAGGAGGGGCTTAATACCTCACCTCACCACCACCAGGTGGCTCCACTATCAGTACAGCGCCAGATTTGAATTTTATTTACTTCTGATGAACGTCACGGAATTGACCCTTCCAACCCAGATTATGCCTACACGGGGCCTGGGCTTGTGAAGGGGCCTATTCTATAGCAACCAGCTGTACTGGTTTCACAAACCAATAAATACAATTTAAGCGGCTAGAAGCCGCGACAAATGCACTAGTATTGCTTTGAACTCGTAGTGGCAACACCTTCAGGTTGCCAGTTAGTTATTAATTGTATCGGTATATAAGGTGTCTCTCGGCAACCATTCTTCTACACTCTGTATTTACCCTGAAGATGTGAATACACGAAAGCGCTTGGGACTCCGTGTTTATTTTTCCTTCCTTGTGGATTTACGCATATATATATATATATATATATATATATATATATATATATATATATATATATATATATATATATATATATATATATATATATATATATATATATATATATATATATATATATATATCCGTTAACCTATTGATGCTTCAGTTTCCGTAAGCAGTGGGAAAGGTTTCCTAATGTATTCGACACCCCCCCACCTTCCTTCCACTTTTCCTCTTCCTGCTGTCTCCTTCCTACTGACCCTTTCCTAATGTCTCCTTTCGTACTATCACCCCCTTCCTACTGTACCTTCCTTCCTTCGGTCCCCTCCTTCCTACTGTCCCCCCTTCCTTCTGTCCCCCCTTTGTTTTGTTCTCTTTCGTACAGTTAATCTCTTTCTCCTCCTTAAACCCCGTCCTTCTCCCCTTTTCCTCATTATCATCCTTGTATTTTCTTCTTTTTATTTTTCTTCTTCTTCTTCTTCTTCTTCTTCTTTTTATTGTTCTTCTTCTTCTTCTTCTTCTTCTTCTTCTACTTATTATTATTATTATTATTATTATTATTATTATTATTCCTTTATACTCTTTTTAAGGCTATATCACCCGATATTTCCTCCTCTCTCCCTCTCGGTTTCTTCCCCACACCCTTCCTCCTCCTCTCTCTCTCTCTCTCTCTCTCTCTCTCTCTCATAAACGTCAACATACCATTTCCCACCCTTGCATTATCCTCCTCCTCCTCCTTCTTCTCCTAATTATTTGTCATCATTATCATCTTTCATTTCCTTCCTTTCCATTCACTTCTCTTCCACTTAGTTATAGCGCCCCGTCGAATGCGAGCCACTCCGTCAATTTTTTCACTGTCCCATCCCTTCTACTTCCCTACGTGCTTGCTATCCTTTCCGGCTCTCGATCACCTTCATGTCCCTCCTTTTTTTCTAGTTCCTCTTCCACTTTCTCCACCATGAGGCAACATGTTTCTATTATCTTTTTATTTATTTTCTAAAGAATATACGTAGTATATGAACCTTCCTACTGTCCTATATAAACTCCATATTAGTTTTTTCCATACTACATGGTATTTATTACTTTCCTGCTAGTTCAGCTGGAGGGAGTGTTGGGTAGGGAGAAGCCTTCTTTTTTGCTATACTTTCCCTCACCATTGTAGGCTAGTTAGAATAGCAAGATCAAGTAGCCTCGAAAGGACCAGTAGGTATGTTGTTGTTTGAATGTCCTCTGTATTCCTTTGTATTTCTTATTTTCATTTTCTTTTTCCTCCTCCTCGCTCCATTCCTCCTACTAGTTTTTTACCTCTTTGCTCCTTCCTCTACCTCTTCCTATTTTTCCTCTCCGTTTTTACCTAATTTCTATCCTCCTCTCCTCCATTTTTCTGCATTTTCTCCATCCCTTGTCTTCTGTCCTTTTCTCATTATCCCTCTATTCCTCCTCTTCCTATTCCCTGTCGTTCTGCTCAAATATTCATTCACGACTTCTCTCCTCTCCTCTCCTCCCTCTCTTCATTTCTTCCCTCCCATCTACTCCTCTCCTCTCCTCTCCTCTCTCCCCATCACCGTCACCGTCACTCTAACTCTCCTTCCTCTCTCCCCTCCTTCACCAAGTTCTCCATAATCTAACTATACACATCTGTATCATTATTGACGAGTCAAACTAAAAAAGAATTCATGAATATAAAGTAATGGACAAACGCTTCAGTACAAATGAAGTTAAATACTTCTAGTTTAATCGCGTGCTAAATATTTAGAATGGCCTGCCTGCAAACTTAGTAAACTGTAACACAATAGAAACTTTCAAGAAATATCTGGAAAAATATATCGAAAGCAGCCCCCGACTCACATTATTTATAATATAATGATCGTTATATTGTATCCCTTTCAGGATGTTGTGTTTGATCAACAGCAGAATAGAAAAAAAAAATTCCTCGTTCGTTGCTGCCCTATATTCCACAGCAGTTTTTCCATCCTGCGTGGTGTCCCCTCCAACTATTTCATTGGTGGGTGTGGAGAAGACTTCCTCTATTCTATTTTTTCTCTCGAGTAGTAGTTAGTAGCTTATATTCAGAGACCCTCATAAGGACCAATAGTTCTGTCGCTTCTCTTTCCTAATATGCCTCTTCACACATATTCTCACTTCTCTCTCCCTTTAATTCTTTTCGTCCTGTCTCCGCTCCTCTATCGTTCCTTCTACCTCACTTGTTCTCTCCTACCTCCTATCTCCCATCCCTTCCTCTCTTCGTGTCTCCCCTCCTCAATCCGTCCTTCCATTTCATTTGCTTTTTCCTCTTTCCCTTTTCTGTATTACCATTCACAGTAACTCTCCTAGCAACTATTTCAAGTGTTTGGGTGGACCTTCGGACCCGAACCACTCCCTCACCATCTCTCCTCAACTCGTCCTACTATTTCTATGGTGCTTCCTGTCCATTCTCTCTTTCTTCTCCCTCGTAGTACAAGGCCTTCTGGCCAAGCACGGTATAATCACACCAATTTAATCCATTCTCATTTCTCACCTAGTCAGAAGTGTAAGAATATCTAAGTTGTATTGGCCGCATAGCCACAAAACTGAAGTTTATCGGTATTTATTGACATCAGCACTATAGCTAAAAGAAAAATATGGTCCCACCGAGTAGGTGGGGTAACCGAAAATGGTCCGCATATTAATCTCAAATCATCTATGGGTAACTAACCCAAAGGCTGTGCTTAATGAAATGAATACGAAAAGAAAGGGGTATCAGGCAACCCTCCTGAGCCAGGTCAGGTCGTGTGGGAGCACGTAGGCAAGATCATTCCCATGAGAAAGACCAGTCTTTTAAAGGGGATGCATAGCTATGGTACGGATGTCAGTAAATCCTGATAATCTTCAGTTTAGTGGCCGTACAACTTAGACATTATCGGGACATTTCTGACATCAGCACCATAGCTATGAATGAGATGAGGAAGGAGGGATGCACGAGGCTGGGATCAGGTAAAGTCGATATAATGTAGAATAAAACTGGTGTTTATTTACAAATATACAACAACAGAAAATATCAATCTTTCTCCCCAAGAACTTTATTAGGCGGAGGACAGACCTGACTACACTTTCCAAGGTTGTTACAAGAGATTTTCAGACATCGAGGCTATCCATGTCAGTGTTCCTCCCGAAAGAGTTTATTGGGGAGGACAGCACTGACTGGGCGTTGGCCAGGAGTCCCGTCCTTTCAGCCAGGCAGCACTGTCCTTCAGCCCGGGAGTGAAAGGAGCCCCCTCCCCCCAAGGCAGGGTACTCGTACCTGAAGGAGCTGCCTTTAGGAGTGGTACCTAGAGCCACGCACTGTGAGTGGGTGTTGTCGTGTCTCAGGTATCTCTGAAGGAAGGATGAGGAAGTGAGTGTGCAGGAAGGCCAAAGAAGCTGCCATGCCTCTGACTGCATGGGCCCTGGGAGTCAAGGCAGGGTCAGCTATCTTGATGACGTGACACAGAAGACTGGCTATGGTTCTAGGGCCAAGGGGTTTGTGCGTCTTAGCTAGTACAGGGAGTAATGCGCTGGCCTTGCATCCGTGAGGTCGGCAGATCGAGCCTCGCCCAGGCCCGAAAGTTTAAAACTGTTTACTGAGGGGTTACTGCCATGGTAGGAAGTTGGGCTTGCCCTGCTGATGTTCAGAAGAGTGTCTCATCAGAGATAGATACCATAACTAAAACCTTGCAACTTTAACTTTAAAAGAGGCAGTCTTTAGGTAGAGTCTGTGTCTGTGTCACGCACTCACTGGGCAGAGTTGGAAGTGTCGTGCACCTTGACAAAGCGAGGGAACTCTGAAGGGAGCCATGGTTGTCCGCCTGCTCATTCTTGGACAAGAACTTGGAGGACGGAGCCAGGGTTAGGGTGCTGTGGTCCTCCTCGTAGGTAGTGAAACTCGGGTAATGGGTCAGAGCAGCCAGCTGGGAGGCTCTGAACATGGTGGACAAGGCGAGCAGGAAGACCGACCTCTGAAGTAGAATGTCGTCAGTTCCGAGTCTACCTGAGCCGTAAGGTAGACGAGGACCTTATGGAGAGACCACTTGGGTGAGACCCTCGGTCCCACCTTGGTATCTGCCTTAATACCCCTTGTGAGCGGGTCGAGGTACCTCTCCTCAATCCTGATGTCTGCCCCAAACCACACGGAGTTTGCCAGAGCAGAGTGGTAGGCAACTACAGTGGCAGGATCCCTGTTGCCCACATCTACGAGCAAGTTGAGGAATTCCAAGGCTGTAGACTGGGAAAGTCTCTTATCCCCTGTGGTGAAGAAGTCCTTGAACCTCCTCCAGCAGGATTCAGCATGGTCGGCACTGTCTTGTCTGAGCAATTTCTCCGGAGTCCATTCCAAAGAAATTCCATGCGTGAAGACGTAGTGACATCTGCAACAGTGAGGTAATCCTGTCTGCAAGGCAGGAGGAACTCAAGAAGAGTGGGTGAGGGTAGTACCAAATTCAGCTCTCCGAACCATGGCTGGGCCGGCCAGTAGGGGGTGATCATCAGGACCTTCCCTTTGAAGGTTCTGAGCTTGAGGAGGACTCTGGCCAAGATGGAGGTGGCTGGTGGAGGGAAGAGGTACACGAAGCTCCACCTATTCCAGTCCTCCTCGAAAGAGTATGTGCCCCCCGCTGGAGTCCTCTCCTCGAAGGAGAGGTAGTCCTGGAGTTGAGCCATGGTTGCTGAAGTGATGAGGTCCACCTGAGGATAGCTGAAGCGGGCTGTTAGGGAGGCAAATACCTGGAGTCTGAGTTGCCACTCAACTGAGGTGCCCCTGAAACAAGAGAGAGTGTCGGCCCAGTCGTTCTCTATGCCCGGTACAAACACTATCCTGACAAACGCTATCCTGAGAGAGGAAGCCAGCCAGATGTCCTCTGACAGGCAGTGCCCGGGACGTGCCCTGTCTCTTTATGCAGGAGACAGTGGTGGTGTTTTCAATATGGAAGAGTATCCCCGTGTCTATGCAGTCGGGGTTCCACTCTGACCACTCCTTCATCACATAGAGTTCTCTGCAGTTGATGTGGTGTAGCCTCAACATCCCCCACAACCCTGGTGGCCAAGGTTGGATTGGTAGCCCCAACCGACATTCGACGCGTCGGTGGCTACTAGGACCGTGGGGGGCGGGGCTGTCCAAGGAACGGTCCTTCTCAGGATTCCTTTGTGTAGTCAAGGCCAAAGCAGTCGGTGCAAGGAGTGTGGGAGTGGCCTCTGTTGGTCCCTGTGACGAATGGGGAAATTGATGTTGACTTCCCTGGTCAGTCTTTGGTGCCGCAGCCTGCCCCGGGGGAGGGCAGCAGCGTCTAAGTTGAGGGTATCCAGTAATTTCCCGCATTGTCTCCTGGCCGCGCTCTCCACTGACCAGTATTTGGAGTCTGGTTCCTTGAGTTAGTATGGGAGGGTCCTGGAAAAGGGATCCCTCCACAGACAATCGAGGAAACCTGGCAGGGCCCGTGACTGGTCTAGGTCCACCGGAAACGACATGGGGATAGACTTCATCTGTTGTAGTCACTTAGAGTCCTTTTCAAAGAGCGAAACAATATCAAGCGATTTGTCTTCGCTTGACAAGGGGAAGGTGCAGAAACGAAGTATTGGCTACTTTCATGGGGGTGACCGAGCCCTCGTCCTTGAAAACAGGAATCTTGAGCAGGGACTTAGCCGTGTCGACGATGGTCAAGAGAGATACTTTAGTTGAGGCAGGAGTAGCCACCAAAGAAGGCTTGGCCTTATAAAGGATCTGGAGATTGCCCTGTTCATCCATGGTAGTGCGAAGGAGGACGTCATTTCTAGGAATCTAGGTGTTGGGGTCGGACAGGTGTTGAGTGGAGACCCTAAGTTTCCCTTCGAAGTAAGACGGGTGCCAGCCCGGCAGGAGAGGAGACCAGGAGATGGGTAGGAAGTCTATAGCAGGCTGACTGGGGGAGGAAGATTGTTGACAGGAGACGAGACAGGGTAGTGAGGCCATCGCCCTGGCCTCAACCAAGGTCCCAAGCGGGGGAGCGATCGCAGGCAGGATAGAAGGAGGGAGGGAAAGAGGCAGAGCGGAGCCGAGGTGAACACCTAGGACTGCCACCAAAGGGCAGATTTTGAGGGCCTCCAAGGAGGATGGGGGAAGAAGGAAGGCCAAAGGGCAAGGGATTGTAGTCAGAAGTCAGCGGGACAGGAGGGTCTCGTTCTACCGCCAACGCCACCAAGGAGGGAAGGGTGGCCAGAAATTGGTCGAAGCGAGAGAAGGAGGGCACCGTCTCCATCTCGAAGAGGCCTGTCGGAGTGGGAGGTGGCGATCTCTTCCTTGGAGGGGAAGGTGAGAGCGAAGACTAATAGCGCTTCCTTGACTTCTTGGGAGGGGCTCTACCGGAGTCTCTAGGAGAATGAGTTGCTGACTTAGCTGGGGTCGAGGTTGAGGGAGGCTCCTGAGTGGGGATACAGTTGGTATCTAAGTCAGATTGTGGTGCGGCCGAGGATTCCACAGCCAACCTGTTGGAGATGGTCCTAACTTGGCAAATACAAAGGGTCACACCAAGGGTTGGATCCTTCCAAGTGACTTGGTGCCCTAATTTAGTCAGCATCTTCCTTGCTCTGGCCCAAGCCCAGGAGGAGTAAGGACGCAGATTCCAAGGAGAGACGGAGAGAGGGGGAGGCCGCCCTTAGCTCCACGACCCAGGGGAAGCAGACTTGGCAAGCTTCTGGATCGAAACCCTCCGTAGACCAACAGGTGGCGTAGAGGTAACACATCATGTGTACGTCTGTGGAGACCCTGACCCCATAGCCCGAGGAGGCACACACCATGGTTGTCAGTAGGAAGAGACGCGTGCGTGAGGCAAGGTCATGGGCAGAGGCGAGGCCAAGGCTGTGGCCGGGGTCGTGTATGTGGGCGCAGTCACGCTGGAGGTGAGTGACTGCGGTCAGGCAAAGGCCCCGGCCGGTGTAATATTGCAGTATACACAATAAACAGACATGAAAAATACAAACAGTAAATAACCTGTCTACCCCAAGACGACTAACCCCCAAAACCCCTCCTGACCTGGAAACAGAAAGGTAACCTGAGGGGGGTAGGGTAGAAGGCGGGGGAGGTCCCATGGGAAAAGGAAGGCCGAGATCCCCCGAGGGAGGGTGAGTGGAAGAAGCAGACTGACAGAAGTCAGTACAGGGAAAAGACCCCAGGGAGAAGAGAGCAGGGTCACTGAGGCAGGTACACTCGCAATCCAAAATTTGTATCCAGGTCTTGTTAAAGTTTCTAATTATTTGACATACTAGTGGACCAATTACAACGCTTATCCTGTTTGATATTTGCTGAGCTCACTTAATACTCGATCAGGTTTTTCGAAGCAAGCCTGGATACATAATTTGGATTGCAAGTGTACCAGGGAGTGGAGGGGAAGGGTAAGGACCGAGGGATAATCCACAGGTAGAGGAAGGGAAGAAACCAAGGTGGGGAAAAGGAAGCGAGAGCCGTGGTCAAAGACATGGGAAGGAAGGATGCATGTAGTGGTCACAAACTAAGTACACAGAAGAAAAATCCCCGAATCACTCCTACAGCCCCCCCCCCCGAGGAAGCCTTGAAAAAACTGCTAAAACAGAGGGAGAGAGAAAATAGTGAACAGCATCATGTTGTCCCATGTAAGGAAATTGTGGATCGGCAAGAACACCGCAAATTTCGCACCCGAAGGGCAAAGAGAATAACCCACTGAGGCGAGGAAATTCTCTCTGAACACTCTTAACTTTCTCCAAGACGAAGGAAACAGCCGAACACCAGCTCTGTGCCTTGTCTGCGGCCCTAGTAGCCCTTGTGAGGAATATGGAGACCGAAAATCGGCGACTCCAAAGAATCACACCCGTAGGCTTCGGAACTAGACAAGAATGGGAAACTGCTTGGAAAACTGCCGAGTCCCACTTGCACCAAAGTAGACCCTTGTGAGGAATATGGGCCTCAAAAAGGGAACCCAATATTCGCACGCGAAGGGCTAAGAGAATATCCTGAGGAGGGAAAATTCTGAGCATTAGGCTCATAGCCTGGGAGGAGTGAAAACACTTTCGCTTCTCATAAAAATAAAATTCCTGCGGGCACCAGGAATAAGACAAGCAAAAATCATAATAATGAATTAAAAATAATCTACATCTGTTCAGAAGGATTAGGCAGACCACCAAGTGAAAGAACAACAGCAGGACACTCACCATCACTGAGTAGAAGTGGAGCGACATCGACGAGAGAGCACAGACAAGTGAACTACACGCTCCCGCACGACCTAACATGGGTCAGGGGGGCTGCCAGATACCCCTTTCTTCTCATTTTTTTTTTTTATCAAGCACTGTCTATGGGTTAGTTACCCATACATGATTTGAGATTAATATTGTAGTGAACCAAGCACCTTGCGCATCTTACATCTCACCTGTTTGGCGCTCACGCATCCTCAAGCTCTCTTGTCTACCTGCGCTCCTCCTTTACCTGCCCAAGATCGCCTCCCGTGTGGGCCAGCATCGGTCACTCTCCCATTAACGCTAGACTTGGAAGGTAGCCTCTCCCTCATCTGCCACAACCCTTGCCACACCAAGACACCAGTACACCACGTGCCACTTTCTACACCAGTTTCTACAACTCCCAACACTACACCACTATGGTATGCGGGTTTGGTCAACTGCATGGTGCTTGTCTTCTACTCATTACTGTGCAACGCAGTACTTAATATTGAATAAATTGTACTGTGTATTCGAGTTTGTTCACCTCTGGTAGTAACACACTCTCATGTGTTTACAATATGCAGACCATTTTCGGTTACCTCACCTACTAGGTGGGACCAAATTATTCTGATAGCTATGGTGCTGTTGTCAGGAATGTCACGATAATTGTTTATTGAGGAGGAAAGACGACCGTCCTAGCTCAGGAAGACCCTCAAGGATGCTACTATGGTGGAGAACCGGCAAGCACGAGGGAGAGGACGGACAGCTGAAAAAATAAAAGGGAATGACTGAGGTCCGAAAGAGCGCCAAAATCCACACACACACAAATATAGAATGCAACACGAGTACTCACCACATCCTGTTTCGTCTTCTTGGTACTGACAGTCTGGGTTGGTGTCACAGCGTAGTAGTAGGTCCACACACTCTGACTCACACTGGTACTCGTATGGGAGACAACCTGGGGTGAGAGGGATTGAGTCATTGATAATGTAATCATCTGGCAGGAGAGAGAGAGAGAGAGAGAGAGGTTAAAATGACTGAGATGGTAAGGGAAAATGACTTGAGAAGATGAGGTGACGAGAAGGGAGTGAAAACGAGCTATTTCTATGGTAATGAGCGAAAGTTTGAAGGAAAACTTGATTAAGTCAATTCTACCTTTTTGTGTCTGGTCTGCTCTGACCAATCTAATTTTCTCTATAACTTTCTCTAACTCGACTTTTCTCTACTCTCTCTCACTCTCTCTCAAACACACACAGGAAAATACATCCTCACTTGAATATATATATGTATATATACATATATATATATATATATATATATATATATATATATATATATATATATATATATATATATATATATATATATATATATATATATATATATATATATATACAGGGTGTATTGCGACGTATATCATTAAATTATACCAGAGATATAAAATATAATTTTGAGTATATTTCGTTCTATAAAGTATGCTGTGTGTGATCTCAGTAAAGTACAATGAATACTGAAAAAAAAAACTATTTTTACTTGTGTTGTCAAATGGCAGTGAGCGTCGGAGGGAGTAGTTGCCTAATATATTTTTCGGACCAAAGAGGCCTTATTTATTTCACCTTAATAAATTGTATCATGATTGCAATATTTTGTGATGTTCTATAATGTACATTGAATAATTTTTTCAATGCAGAGGGATAATACCAGACCCCTATAAATAATATTCGACGAAATATGATTAATATCTTTTGGAAGTTAGGTAAACTCATCCGACATTTTGCTACCTGCAAGTCTTAACATTTCCCTACATTTCACGGATTTTCTTCGTATACAGGCCTGGTATTATCCCTCTGCATTGAAAATATGATTCAATGTACATTATAGAACATCACATAAATATTGCAATCATGACAAAATTTATTAAGATGAAATAAATAAAGCCTATTTGGTTCGAAAAAGATATTAGGCTACCACTCTCTCCAATGCTCACCGCCATTTGACAACACAAGTTAAAATAGTTTTTATCAGTATTCATTGTACTTTACTGAGATCACACACAGCATACTCTATAGAACAAGATATACTCAAAATTATATTTTATATCTCTGGTGTAATTTAATGATATACGTCGCGATACACCATATATATATATATATATACAGGGTGATTCAGAAATGCGTGCCGAAAATCCGCAGGTGTATTCCTGGCACATAATTGAATGTAAATTAGTCAATAACGATTTTGGAAATTCTCAATAGTTTATAAGTTATAGTGCCTTCAAGGTTTGAAGAGTGTGTTTAAATCTAGGGATTGTACCATAATCCCTGAAACTCTGTCCCTGGTAATTTTGCTGTGACTGTACACTCTACAGCTTTTGTCATATTCTTTAGTAACTTTTACTGTGTTTCCAATGCCTTCATGGGAGTTAAGTAATTTGACACGTGTCTGAAAGATTATGGTACAATCCCTAGATTTAAACACACTCTTCAAACCTTGAAGGCACTAAAACTTATAAACTATTGAGAATTTCCAAAATCGTTATTGACTAATTTACATTCAATTATGTGCCAGGAATACACCTGCGGATTTTCGGCACGCATTTCTGAATCACCCTGTATATATATATATATATATATATATATATATATTCAAAACTACATTTACAAAATGACAGGGTAAAGTCCTGACATGATGTTAAACATATTTCCATATGAAATTTTCAAAAAATTAAAAAGTTAATTACACACATGAAAGCCAAATCCATTGCCGTGGGCGAACGATCGAACGCTTTAAAATAACACCTACCCCCACCTCATCCCCTGCTCTCTCTTAAGTGGACGAGGCAAGTTTTAAAACGTATGAAGCAATGAAACCCTTATCGATCATGGGATTCAAACAGATCCGTTGGCTTTTAATCGATCCCAAGGCTTCGTATTTCTTGTAATGTCAGATAAGTTAGTAGTACCGCCCTGGCATCTACACGTATCACTCGGTAAGTGTAACTCGACCACAAAACAATACCCGTGATCGATAAGGGTTTATTGCTTCATACGTTGTATCAAGTTCCCTCGTCTACCCGAGAGAGAACGCGGGGTGCTGTGGGGGAGGGGGGGGAGAGTTGATTTTAGAAGTGTTCGATCATTCGCCCACGGTAATGGATTTGGCTTTCATGTCTGTCATTAACTTTTTAAATTTTTGAAAATTACATATGGAAATATGTTTAACATCATGTCAGGACTTTACCCTGTCATTTTGTAAATGTAGTTTTGAATAACCCTGTATATATATATATATATATATATATATATATATATATATATATATATATATATATATATATATATATATATATATATATATATATATATATATATATATATATATATATACTTGCTGTACACACACACACACACAAACACACGTACAGTAATAATGCAAAGGACAGCCATGAATAACATGAGGGAGTGAATTAATTTAAGTTAGGTGCAGGAGATGTTTACCCTCGACCTATTATGGAAGCTACGAAATGCTCCAGACTGTGCCAAGAAACAGGCATCTGTACTGTGAGAGTCTGTTTCCTGGATTATTTTGGAGGAGTCAGCAGTCTTCAGTAATATACCCAGTTTAATTAATCGAGCATTCCACTAGCATCTGTTGTTTTACTCGTCCTGGAACTTACGTCTTACGTTCTCAGGCCACTAATTTGTTCCATTTTTTACGTGTTCGCTTCATTCAACCCTGTGAGGACAAACTGAAGAACGAAGCAACAACTATTTCGACGGGAGGTTGGAGGAATATATGTCCCAGGTTTCGTACTATGTTTGGTGTTAATTAAGAAGAGAGAGAGAGAGAGAAAGAGAGAGAGAAGATCTAAGGAAAGATAATTATTTTGAAGAATACATTATATGCCACATAAAAGAGAATGGAACATTATCGTCACGTGTAGGCTATTATGTCAGGAATATTGCATAATGGTAAACCGAAATGCTACTGAATTACCCAAGCTATGCCAGGGAACAAACCACCGCAATTTTATAATATACTGAGTTTGTATTTAGCATAATGTACAGTCTTCAGCAAAAGTCGTGTCGCCACATCTGCCAGGAGGGTGAACAAGGTACTCAGTAAAGGGAGTCAGCGACGAGTAGCGATTGGACTGAACGTTACTCTGCGGCGTTTGGCATACGACACATTCTGACAAGGCCTCCTCTTCATCTTCAATCTCTGTTAGTTATTTTACTCTCTACACATACACAGTGAATACTATCTATCTATCTATTGCCAGACGCCTCAATCCCCGAAGGGGTGGCCACAAATGAATCGCCTCCATGAACCCCTGTTCCCTGTTAACTGGCGTCCCTCCTCCCACCCCATACCACTTTCTCTCACATACCTCTCAACTCCGTCCCTCCACCTCACTCTCGTACACTTTCTTAACCAACCTCTCGCTTCCCATACGCTCCACATGACCGAACCACCTCAAGGTGTTCTTTTTCACACTCTCCAACACGTCCACACCCACACCACACTGCTCCCGTACCTCTTCATTCGTCAGTCTGTCTCTCCATGTCACTCCACACGCACTTCTAAGGTAGTTCATTTCCACCCCTCTAACTCTTGATTTATGTCTTTCCATCATCGTCCACGTTTCACCCCCGTATGTCAGTGTCGGGATTACCACACTATCATGTAGCGTTTTCTTCACTTCCATACTCATCGCCCTATTCCTTGTCACTGCTTTCAGTGTTCCTACAACCCTCTTTCCCTGTTGTACCCTCTCTCGCATCTCATCCTCTAACCTCCCATCTTTACTCATTACACTGCCCAAATACTTAAATGAGCTGACATTCTCCATAACCTGTCCATTTAACCTCACTTCGCAACCTGTGGCTGCACCCCTTTCAAAGACCATAACTTTGCTCTTCACCACATTCACCTTCAGGTTCCGTTTCTCGCACACATCTCCAAACATATTCACCAATCCCTGTAACTCCCAGTCATCGTTACTCAGCAGAACTGTATCATCAGCAGACAGCAACACAGGTAACTTTCACTCACTCCCCTCCCTTATCAGAGGTACACCAACACCCACTGCTCTTCCCTGTATTTCCTTCATAACTCCATCCATGTATACATTGAACAACCATGGGGACATGGCACACCCTTGCTTCAACCCAACGCTCAAGTTAAAGAACTCACTCTGCTCACTCTCCACCCTGACTGCCGCTCTTGGCGCCCTCATACAAGCTCTTCACTGCCTCCAGCAACTTTCCAACGATCCATATATTCTCAGTACTTTCCACAGACCTTCTATATCTACTTTGTCATAAGCCTTCTCCAAATCCATAAATGCAGCATACAACTACTGTCCTTCTCCAGATACTTCTCCACAACACACCTCAAGGAAAAAATCTGGTCTACACACCCTCTACCCTTCCTAAACCCACCCTGCTCCTCACCCACCCACCTCTCTGTTCTCACTCTCACTCTCTCGATCACTACCCTACAGTATACCTTCCCTACTACACTAAGGAGATATATCCCTCTGTGATTACTGCACACTCCTCTCTCCCCTTTGCCCTTATACATAGTCACTATAATTCCTGATTTCCAATCTTCAGGCACACTTCCCTTCTCCCATGCTTGTCCACACATTTTCCACACCTTCCAAATTCCTCATCTTCTCTTCTTTTACTCTCACTCACCACTCTCTTTTTCTCCACATACAACTCTCTTTTTTGCCCCTCCACCTCTCCATTTCCTCTGCTACCCATCCACTCTCTGTATGCTTTCTTTTTCTCTTCAATTACTCTTTTCACCTCCTCATTCCACCATGCTGTTCATTTCACTCCTCTCCCCTTTCTCTTCACCCCACACACCTCCTCACACGCCCCACACATTTCCTCTCTAAACACTTTACTCACCTCATCCACTTCCTCCATCCTCCACAGTGAACACACATACAATTATTGACATGTTGTTGGGGTATTTCTTGTATGCCTAAGTCTTCTTGTAATTTTTATCTTGTGTATGTGGTGTTGGTATGTAGGAATATATTTCTAACGGGATATGTTTGGGAAGTTTAGAGCAGACGCACTAAATTCCATGGGGATTATTCAGAGGACAGTAGTAGCAATTTTGAGGGGGAACTAAACTTTCCACCAGCTCGTGATATACACGAACAGTTAAAATTACTAAATTAGGGGTGCACAACCGGCTGCCCGCGGGCCGCATGTGGCCCTGAAGCAACCCTCTGGCGGCACTTAGTAGGTAATAAATTGTAAAAAATAACAACTACAAAGTTTTGACCGAACATACAAGCATCGAGTTATCAGTACTCAAGCAGTAGGTTACATAGAAGTTAACAGAAATTAACAACGTAACGAGAACTAGCATGCAACAAGCAAACTCTTGTGAGATGTATGACTTTGCCAGCCGTATGATGTCGTCCTTGACACATATCTCGGTCGGAATGGCACAGTTTGGTTCAAGAAATAAGCAACAACGCAGTAAGAATAACTGATATTACTCGAATAAATTCGCATACAATGTCTCTATTACAATGAAGGAGGAATGGATAGTAGCTTATTTAACTTACAGTATATGGAATATTATGAAGTACAAGTACGAAGCAGTAATGCAATCACATAAACAAGGTAAATAGGACAGTCAAATACAGTTACGATGTTTGTATGAAGGAAGCTTACGGTGTAATACAAAACTGTGTGTTGTGGACTAGTAAGTACAAGGAATTTTGCCCGACGAAGGGTCTATACAGAATCAGAGATTCAAAGGTAGACTTGTATCACAGTCAGTTCCAGTAACGGAATGAAAGATTAACTGTTTACACAACTTATGCAGTTGTACAGTCCTGTGTTAAGCATAAAAACTAACATACGGATGCATGCGAGTTCATAGGGGCCTGTAACGGTCTTGTAACAGGTTGAGAATAGCAAACGAAATGTTCTGTTCTACCCAAGTACCATTGTTTTTAGAAGTTGACTACCATGGTCTATGCAGTTAATGTTACGAAGCTCCGGTTACACGTTGGAGGCTGCGGCCTATGATAAACAGTCCAGCCACATGAATAGAATTGAGGAGTGCTCAATTACGGGGATACAGTAATCTCGGCAATACTTAATTAAGAAACCTTTCTTCCTTCACGTCACTCATGTCTACTAAGTCAATGGATTGATCTATATGTGATATAATTTGGAATGTGTTGCTTTTTGGGGAATGGACGTTGGTACAGTGAGTGGATCAGCACACATAAAGTAAGTACACAGCATGTCATATCTCTAGTCAAGTACTACTACGACTTCCATCCGAGTGGAACTGTGTGGTGATACGGCTGGTTCTGTCTTTCACTGATACAGTTGACTGGTCGACACCGGCCATTGTCTGTTCGTCAACCCTTACTACTAAAACTACTACATATAATAAAAACAAAAATATATTATTACTAATATTACTACCACTACTACTACATATCATAAAAAGAAAAATGAGTTATTACTACTACGACTACTACTATTACTGTTAATATCATATTATTATTACTAATTCTCGTACTACCACTACTACAGGTAGTCTTACTGTGACAACCATACTGTACTATTACTATTACGATTACGTCAACTATTATGACTAATAGTACTACCAATACTATTTATACAACTACTACTATTACCACTACAATATTTCTATCACTAATACTAATACTACTAACAAATAATCTATTAGGATATGAAGTATAAATATTGATAAAACAAGTGGTGCATGAAAGTGTCAGTAACTGCACAATTGGTCAGTACAGTGAATGAGTGGACTGCAGAAGCCAGAAAACGGGAGGGTAGGTGGGCAGTTAAGAGGAGCAGGCGGGTGGAATAAGGAAAAAGAAGAATCCATTATGCTGAAATGGGGGAGCCGCGTTTTCATCTGTCATAATATCACATCGCTTAATAATTTATTTAGGAAATGTTACCATGGAACATTTTGTGCTTAGAATAACGTAATTGTTTCCAAGAGTGTAGCATATAATAATCTGGGACACCCTGTAGCCTATAAACGGAATACTGTACAACAAATATTGTTAAATGACAAAATTGTTTTTAAACGCTCTGTCGTTCAGTTACTGACTGCATCAGAAACATCATCCGCAGATTACTAAAAACCAATTACCACGATGGGATTAACATATCTCGGATGTTACTATGTGTTGGGCTGTGTGGTGTAATGATAATAGTAGTTATGATACACGTTTGGCGTACATTAGAGTGTTTATAGGTTTATAAGATAAGCAACTGGCTGTTTAAATTTTTGGTGTACTTTGTCTTGAATTGCATTACATTTCCACCACTACCCCAAAAAAATATTAACGAAGGAGCTGGTACATTTTTACCTGGTTATTTTTGTTTTCTTAAGGACTATAATTAGCGTTTTCGATGAGTGTGAGAGCTTAAATATGAGGTTGTAGTGTAATAATTTTCCATATAAAAGGATCGTGAATACTAATGAAAAATCGCCCGTTTAATATCCACATCTATGATATAATAACAGAATGAGAGGTCCAAAATCATGTATACCTTCGTTTGAAATGCCTAGACACATTGCGTTTGAAGGAGCATAATACGGAGTAGTAATGGGGAAAGGTGGATGGAGGTAGAGTGTTTCCATGTTGACCGGTTTTGCATATGATAGACTGAGAGTACCGAACAACATTCGGATTAGGGATGTGTGTGTGTGTGTGTGTGTGTGTGTGTGTGTGTGTGTGTTCCAAAGCTTACCAATTGTGATATACATGAAAGACTGAGAGTACCGGTTAACCCTTGCATTAGGGTGTTGGACAGAAAGGGGTGAGATCGAGTAGCTTGGTGAGTGTTGCATGGTGTAAGAGAGATATTGTTAAAAAAGTCGAGAAACGCATTAGGTTTGTAATAGGGAAGAAATCGTGTGCTACAAAACTTGTATCCTCTGTGGTTTTTGCTCGTGACTGCACACACACACACACACACACACACACACACAGAGTACTCACCACACAGGGCCACCTCCTCGTCTGATCCATCTTGACACTCTGGTATACCATTACACTTGTCCTCCTCCCGTACACAACCCACACCGTCACTACACCTCCACTCCCCATCATCATCACACCACCACACATCTTTATCTCCACCCTCTAGTATTTCATCTACATTTTTATCTCCATTTTCTCTTCTACCTTCACTCTTATTATCTTCATCTGTTCCTTCTTCTCTTTCTTTATCGTCTATTCTTTCTTCATTTTTCTTATCTTCAATTCTTTTTTTTTCATCATGTTTGTAATTTATTCTTTCTTCTTCACCGTCACCTGTATCTTTTTCTATTAATCTGTCATCATCATCATCTTCTCTAATCCCTTCTTCGTCTCTTCTTTCTTTCAGCCATTTTTTACTATCATCTTCTCTAATTCCTCTTACTTCTGTTCTTCTTTCATCTTCTTTGCTTCTTTCGTTTTTTAATTCATATTTTCCCTTTCCTCTTTTTCCTTTTTCTGTGTTTAATCTTTTCACGTCGTCTCTTTTTCCCCTTTCTTCGTTATTGCCTGTTTCCTTATTCCTGCCTCCTTTTCCTTCTGCTATTTCTCTTCTTCCCTCTTCCCTTTTTCCTCTTCTTCCTATCTCTTCTTTTCCACTCCTCTCCGCCTCTTCTCTTCCCTCTTCCTCTTTTACTATCCTTTCCTCCAATCTTTGATTCTTTGCAATGCCTTTACTTCTCTGTTCTTTTCTCTTCTCTGCTTTTGTTTTCGTTCTTCCTTCCAGATTTTCTCCTATTCTTCTCCGTTCTTCATTTTCTTCTTCTTTTCGTCTTCCCGTCAACTCTATTATTGGAATATCTTTTCTAATATCCTCTTCTTTCTTTCTGTCTCTAGCTTTTATCTCTTCTCTTGTGGATCTATGTTCATTTTTTCTATCTTCTTCCTGTCTTTGTTTTGCTTTCCATTCTTGTCCTTTCCTGCCCACCTTTCTTTCCCAGGCTCCATTTTCTTTCCACTCTTCCTTTCCACCTCCTTTTCTTTGTCTTCTCTTTTCCTCTTCCTTTCCTCCAGCTTTCATTTCTTCTCTTCGTCCTCCTTCTCCCCTTCTCATATCGAAATGTATCATATACTCTTGGCTTGTCTCATTTCCTCCGTCTTCCTCTTTTCTTGTTGCATTTATCACTGTCCTTTCTTCAACCTCTATCCCGTGTATCCACTCCTTCTCCCTCTTTTTCTTCTTCATCCTCCTTATCTCCAAGGTTACCATCTCTTCTTCCTTCTCCCTCCTCTTTTTCGTCATCCTCCCCTCTAAGCTTGTTATCTCCCTTCCTCCTCCAAGGAGTAGGAGGATGAACTGAAGTGGGGGGGTTCCTCTCTCCTCCATTCTCCCTGCCTCTCCCTCCTCGTTAGAGAAGAGGCTGGTGGTGGTGGTGGTGGAGGAGGAAGAATATGGTGACGGCAAGGAGAATGCGGTCACTGGCACGAAGTAATCTGTTAATAAACAAAATGTAAGCAAAGTTATTAATAATGACTATATAATAATATGAAAAAAAAAAACGTTCAAAAGCAGAACAATCAAGGCAACCGGTATAATTTGTAATACATACTTTTATCCACATATCTAACTTTTTCACAATAATGCCGGTAATGTCATGTTATTCTTAACGATCACATTAGTTTTGTATTGATAGAGTAACAAATGTTACCATTCTGATAATTATTAAGAACGTTCTTAGGGGTTAAATTATATTATATGTCATTCCTTATTACCAACATTTCAATATATTATGTAGTTTTGACAGCCACCCAACACATGAACCTACTGCTTCAGTTTTAAGGCTTATTTGAACGTGCCGATAAGACCAACGTTATAGTGTTTTCATTCTGCACATCCACCATTAGTCTGGTTCATTATTTCGCCACTTCCGGGGACGTATGGTGTGTGTTCGTATATCTCACTCATTTTTTATGTTCTGACTTTATTGCTAATGTTATGACCTTATTGTCCAGTCACATTATTCCTTAATGAGTTTCATTTATTAAGTTTAATAGGGTCAACTTATGTGGTCGAGATAAAGGGCTACTGATGCCTGCAAACTACCGAATCTCATGAAACAGATCCCTATTGGTAATATTGAAGTGAATTGAAATAACACTGAAATGAACTGAAATAACAGTGAAATGAATTGATATAATTTTAAAGTAAATGAACTGAGATAACACTGAACTTAATTGAAATAACAATAAAGTAAAATATAATAACACTCCAGTGAATTGAAATAATACTGAAGTGAACTGAAATCATATTACGTGAACTACATTTTATCAGTCAATAATAATAATAATGATATTGATAATCAACTATATGAAGGGCACTTTATGTTTGTTTGCTCATGGCTTACTCTCTCAATTAATCCTACCTTGCTTTAGCCTACATATTTGGAAATTTTTATACCAAAATTACCGAACTCTGAGGTCATGTGAGGATACAGGATGTAATTTCCAGAAAACCAGTGCGAGACAGAGTTTTCATTATGAAATACAAAACTGCTTAATGACATTGAACAAAACTAGGAGCACATTCGGAATCGGCTTGTCTCAAAGAGTGTCATAGGCTATCGAGAATTTTATATTTTGACGAAGAGTTTCTTCCTATAGTTTGCATGACACTAGTTACACTACTACCTCCAGGTTCGGGCAGTCAATACGCTCTAATTAATGAAAAGCATATGACCACTTTAAACACAGAAATGTGCCAAACGCTTAAACAAAGCCAACGCTTCACAGTTTACAAGTTGGCCTGAAATTTACTGGAGTGTGTAACATTTTGTAGGGGTAATTTCTCTAAAATGGGAAGGGTAGGTTGAATAGAAGGGAAGAAGGAGAAAGAGGGGGAATAGCTTATAAAGGAATGCAAAGGAAATTCAACAGCAGCAGAACTGTTGATCCTTACAAAGCTGTTTGGGTCTAAGCTAATAACTACTAGTAGAGAGAAAGGATATAATAGTGGAAGGCTCCTCCATACCCACGAGTGAAACAGTTAGAAGTAAGACCAAACAGTATGGAAAAAGTGATATGGTATTTCCGACTTTCTGAAAGAGAAACAATGTATCCAACTTTCTATTGCAAATAAAGTGAGTTAGGGATTGCTTTCGAGATATTTGTGTAGATGTTTCTTCTCAATTTATTTATTTTATTTTTATATATATAGTTTTTTTTTTGGGGGGTGAGTGTTACGATTTACTAAGTTTGCAGGCAGGCCATTCCATATATTTACCTCGTAATTACAGAAGAACTGTTTAACTTCATTTGTAAGGAGGAGGAGGAGGAGGAGGAAGAACAACTTAAACAGAGGAGGAGGAAGTGGAGGCGATGGTGTCTGTTGCCTGAGAGTGAAATGCATAAATTTAGTATTGAGGAAACCGGCATGGGGTGTAAAGATATTGAGAAAAGTGTAAAGAAACTGGGAATGAGATGTAACGTACTTAGAAAGTGGAACATTGGAAATAATAGAGATTGTGTAAAGAAACTGGAAGGTGAGAAGGAAAATCAATTAATTAAGGGGGTGATATACTTTTGGGACACGAGAGCACTTTGATTCCTCCAAGATATGCCATAAAACAGGACCATATTAACAAAAATAAGAATGGCCTGCTGATTTGAATACTTTGGAGGAATCGGTTTTTCCAGATTTAGTTTTCCAATGTTGTATTTCCTTTTTGAAGTTCTTCCCTCATCTGCATAAAGCTTACTAAACCATCAACACCTTTCCCACACCAGTATTGTTTTTTTATACTACTATGCTAAAAATATTTTCAACATAACACAGGATGTCCATATACAGTATTCTCTGAACACCTTTACAATTTTCACACAATAAATCTGTTCAGATGTTGCAGGATAATTTTGGGAGTATGTGGGGTATTGTGGGATGTGTGTGAAAAATTTGGGAGGATGTTGGATAATTTTGGTGTTGTGTTGATAATAATGAGTGTTGGGAAATTTTTTTGTAAGGTGTATGTAAAAATTTGGGAAATGGTGGAAAGAACCATTTTGGGATAAAATATGTGAAAATCTTGGGAGGGTGTGTGATAAATTTAATGATGAAATAGGATGATCTGCATTGCTATAGGTACATTTGTTACAGGATGATGATATGCATGATGGTAATGAAAGGGATTTTTGATGTGATAAGTAATCTGAAGTAAAGACATTAATTTTAGTCGGTTGCCACTTTGTATGTTTTATAGGTAGTGACCTTATTGTTGTGAGAAGTGTATTGGTTTTTGGTGGTTTCTTACTAATATGGGTCTATAGAGAAAATTTAGCTTAATTGCCGGATCGAAAACCCTGGGGAAATCCTGTAATTTGCATAAATCCAAAATTGCCACTTCCGACGGCGGTGGACTATAACATTTTTGTGATTTGGAATAAAAAATTATGAATTAAATTTTTTATAAGAAAACAAGGCCTTATTGATTTTTTTTTTTTTCCATGAAATGAATATAAGCAACTTGTATACATGAAATAAGAATAGATGATAACCAATAAAGATATGAAATTTATAGCATAATCAGGAATAAAGCATCATAATATAATGGAAATGAATAACTTAATAGTTCAATCAGGAATAAAGCAAGACTAGGGCTAATTTTATCCTTAAAGCATCGTAAACAAAATAAGACTAGATAATATCTATTACAAAATTAATAACTTTATAGCACAAATAGGAATGAGGCAAAAATTGGGACTATAATAGTTTCATACCTAAGGCATCAATGATGAAATAGGAATACATAACATATTATATCAAAATGAAATAAGTTTACTGCAAAATCAGGAATAAAGCAAAATTAGGATGAGTTATAATATCAAAGCTTCGAAAATTAAATAATAAAAATAATAATTAAAAATGAAATAAATTTACTACAAAATTTGGAATGAAAGATTAGTTTTATCTATAGCGCCTCACGCATTTTCACTCCCACTCATCATCCAATTCCACAACACTATTTTCAGTTCCCTTGTCACCTACATCTGCCTCTGTTCTTCCGGCTTCAACCTTAATTTCCTCATCTCCTCCATCCTTGAATGGGTTAAGGTAGGTATCACTAGAATCACAACTACAGTACAAAGTGCACGAGATCTTGTGGTGACAACTGTAACGTTCCGTGCTGCATGTCTTCACTTCAGCCTTGCAACCACGCCTCACCACATCCATGAGATCCTAGGGTCCTGGGGGTTGATGAGAGATTGATGGTACTGGGATGCTATCTTTGAATTCCCACTCGTACATCGTAATATCAAATTCAGGGGGAGCCACTAGTCAGCAGCTTAAGCAGGTATGGCCTGCAGATGGGCACATAAGATGTTCAGGATTACATTACATTGAGCGGCATTCCATACTTCCTGGTGTAGATGTTGTATCTTTCCTTACTCATTGAGGTACCACGTGGTTGACCATATAGGGCACAAAAGAATGCCTGTCCTGCTTCCATAAGTTGTGCATAGGTGGCATTGTTGGTGGGTGGTGTAGCCACCAACTATAAGTTGTGCTGCTACCTAAAGAAGACTCCTGTGTAAGGGCCACTGTCAGGGTTTCTCCATTACACTTCTCAGCCTCAGGAGCTAGTGTCTATAACTCTCTTTTATAAGTGCTAGTATCTACAACTCTCTTGTTGAAGTGCTCAAGGAAGAGAGAGATGCGGTGAATAGTTCCCAATGATTTAATGTCAAAACAAGTTAACACTATATACAATTTACTGCGTACCTGATGTTAACAAAGCTATGAGTATTTGGTTATGGTATTAAATGTATAATACATATGTTGTATACATGAAATTTTGCAAGAGTATGCAGACAATGATATTACACAAAATGGCAAAGAGAATATGCTGAAAGAAATTGCATAGGCTATCTGCATGATGGAATGTAATGGTAAATGAATCACAATACAGGGCTGATAGATAATTAGAGAATGGTTACACACTCAATAAAAGAAAATGGACCTATTTTATGGTACACTACATCATCAAGTTCACCCAAAACTGAGTATAGGCCAGGGAAGTCGCCAGCTATAAGGGTCTTCAGAGCCGACACTTTCCCCTTGCCATGCAGGTATGAAGTGGCATCTGAGCCAGTAAGATATTGCATCCCAAAAATCTGAAAACACTTCAAACTAAATTGTGCACAGGTAGCATTTATGTCCCAAACTGCATCATCACAACGCTTCATCTGCACTGTAGCCTTGATATACAAGCGTAACAAATACATCGGTATCATCTGACAAGATACGGATCACTTCCCTGCCAGACTCAGCAGCCATGGGGAGGTATGACATCATTGTTATATCAGCATCATTATGTTTGAACACACCATTACTAGAACAATCATTCCTTCTCCAAAGCTGTAGGGATTCAGCACTTTCAGCATCTGTAACTTGTTGTGCTTATTTTTCATGATGGCATCTCGACTAGGAAGCGATGTGTTGATAGTGAGGTTGTAGTTAATGTAGCCGAGGCCTGCACGTCGCGTACGCTCATGGTCCTTGGAGAAACACAGTTGTATTAGTCAAAAACTAGTATTTTCTCACCAGGTAAATTGGACAACTTGGTCTTGATGGACTTAACTATGATTGAAGCATCGCCTTTTGATGGCCAAACAATGTGGTAAGGAAGCCGACTCATGTCGACAATGGTGACCTCTGGTAGTGTTGGTCGTCTTATCTGCACACACAGTTTCCGAGCCAGAGGTGCTTTGCTACCTTTTCTCAGACATCCATACTCATCAATGAGTGAGGGCGGTATTGGACACAATTCATACTAAAATACTGGTGCTAGTTTCATCTGCCGCTTTTGTCCGATAGTCAACAGCCTGATGAAGATAGTTTCTAGGTCGAAGATCATCTTCTCTCTAACTTTCACCCCTTTCACCCCTAATGTGTTCCATGGTCTTGATGGGGCTAAGATATGGGTGCATGGAATCCTGATGGCAAAGAATTCTGGAGTTCTGCAGCCATCACCTATGTCATTTGGTTCAGCAACATTCACCTCAGCATCAGGTGGATAGATTTTTTTATTGGCGATGTTGTGGAGATGTGGTGGCTTGTTCTCCTATGGATGACATAATTTAGACAGTTTAAGCAAAATCCGATGTCGATCGTCTGCATCCACATCTCTCCTTTTATCCCCATCCTCCTTGTGGCGTGGTTCGCTGCACATGTATCTTGTTCCATCTTGACCTTTGCGATCCTTGATGGGGAGATCAGAAATCAGGGTCGATATGCTCCATGGTTTTAGAGATGTAGGCTATGATGGGAATGGAATCAACCCATTCTGCAACCCTTTCTGGAGATAGAGTCATACCCTAACTCATGAATTTTATTCCAAATCACAAAACGGACTGCAAATAGCGATTCTTCAGGTCGAAAATATATGGAAAATGCATATCACATGTGATTCTAGGTTAGTTGGCTAAATAGTTATAGTCCACCGCCGTCGGAAGCGGCTATTTTGGATTTATGCAAAATACAGGATTTCCCTAGGGTTTTAAAACCGGCAATCATGCCATATTTTCTCTACAGACCCATATTTGTAAGAGTCCACAAAAAAAAATATATATACATATATACTTCTCACAACAAAAATGTCATCAATCTGGCAAATAGACTATTTTGGTAAGTTAGAAGGCATTTGATTCCTTCAGACTATCCCAGGAAACATATAAACATATAACACCAATATTACTAATATGGGATTCTTTTTCTCGATAGTGTTTGGAGAATACAGTAATTCTCCCCAATTTACCGTCAAGAATCGCTTAACTAGAGAGGAAAACGTGGAAATGCGAGAAATATTTCTGAAAATGTGATTAACAAATTTCTCCAGGGTATTAGATTTTTTTTTTTTTTTTAAAGATAATAGGAAATGTGCAAAGCTGAGTTTTAAGTACTCCAAGGTCTGGGAAAAATCCACAGTGACGAATAGAATTTTTGAAGGTATGAAAGAGACACAAAAGATGTGAACAAATATCAGATGGTTGGTCATATACTGCAGGAGTGTGTGTAAAATTTTGCCTGGATGTGAGATATCGTGAATGAATATGAAATCACTGACTAAACTGAACACACACACACACGGTTAGATCAACACGTGTGGAACTCTTTCTGCTTCACTTTACACACACACACACACACACATAAGACATATGGTTAACTCGTTACATGTGCAACTCTTTCTGTTCTGCTTTACACACACACACACAACATATTTCTAATATTTGTAGAAAATTGGCAAAAACTTCTGGTATCTTGTATCGTATTAGACATAAACATACAACTGAATAGATGTTAATGTTACACTACGATTTATGTTACTCAAATATCATGTGTTGCATATGAATTTGGGATTGCACATGGCCATGTTTTTAAAATTTATTATTCTAAATTCAAAAATCTATTCTGAGAGTATTAACATCCAAGAAAAAATGCAAGTTATGTGATGAGGTATTTTCAGACCTGAATTTGCTAAAGCTGATTTATATCCTTAAATACTTTCTTCTTCTGGATATATTTAAATCATTAAAAAGTAATTATACAATCTTTATTACTCAGGAAGATTCCTATGCTACTAGAAGGAATCCGATGAATTTGTTATGTCCACCATTTAATACTACAATTATCCGTAATTCAATATTGTATTTTGGCCCTGAATTGTGGAACTCTCTTCTTGTTACAATAAACACTAAGGTTGAAACACTGTCTTATAATAGCTTTAACTACAGAGTTAAAAAATATATGTATAATAGGCAGTCTCATTAGTAGTAAATGAATAATTGTTAACTAACTTCCTGTTATCTATATTTCGTGTACTGTATGTGCAGACGCGATCCGCAGTTTCTGCCGGGCCGGGGATGTTCGGGGGCTATATGGTCTGTTGTTTCGGGGGTTCTGGTGCTTCGCTAGCCAGTGGATTGGACAGTAATACACGGTCTCGTCCAGTGGGTTTCGGGCCTCCGTAGCGTCCGGTCTGGGGGAGGAGGCTGTTGTTTCCCGCGCTGGGGTGCCCCGGGTGTGGTAGGGGCTCTGGGTCGTGGCTGTACTTTAGTAGTTTTGCAAATGGTAGTTTTAATTACTGTTTGCATTTTTTATCACTTTTGTATTTTGATACTTGAAATGTCCTCACTCAGGATTTGTGTACTATTAAAAAAATATATTTCCAACGAGTATGCTAAAAAGATGTATCTCGGCAGACTTTTCCACATTCATAATTGTACTTTTTGTATATCTTTGTAAATATTAAAAGTATGGAATAAACAGTTGAACTTGAACTTGAACACACACACACACTGGAAATACGGCCAGCTATCCTTGTCAACGCTCGGCAACGAAGCTAAAGAAACATTTATAAGAGGATGACTAAAACATCAGCCGAACTTGTGATAGAGAGGGTTGGAACGCCCGTTTCATCTGTCTGTCAACCTTTGCTAATTTTTTTTCGCGTCTCACCTACAACGAGAATGGTCCAATATACATTCAAGGAAATCGCGCTACTCCTCTTTAGACGATACAAACACACACACTAGACACAACAAACACTCGTTTGTCCACTTTTTTTCCTCCAATATTCAAAATATTATCCCCTTTCTCCTTTTCATTAATAATTTCTTTCCCTATCCACTCTTATGCTGATGATTTCACTCAACCCGGTTTTATAACCGTCCATCTTCACATCTTTTCTCCACATCACGTGATAATACAGTGCCACGCCTGACTTCTGACCTTTTCTCTCATCTCCGATTGGGTCAGAGTAAAGCTCATGGCTTTCAATGCCTCGAAAACACAGTTCCTTCATCTTTCAAATCTTCCAAATAAGTATCCCTTCTTCTTCAACGACATACAACTCGATCTCTCTTCTACCCTTGATATTTTTGGATTATTTTTCTCTTATAATCTCTCTTGGAGTGATCATAGTAGCTCTCTTGCTAAAACTGCCTCTAAGAAGTTATTATGCATGACACATTCCTTGAATACGTAACCCCTTCACAGGTGCTTTCTCTGTACCGGGGTCTTATGTATGGCTCAGGTGTTTGGGGTGGCTCAACTTTCACAACACTCGTGGACAAAGTGGAATCAAAGACCTTTCATCTCATCAACTTTCCCCCTCTTACTGATTCACTAAACCATCTCTCTCTTAACTGAAAAGGTGCATCACTTTCTCTTTCTTCTATCTCTATTACACTGGACATAGCTGTTCTCAACTCTCTCAATGTATGCTTCCTCCCCTCAGGAGAGCATTCACCAATCATGAAGCCACTCGATCTCACCCCTATTTTGTCCAACTTCCAATAGTGCAAGAGTTAACCAGTACTCTCATTCCTTCATGCCCCACAGCTGGTTAACTCTGGAACACTAAATTTCCAGCTATCATCCCTCTTATGTTCCATCAAAAGCAATATTTCTAAGCATCTTGAACGCAATTGGATATGATTTTGGAATTCTCCTACATTATACAGGGTGATTCAGAAATGCGTGCCGAAAATCTGCAGGTGTATTCCTGGCACATAATTGAATGTAAATTAGTCAATAACGATTTTGGAAATTCTCAATAGTTTATAAGTTATAGTGCCTTCAAGGTTTGAAGAGTGTGTTTAAATCTAGGGATTGTACCATAATCTTTCAGACACGTGTGAAATTACTTAACTCCCATGAAGGCATTGGAAACACAGTAAAAGTTACTAAAGAATATGACAAAAGCTGTAGAGTGTACAGTCACAGCAAAATGTCTGAAAGATTATGGTACAATCCCTAGATTTAAACACACTCTTCAAACCTTGAAGGCACTATAACTTATAAACTATTGAGAATTTCCAAAATCGTTATTGACTAATTTACATTCAATTATGTGCCAGGAATACACCTGCGGATTTTCGGCACGCATTTCTGAATCACCCTGTATACATCTCACAAGTGAGGACCGTGAGGCTCTCTGCCTTTGGTCCTCACCTACTTTGATATAGAAAAATTCAGTAATAAAACTTTGTCCATTCGAAGAATAAAATGTGTACCATCGCAATTCCAATAACTGTAAGGGCATGTCAACCCATGTTTCATTATTATTCATATGGAAAAAAATAATAAAATAAAATAAACAAATGCAATATCCCCAAATAATTAACTTCTGAACTTGATCTTTAACCTTGAATGATCAAACTTTAAAAAATTCTATAACTCATAATGAGGAATAATCCTGTAACGATGATCGCTATCAGTCCATACATTTTTGAAAATGGCGGGCTTCTGATTCCTGCATACTATGCATGCAGGAACCAGACTACCACAGGACAATAGTAGGGGATCTGTTTTGTTGCATTATTTGGAGATTATAGCATTTACTTAATTCTCCTAAAATATATGACCCCCCTAATTAAACTTCTTCGCAAACGTACTGAAAGAAAAACCTCAAAAAATTCAATAGTTCTTATACCTACAATGCATCTATGGACCGTATGCAAGAACACTGATGACGATGAAACTGGTACCAGTATGATGATTCCCTAGACACATTACAGAGTCATCGTACAGGTACCGGACCACCGTCAACACCATGGATTTCTTACATACATGGTAACGGCACAGTGGTTCCCTAGACACAATACAGTGCCTTTGTACCAGTATTATACTTTATATTTTTGCAAGATGAGATTTGGCTGAGAGGTTAACGTATCAGAGTCGTATACAATCACTGAAAATTATTATTTTCCCAAAAGTTTATCATAACAATTCCATAATAATAAACAACACCATAATAAAAGAAGGATCCATTATTGACGACAATTCACAATATCTTCAGGATCGTTGCGAAGTGTCGTCAATAAAGGTTACTCCTCATATGATGTTGTTCCATAAGAAGGTTATATATTTTTATGATAGGGTTGGCCCCAGGAATTCGTACACAGTCTGTTTGGAAAGCAAGGTTATTATTCTGGAAGTACTGCAATGAATGGTCTACCAAGTGACTAGGTGATTGCAAAACAACAAGCCTAATTAACTTTTGCATTGCGATTCCATAGTGTTACATATTCGGTTCGTTGTAAACCCTTACAGTGTGTGTAGGAATTATTTTGGCCAATAGTCCATTAGAATGCCTTGATTCCTCCAAAGTATTCCGGGAAACGGGACCAGGGGCCGGATACTCAAACGTTCCTAACTTACGGCAGCCTCGCCGCCCTATCTGGACTTAGGAACTCCTAAGTTAAGAACTGGTTAGGATATCCTATCTCATGCCCTAAGTTGGTATACACAAAACTTTTTTAGGGCGTCCTATCCTGTTCCTAAGTAGTTAGGAAGTCCTAAATCTTCCCGGGTGCCCTATGTTGTTCAGCCAATCATGGTGGCGCTTTCAAGTGACTCGGACTGACTCCAGCCAATCAGAAGCAAGCTCGATCAGC
Source organism: Petrolisthes cinctipes (assembly GCA_033782935.1). Lineage (NCBI taxonomy): Eukaryota > Metazoa > Arthropoda > Malacostraca > Decapoda > Porcellanidae > Petrolisthes > Petrolisthes cinctipes. Next base: position 518,764 of record JAWQEG010000284.1, on the reverse strand, counting down.
TGACAAAAGTAAACACGAAACAAAACACAACATTATCGTATGACGGTATGAGTGGTAGAGACAGTATGCGTGTCGAAACTGTGGAGAGTAAGAGAGTAGTATCTACTGCGAAATAAGTGCCACCGCCATTATGATTCATGACAGACAACAGTATGACATTATTGAAAGTCATTAGCAATGTTAGAAATGACTATTTTATCATGTCTACTTGTGTCACATCACATGATTCACTGCTAAATGTATAATTATGGAGGATTATGTAATGTAAGATATAAGATTACCAAAATCAAGTAGATAGTGTACGGTAGGTTAGGTCTGTTTAAATATGCATATTTTTAGTCTCATTGGTGTTTTAGTAACATATACCTTTTTGAGTAATGGTATCCCTAATCAAAATCTGGCAAAACGAAACTAAAATGTAAAAAATACAACACAGCAACAACATTGCTGTAAAAATATTAGTTGGTATCAGTAAATGAACAATTTCCTACAAGTTATCATTAACCATATTCCTCAATGGTGACCACACACAAATAACCAAGCCCAATCTTACCAATAAACTAGTGTTAAAATGAATCCCCTGAATCAAATCAAACACAAAAGTTGGGCCAAATAACAGATAATGTAAAAAATGATGGGTGTTTCTGAAGAAAAGTTCAGCAGTTCTAATTAGGTTTATCAAGTGGAGTTAGGTTAGGTTAGGTCAGCTGGGTTCTTTCCTCGTGATAATTAGGTAAGAAATTAATAGAACAACCAGAAATATGATGTAAAATTAATATATATATATTTTTTTTTTTGGGGGGGGGAGAAATTACAAATCAAGACTGAGCTAGGCCAGAAAGAACTTAGAACTTGTAGTTTCAAATAAGGAGACTGAGAGGAAGCAAGAAAGAGAGTAGGGACAGTTAAAGGATTAATAGGGAGTGGGTTAAATTTGAAGGGTTGCCAGACCCCTATAAATGGCCGTTGGTTAGGTCTGAAGGGGTGCCAGAACCCCTTAAGTACTGTCCATATCACCACAGACAATACTTCTCCTTCAGGGTCCAAATTGAAGAGCAACTGCTTAAACTAATGACTGGGAAAATCATTTATTATGTTGTATCTCCTTGAATTGTTCAGTATTTCTCATGCAACACATAAGTCACCTAATTAACTGTGCTTACACTACATACTCAATAATACTCGAGTATGTGTGAGAATGGCACTAAATTGTATTGTGCAACGAGGGATATATTATGTCATGGTCCTATTTCTCGGATAAGTTTATTATTTCAATCTGAGGAAATCTATACAAAGTGGTGCTCTTTGGTAATACAGCCAAAATGTTTGTAGTCCTTCTTATTCTTTTTGGTACAGCCGAGTTGATTTATCATGTTTTCTACGGTGTTCGGTGTCATAACTCCACTTAGGGCTGCCTGGGGGTTGTCCTAAATCCAAGCGTCGTAACTTAGGAAAGATGGCTGCCAAAGGTTTTGAGTATACCGTCATAAGTGTTTTGAGTATACCGTCATAAGCGCACTGGGGAAGTTAGGACTCCCTAGCCGAGATAGGATGTCCTAAGTTGTTTTGAGTATCCGGCCCCAGATTAACTTAAAGATTGGTGCTCGTTGCTTGGAAGGCCCAGAGGAATTAGTAACTTCAGATTTTTCAACATTGTACTATCCCCTTGTCCATCATTTCAACCTCACCGATATCGTAATACATCATCCAACCCAGCGTTGTTGGTATGTACGTACAAACATCACAGAAAATTTCCATCCACCACCATATTAAGGGAGTCCTTTGTTGTGGGCGAATGGAGTCTATTTAGCCCTCCTTGAAACGCTGCAATACAACAAAATCTCATCTTGTGTATTGAAGGAGTCTTTTTCCTGGAATAGTTTGGAGGAATCAGGAGCCGGATACTCAAAAAGTTCCTAAATTATCCTTCCTATCTCACTTAGGAATGCCTAGTGTAGGAACAGGTTAGGAACTCCTATCTCGTTTCCTAAGTGCCCATACTCAAAACATTCTGGGGAGTTCCTAAACCCTTCCTAACACTTAGGAGTTCCTAAATCCTCTCGGAGTTTTTAAGTCCTTTAGCCAATCAGGAAGGAGCTTTCAAATAGTTCCTGCTTTTTTCCAGCCAATGGGGAAGAAGAATCATATCAGCTGTGTACTGTAAACACGTAATAAGAGCGCCTCTTATATGTTCCTCTTATATTAAAGTGCAGTATAGTATTATATATATTAAGTTCATATCAATTACAAATGAAATATATCGGTAAATATTGAAAGAATTGCCGTTATTGCGTACGTTTTTTCTACCTTCATTACCCACGTATTTAGACCATTCTAAGACTATTTTCCTCAATGGCATTTCCTCCACAAATTTCCAAGATAGGGCATATTCAAATTTTGAAATTAGCCTGACCTTACCTGACCTGACCTGACCTAACCTAACCTAACCTAACCTAGACCGCATCAGACTACCGGGACCTAACCTGGGCAAACTACGGTAAATTTACAGAAGAACTGGGTTCACTATATTGTATATTTTAGTATCATTACCCACTATTTTGGACCATTCTAAGACACTTTTCATCTATGGTGTTTCTCTTGGAGATGCCCCGTTTTCGAGATATGCCCCGTTTTACAAACATAATTTGGAAATTAGTCTGACCTTACCTGACCTGACCTAACCTAACCTAGACCACAGCAGACTACCGGGACCTAACCTGGGCAAACTACCAGGACCTAACCTGGATAAACTACCGGGATATAACCAGTGTAAACTATCATAAAGTGACTGGGGCAAATTTCCGGGACCTAGCCAGATGTGGTAACACTGCACGATCCTAGCCAAAAACCCAGTTATTCTGTAATAATACCCAAACTACTGGGACCTAATCTGGGCAAACTACCGGGAAATAACCGTGGTAAAGTACAATAAATGACGGGGGTAAAATACTGGCACCCAGCCAGATCTGGCAACACTGCTGCAAAACGGTAATTCTTTCAATAAATACCAATATATCTCAGGAAGTATGGTTGTGTGCCAATAATATGCTTAATTTATGATTTGTTCTTGTGTGTCATGTTCCTCCTGTGTTACAGTATTTTATTTTATTTTTTAAAGTCAGCATTACACATGAAATCAATGTCATTGTGTACTATATAATTATATATCTTTGTTTTAAGCTTAGTGCAGTTTTGTATATTTTTCTGATTTAAAATCACTACATGATTAGGTTAGGTTTTTCCATCCTCCAACTTACAATCTCTTTTCCATCCATCTTTTCAAGCTCAGTCTCTCCTCTATCCCTCCTCTCCAACCTACAATCTTTACTCCAAACTTTCCCTTACACTAATCATATGGTGTGGGACCAATGCACGGTAGGCTGTACTGTATATTTAGTGCTGTCTTCTTTACTTGCCTGCACATCTCCACTAGCACAGTGGAAGTGTTATACATATTTTGCCTTTGCAGAAACTGTGATACTGTGTCAACTCAGGTTTATTTATTTTTTCCTTTAAACAAAATGTGATACTTTATGTAACTCAGGGTTATTTTTGTGTGTGCTACTTTTAGGCTTAATTATGTAGGCTAAGGAAATATACAGGATATATTTTTTTAAAATTTTATTACTGGATAAATATATTGAAGAATTGTTAATGTGAGCATTAATTAAAAAAGGTTAAGAAAATTTGTCTTCTCATGATCCAACTCAGAGGTAAATAAAAACAAAAAAGACATCTTAGTTAAGTCACAGCCTACACAGTGA